>OY992889.1:76037939-76142939 GCA_963921405.1 Cepaea hortensis | reverse complement strand
TTTTGTAGACGTGTTCACGACTGATTGGATTTTGCAGCTGAATTTTTTTTTTTAACCGGTTGAGGTAGCCAGTCTTGTAGCAATCCTCCTTTGCCACCTCTTACAACATGTATGGTCATATAAAGTAGTAGAAGCAACAGTAGCAACAGTAGCAGCAGTAGTAGCAGTAGCATCCACAGTAGCAGCAGTAGTAGCAGTAGCAGCCGTAGTAGCAACAGTAATCACAGCAGTAGTAGTAACAGAGTAGCAGCAGGAGCACAGCAGTAGTAACAGAGCAGCAGTAGTAGCAACAGTAGCAGCAGCATTAGCAACAGTATCAGTAGTAGCAGCAACAGTAGCAGTAGCAGCAGCAACAATAGCAGTAGCAGTAGCAACAGTATCAGTAGTAGCAGCAACAGTAGCAGCAGTAGTGGCAGCAACAGTAGCAGTAGTAGCAACAGTAGCAGCAGCAGCACCAACAGTAGCAGCAGTAACAGCAACAGTTGCAGCAGTAGCAGTAGTAGCAACAGTAGCAGTAGTAGCAACAGTAGCAGTAGTAGCAACAGTAGCAGTAGTAGCAACAGTAGCAGCAGTAGTGGCAGCAACAGTAGCAGTAGCAGCAACAGTAGCAACAGTAGCAGCAGCAGCACCAACAGTAGCAGCAGTAACATCAACAGTAGCAGCAGTAGCAGTAGTAGCAACAGTAGCAGTAGTAGCAACAGTAGCAACAGTATCAGCAGTAGCAGCAACAGTAGAAGCAGTAGCAGCAGTAGTAGCAATAACGGCAGAAACAATAGCAGCATGTAGCAGCAGCAACAGTAACATCAACAGTAGTAGCAGTAGAAGCAGCAACAACAGCAGCAGCAACAACCTTTAACTAACAATCTTAATTATAGCCGTAGTTAATTAAACAGACATTGACCGCATATCGCAGGTCGACCCAGCCTAAAATTGGTACCATGAAATGTATTGGGAAGATAAATCGACAGCCTGATATTGACCACATCACTCATTGAGTGCCGCCTGGTGTATACAGATATGCTTCTAGTACCATAAGCCCAGTGCGTCTAAGGAGAGTAAAAGGGTCCGTTACACTTGACTTAAGTCATGCAGGATGACGAGGAATGGAAGCGACCAGAAACGCTACAGAAAGGAGAGTGATCAAGCAGGATGACGAGGGATGGAAGCTACAAGAAACGCTACAGAAAGGAGAGTAATCAAGCAATGAGGAATGAAAACGGCCAGAAACGAGACAAAACGACCAATTATCAAGTAACATCTTTAGCCTGGCGATCATGCTGGCGGCTGGCTTCCTGGCCTAGAGGTTAGCGACTTTTCTCCGTAATCTCGTATACTCTCGTCAGTAACGTGACGACGGTGAGAATCAGCAGTGGTTCAAATCGCGTCGGTAACTTACGGGGTATGTGAGCCGGCCGCTCAGAAAGCAATGGCAAACTACTGAGCGTAATCTTACCAAGAAATCAACAATCAGCTGAAAGATGTTGATGTTGACAGCGATGTCCTGTAAAGGATATGCAAAACATTATCATACTAGCACACATAACTGTTTAAAAAAAAAATTATAAACAATAAACGTCAATACAAACATTTCAATCACGAGCGTTTGAAAGGAACAATAGTCGTGTCAAATTACAATACATGTGTTATTAGTTTAAACGTGCAATGATATAGGACGTAAATATGAGATAATGGCATACGCCTGGAACCAAAATAAGGCAGAGTAGTGACAAATACCTATTCATGTTTTTTTTCCGCCGCATATCCTTTAAAGGACATCGCTGTCAACACCAGATTACGCTCAGTAGTTTGCCATTGATTTCTGAGCAGCCGTCTCTTATCCCGTAAGTTACCAACGCGGCGAGAACCGTTTCCAATTCTCGCGCGCTGCGTTATCCTACGTGGATAAGCGGGATTACAGAGAAAGTCGTTTAACACTTAGGCCAGGGAGCCGGCAAGTATTCATGTATGTTAAAGAAATTAGCACACGACTCCCTTTAAACTGATTCAGTGGCGAATAAAAAGTAGCTTTGGACCAGACATGGTACACAATCAAATGGACACGTATTATAATGTCAATGTCCATTCACCGAGCATTACAGTTGGGGTAGATACACAAAACAAATAACATGGTGACCGTAGCATGGCGAAATATCGTCGTTCTGTCCAAATGGAAAGTCATACTTGACGATATACTATCCATCTCCATTAAATCAAATGAGTAATTTTCGGTTATAGAAAAACATATTGAATACAGAAACAAAGAAGAAAGAAAGGAGTTCACACGCGTTTGCGTGTTGTGGCAGTGAAACACCGAGCCACGCTGAGTCACATCAATTGCAATTAAAGCAATGTAGCAGGGGGTGGGAGATTGAGAAACAAGCTGACAGGGAGAGATGAGAAGAGATGAGATAAGATGGCGGCGAATGTTGGTATCGGGGTGAGTGGTTACACTCTGACGCCACACCCTGGGAACAAAAAGAAAGAAAAACAAACAGTTAAGGGTGTCTAGACTGGGATTGTGAAACGTATAGTATAAAACCATCAAATTAAACCTTAACAAAATCATGGATTGTTTGGTTACCATAACTTTTGTAGACTGAGGGGATGAAACTTTGTTAAATATAAAAATAATGGTTCAGTATAGAGACAGTTGTTACCGTCATAGGCGAGTGTATGAATGAACAGACACATTTCAAAATGAAAGACAAAACGTCATTGATGAGCGGCGTGATGGCAGACCTGCAAGTGACACGGTGACCATCTTTTAGGATATCAAGATCCTACATTACAGGGAAAAAAGTATCGGGCGAGTAAAGCGGAAGAAGAAGAAGAAGAAGAAGAAGAAGAAGAAGAAGAAGAAGAAGAAGAAGAAGAAGAAGAAGAAGAAGTTGAGATGAGATGAGCTGAGGGGAGTCAAGAACTAACCTCAGAGCACTCGGGACTTTCCCAAATGCGCTCCCTCCTCATATATAACGGCTAGCGAAGAGGCCCATTACCAATGATACCAGAATATGTGTCCGTCTGGCCTTTCCTTGAAGTAGTGAGTGTCGGCCAGATCCTTTAATTACTCCCAGCCGTACCAGTCTCTTCAGGCCAGGATTATTTATAAGTTCTTTCATACTACACACGAGAAAAAGAAATTGGAGAAGGTGGAACAGAAGAAGACGAAAAAGAAGAAGAAGGTGAAAGGGGAGGAGGGAGAGGAGGAGAAGGAGGAGGAAAACAAATATTAACAACAAAACAAAGACGCACGCAGTAAAGAAGAAACAGCAGTTTGAACATATTAATAACCAAGGGAACATACTTGTTGCTTTCATGTACTCATCGAAGTTATCACTCGTCTCCAGTTTCCAGTTACCAAGCAGTTTCTCAACCATTCTTGACCTGTAGAACATTGACAAGATACCTCAGTTATCATTACTGTGCGTAGAAGTCAGGTCTTAGTTATGGCATGACAGTAGACGGGACTACCTGCTTTCTGTTAGCGCCGAATGTTGGACGGCGCTCACCAAACCTGACACCCCATATTGCACTTACATCTTCGGACGGTGGAGCGCAACTGGGAGGCCACAAGCTTGATTCTAGTGCAAGGAAATGTAAACTAAAGACTAAATGTCCTGGCAGGCAAACCAGGCCCTAAGAGTTGTCGGCAATTGGTCTAGGATGTCGGCAATTGGTCTATCGTCGGTTAAGTAAGCAAGGTGCCATTAAGTAAGACATTACAGTATATTATGAACACACTCATTGGCAGTGCCCATTAAATGTTTATAAGAAAAGTGTGGGTTATTCAATTAACACTATATGACATGAAACAAAAATGTATGTGAAGATCTTATAGTGAAACAACAAGAACAAGCTAGTTAGTTGCATATCCTTTACAGGACGTCGCAATCAACCCCAACATTTTTGGCTGTTCGTGATTTCTTGGCAAGTTTACGTTCAGTAGTTTGCCATTGCTTTCTGAACGATCCGCGTCATACCTTTGTATGGGAAACCAACGCTAGGCGGTCTGCTTCCAAATCGTCCGCAGCTGTGTTTCGAACGCGGTATACGAATTGCATCCGTATCCCCTTCGCCACAGAGCCAAAGAAGAGTAACAAAAAATACGTTGAAACAAGCCACACATGTGTTTATTATTACTTTCGTTTCTCATTGCATATTAATTTTTTCCATATCCCCATTGATTTCTTTTCACCAGAGGCTCTTGAAATGTATGTAGATGTGTTTACTCTTGGTGTTTCTCTGCAATATCTTAACATACCTTTTTTCCTCATCTTTTAATATACTGTCATATTCTGCTGCAGTCAAAATCTTTCACATCATCAGGTACACTAAACTAAACTAAACTAAACTAAACTAAACTAAACTAAACCTCTTTGTCTTGTGACTCCTTCAGTCACAGAAGATTTCGCAGCAGGTACCCGTGTAAGAGAATAAAGTCAGAATAAAGAAAGCACGAGTGTATTAATTTTCAAAGAGGCTACACATATAAACTGTGTATAAAACATATAGCGTACTGCATATTAAAACAACTAGGCGTATTTCTTCAGTATACTTAAAAGTCGCTTAAAATTCGACAGCGTCGACAGCTTGATGAAGGAGAACTCCAAACTCCTAGTGGTAGAGAATGGGTAGCACACAAGTGAGGCAAACGTAATACAAGACACCGAGTATCCACCTGGATAAGTGGATAACTATACAAGAGAAGAGCAGAGCTCTTATTTGTCCAGGCAACTTGATAAGGCGATCAAAAAGCAAACCACTCACAAGTGTATAGAATTCAATTGAAAGCCACCACCTTATTTTCCCAGGAATATGTTTACGAGCATTTCACAAATCTGAAATGGAGAAAAGGCATGTTGGAGATTTCACACCAGTCTCCTCACTGAACAAACTGGCCAGGCATGACGTCAGGGCTTGATTAATCATTAAGCAAAATAAGTGCGTTCTTGTGGCATCAAGGGAAAATGGGAAACAAATTTTTCGCTCCTGGATTTTTCAGAGAGAGGAATCACCATAGGGGGTGGGGGGAGGGGAACATAATTTGAAAAAAGAAAAACATTACATATATGGATGATACAGTACTGATTGCAGGCAATGAAGAGGACGTGCAACATTTGGTAGATGCAGGCGTTATCCACAGTGAACAACTAGGGTTAGAATTAAATTGTAAGAAGACACAGTCACCAGGAAGAAAGACATACCATAATGTAATATAATGGTAAATGGGAATATTCGTAAATAAGTGAATCGGTAAAACTATCTCGGAACAATCATAACATCTGATATGAGGTGCCTTACAAAGATTAGAACTAGAAATTCTATGGCGAAGATGACCTTTTGCAAGATGGAAAACATACCAATAAAATGATGTCAATTGCAACAAGAAAAAGAGTGTTGAAGTACTACATAGAACCTGTACTTTTGCATGAATGTGAAGCGTGAACAATTGAGTTGGGTTGAGTTGATTCAATAACCGATATCACTGCATTCGGGACATTCCCATAAGCGCTCATTCACCATCTTCAACAGCCAGCGAAGAGTTCCAATACTAATGGTGCCCGTTGCAATCTGATTATATGTCCGTCTTGCTTTACCCCTGAGTGACGACTGTCTACCAGATCCTCTGACCACCCACTGCTGCCGAATTCTTTCTAGACCACGATAATCTATCTGTTCTTTTGCATTATTCATTCGCAGCCAGATGGCCTTGACAACATCTGTCTTATCATGCATCAAATCACCTCTCAATGATGCAGCACAAGCCAATCTTTCTGCTTGTTCATTTACAACCACACCATCCACCCATCCATCATGTGCCATGCCGATAAGCGTGGCCGGTCATGTTCTGCCATCTCACTCGATCACCAGAGTCGTGGATCAGCTCCGTTGTTCCTGTCTCGACCATGCCATGTGGCCAAGCCATCCAGGTATTTACTTCTCGGTCTTCCCCTTGGTCTCTTCCCTTCGATCTTGCCAGTTGTCACTAAGTTCTCCAAGTCATTTCTTCTCATAACATGCCCAAAAATTTTTGACTGTCTACGTCTAATGACTCTAATCAGTTTACGATCTTCATTTGTTTCTTGAAGACCTTGTTCATTGGTTTTTCTATCTGTCCATGGTATTCTTTGCATTTTCCTCAGAAACCACATTTCCACAGCCATCAGCTGTTTTTCAGCTTGACTGCTTTTTGTCCAGTTTGCAGTTTGAAGCATATATCCAGTTTGTTTTTCTTTCCTTTGCTGCTTTTTCTGAACTTTGGCTGAACGCTCTATGCTTGACGTTGAGGTTGTCAAAGGATAGATTTGGGAAGTTGCTGGTAAGTCTTCCGAGGGAATGGATGGTCCAAGTGTTCAAACTTCTCGTGAAAGACCTTTAGAGAAATTGACTAGTCTTGGTAGGAAGATTTGTCCTGTGAGAGAGGTAAGCCTATAAGCTACCACCCTAGTCCGTTGTCTCGGTCGGAAATCGTTTTATTATGTCATTTATGATGACATTTCAGTTCCTTGTAGGTCATCTGTCCGTTAGGCCGGGTGGATAAAAGGCTGTTGATTCCTAAACATTATGTTCAAGTATTTCTCTTAGGCTTTTTAATGTCCTGAAGCTTTTTAGAGGTTTAGTTTAGTTTAGTTTAGTCGATGGATCAACATCACGGCACACGAATGCAACCCATAAGTGCTCCGTTCTTCTCCTAACTCAAACCTGAGTCTGGAGAAACTCAGCTCAGTGCACGAACTCCGTAGCACCGGCGAGGATCCTGAAATACTTTGGGTAGATTTTTAACTCGAAATTTTGCCCGGACAGCGCCGTTAGGCTGCTCTTTTTCTATTTCCAACTGTCAAGGGATTTTTTACGTGCGCAACAATACACTCGGGCATCCGATCTCACTACTCAGAGACCAGGGGAAATTTTATTACTAGAAGTCCACGAGAAAAAATCCCGGTCATCACCAGGGCTTGAACCTCGGACCTCCAGCACTCGAGGCGGACACCATACCTCGAGACCAGGTAGCCCCCTTGTTAGTGGTAGAGGATCACACGGAAACACTTGGAATCTAACTCTGCAGGCGAATAGAAATCGTTTGACTCCTTTCTCGGGGAGTTTAGTGAACTTTATCTCTTCATCATCCTGTGGCGCACCGTAACGAGGAGCTTACTGTCTGCTTTGTTCCTTGAGGTACTGGGGTCACTATTGTTCTTATTTAGAAAGCCAATGATTCGTTGTCTTGAATCATTCTTAGAAACATATCTAGTGTCATGAGGCGATGGGCTCTGGTTGTAACAGATCTTCTGCAGATTTGTTCTGTTAGATCGGAAGAGGGCTGAGGTGGGAGATAGTGAAGAAGGAGGATTGAAGATTGACGCTTGGATATGGCTGGGATTCCTCACAAGGTTCTCCTTTCTGTCTGTTGCAGATTCCCCTTTTTAGGTTTGATGTTTGCCTGAACTAAGATCAAAATTTGTCTACATATTAATCAAGTACCCTCTGAAAGCCAGGTGTAGTGTATAGCTGGAAGAATTTATTACTTGTCTGTGAAAACCTGTATCGTGCCGATACTAAAAATCGTCTGTGGCTTCATATTTGATCATCATCAGGAAACATAAAAGGAAATCTTGACAGTGACTCTGTTATTATTCTCCAACGTTTGAGCACCCGCATTCATTCACTTACATCACTTAACTCGGAGATGTTATCTGCAACTAGACACATTCACATTCACATCGAATTCTGACAAACTTGTTTTCAGGGACAGTTCCAGATAAGATATTCTCTATTAGTCTCATTCTTCTTTCCTTCTTCTAAAATTAACATTGTCTAGTTATTCTTTTGACACCGTCTTGAATAATTACTTGAGTTAGTGAGAATTATGTCTCTGTCGGTTTGTATTAGGCCTGATTCTGATCTTGATGTATGTAGTTGCCTCATATTTCTGTCTAAAGCACTCTTCTTTATACAGTGATCAAACTCTCCGTTTTGGGCACGTTATGAGAAGAAACATGCTAGAAAACTTTGTGACACTGGCAAGATTGAGGGGAAAATAACACAGGAAGACAGAGAGGTAAATACCTAGATGGATTGGCCACGTGGTAAGGTCGAGACAAGAACACGGACCTGATCCAGAACTCCGGTGATCGTGTGGGATGCACCAATACAATGACCATCCATACTTATCCAAGTAGCACATGATGATGATGATGAGATACGAGCATACCCCATAGAACTCATTACTCTGACATTATCACCGAAGTGTTAAAGAGCGTAAGAAATCCACAGATCCTATATATATTGGAGTAATAACAATTACTTACAGTTAATGTTCTTTCTTAGTAACTGTAGCCAACAGAAGATAACTTGATACTGAATAATCGATATCACTTTCTGTTGCTTATATTACAGCCTTACTATCTTTTGTGTTCTGAATGGCAGGTCGAAGTTCTGTGTGCAAGGTACAAGTTCAAGGTACGACTGGAACAAACATGGGCCGTGATGTTTGCGGTTTTGTCTGTTGTCGTTTCTGGAGACACGTTACATTTTTGGTTAGATACGAAATACTGCCACTATGTTGTAATATTTACCAGTGAAATGACTACTTTTATACTTGTTACTGATTTATTTCCCCGACAGTGGCGAGATTACCACCCCCCCCCCCCCCAACCATCAGTGCGGTTTCTTTGATGTATGATCAGCAATGCGGACCAAAGATTTCTTGGGACAGGTACAAGGTCGTCAGACAGACACTCTCAGGTACTGTTGGAAGACTAAAAATATATAAGGCATAATAGGCATATTATCATATAGGTATCGTTGATGAGTATCAGGTGTTGACTGGTGTTCTCATTGCAAGCACCAACCAGTCTCAAGGTGAAGAATATATATACCGTTGTATTGGTGCATTATGTTCACAGACAAGCTGGCAACATGTTTCTTAAAATTTGCCTTCCCTCGCTTTGAACTCAAGCTTAGTCCATACACGCGCTACTGCTTTTAGTGCATTAGATTAATTTTTTGTAGGTTTGCTTTCCCTATTACCAGTGTCCCTCGCCATCAGGCGAACCCTGCTGGACTTATGAGATACTTGTAATTTACGTTTCAAAGTCAAGGACGCGAAATCAACATTTTAACCTAACTGACCGGTGTAGAGGTTGAACCCGCTGTCTGCATCAGCATATCGGAAGTTTAAGAGCGAGCGCTCTTAACCATTCGGCCATGCTAACCTCTAGCTGGCAATTAATTCACCAGTGAAATCGAGAAGAAGCATGGACAGGGCTGGGGTAATCAGAGCAATACGATCTTGGCTGGCGAAATCTGTCGAGGCTCTAACCTATAACCTATCCCAACTACACGAACTGGAGGAGGGGTCTGGTAAAACAAGTCAATGTCACCATCTGTCGACATAACATAACATAACATAACATAACATAACATAACATAACGTAACATAACGTAAAATAACATAACATACAATAACATAACTGTAAGGTGGAAAATAATAGACTAAGATCTTGACAAGGGTATCCCGGTTGGGATGGGTTCAAATCCTTTGGAGCCTTCTGTAGGAAGCCTAGAAATTGACTCGTTTCCCTCCACGTGAGAACAACTATAATAAAGACAGTATCCCACACGAAATCTAGAAATATAGGCTTCTTTGGAAGGAATGGAGACCACGGAAGTTTACAACCATCTCTAAAGATGATGACCTCCTCTATAATAGAAAAGGATTAATGTGAATTTTCCCCCCTTACGGAGTCTCCGTTAGTCTATATTCATATAATGTACGAACTGAACCTATAAAGTGTGAACTGAACATACACTGTAGCCCAAGACATCCAGTATGTGAACAGAACAGACAATGTTATAACAGAACATTCACGGTGTAAGCAGAACAAACACTGTTGTCACAGAACATTCACTGTGTCAGCAGAACAAACACTGTTTCACAGAACAGTCATCAAGAACTCACCTAAAGTATGATTCATAATACAAAATGTAATGTCGAATAAAAAGTTGGAGAGCAAGTTGAACTGAGACATAGCATGATGCTCAACATTGATTATCAATGGTTGTGAAAAACAAAACAATGTATCATCACATGTACAACAATGCAAGGCATAAAAATAGATGTAATCCTAAGATCTGCTAAATGTCAGTTTATCCCCTGGGGATTGGGTATACAGCATGGTAGTACATCTGACACACTAAATTCCTTGGGGCAATTTCTCCTTCAGGGTCCTCACACAAGTTGAGCCACGCATGGTACGGTTTATACTGGCAGTCTCCAACATCTAATTTTCCCAGCATTTAATTAAACGTTTTCAGGGTTCATCTACCGAAGGATGGGGATGGTGATGGATGCATATTAACATGCTGAAATAAGATTTGACCTGGTATGATATGGACAGGGTCACAATACCTCTACCACTGCCAGCCAGCAAGTCAGCATCACCAGTACTGCATGAAAAGCCTTCATGTTGAAAGGCTTACATGTACACCACCCATCTATATCATGAACAAAGTACAACTTCCATAAGCATTTGAATCATATGTCATTATAATATAAACGTGAAAAGGGGGAAAAGGAAATAGGAGGAGAAAGGAGAGGGGTTCCATTCAATGGTGAGATCACTACCCTCTTCTCTCTCGATGGAATTCACTCCAACATCTGATGGAGTGTGACAGTTTAGGGATAACCAATTGTTCTCCCTTGATGCTGTCAGGTCATGATGTGATCAGCTCATGATGAAACAAAAACAGTAAGTAAAGGTCATAAAGATGAGACCAAGTTGTTGTGTTGTGGCAAAGTCATCAGGTTGTGATCAAGGTAAGTTGAGACAAAGTCATCAATGTTGTGACAAAGTCATGTTATGATGAAGGTAGGTTGTAATAAAGACAGGTTGTGATGAAGACAGGTTGAGACTAAGGCGTGTTGTGACAGATGCCTGTTGAGACAGATGCATGTTGTGACATCAGCACGGTAAGTAAGGGGTATGTTGAGACTGATGCAGGTTAATCAACGTTTGTTGAGACAAAGGCAGGTTGAACTAAAGTCAATCTTTGCATCATCTCCTCATCCTATGTCTGTAAAGCAAGACCAGACTTCATTTCTCTGGATTTAGATTTAGTTTTTAATAGCGACGATAATTCATTATTGCGCAACCCGCTGAAGGGAATCATCGTATAGTCAAACATGTATGACTGAACGGTTGCTATAGGTGTAGTCCAGAATAAACTAGAGTCAAGCAGCCATGAACAGGACCTGTCGATTCCTTGTTTAGTAACCCGAACCAGAAGGTCTTGTATCTGAATTGCATTTTTTTGTTGTTGCATATCCCTTACAAGACGTTGCAGTCAACATCAGCATTTTTCAGCTGCTGTTGATATACTAGGCAAGATTACGCTCAGTAATTTGCCATTGCTTTCTGAGCGACCGGCTCACATACTCCGAAAGTTACCGACGCGGAGAGAACCGCCACCGTTTATCACGCATGTCACGTTACTTCACGAGAGTATACGAGATTACGGAGAAAGTCGTGTAACCTCTAGACCAGGGAGACGGCGAATTGCTTTACTTCGCGGGAATTTCCAGTAAATTCTGGAAACAATACCCTAGATCAACGAGGCTACGAGGTTAGTCAGAGAACAACTATAAGAAAGAAACAAATAACGTTGTTTGGTCATATAATGCCTTGGCAAATCATCGTGACAGCTGGAAAGACCAGTAGGAGAAGAGGCAGAGGCCGAGTTAGAGAAATGATGCTGGACTGTCAGATTGTGGCATGGAGGAATATTATCAACAGAGTTGATCCAGAAAACGAAGGACAGATCTACGGAGAGACATGCACGTTTTGGTCAGTTGGAAGGGCAAATGACGATGCGATGTGGAGCTCACCGTCGTGCTGTAATTCTAGTAGATTACGAAGAAGAAAGTGTGCTTACAACGGTCCAGGACTTAAAAGGGTAAACTCCACAACTTTGAGGAGTAATTGGTTATAACTGCTCACAACACATTACAACCTTGAGGAGTATTTGATTATAACTGCTCACAACACATCGCAACCTTGAGGAGTAAGTGATTTCAAGCGCTCTTTAACTCCACAAACTTGGGGAGTAAATGTTTATAAGTGCTCTGAACACTCCACACTTTGAGGAGTAATTGATTATACGTCCTGAAACACTTTACAACTTAGAGGAGTAAATTATTATAAGTACTAAAACAGTCCACAACTTTGAGAAGTAAGTGATTATAAGTGCTAAAACACTCCTCAACATGGAGGATAAATTGATTATAAGTTCTAAAACACCCCAAAACATGAGGAAGAATTGATTATAAGTGTTAAACACTCACAACATGGAGGAATAAGTGATTATACATGTTTTGTTAATATACATTTGGACCCAATTAAGGGCCAAAAGCTTATCAGAGAAAAATATGGATGGCTCAGGCAGAAGACACAGTCAGAGAGGAGAGGAGTGGGTCAGAATGCCAGTGGAAAAGTTAGACATGTGCACGGTCATAATAACATTAGACCGGGAATGCAGGGAGTGGCCGACAGGCAGCGCTGAATGAGATGTGCAACGATTAATCCACGACAATTCGCGACCAGGCGATGTAGTCATTTATACCAGTGGTTCTCAACCTTTTTTGGCCCATGCACCCCTTCACCATATGTTCAGAACGTCACCCCCTCCCCTTTCGTATTGCCTCCCTATAAATCCCCCTGCCCCTATACAGTATACGTAAAAATGGAAGCTAAATTTAATAACACATACTAGAGCAAGTCTACACGTCTATATAAAACGTGATTTGATGATCTACTTACGTTATAAAACGAATTTCAGAAGGGCGAGAAGTACAGTAATTCACCCGTCCCCTCGAAAACCTAAAATCCCACGGGGGGGGGGGGGGGGGAGTTCCCCCACCGATTCAGAACCACTGATCTACACTTTGTGCTAAGAGGTAAAAGAAATATCCGAGGGTTCATGGTGAAGGTTGGTGGGCGGTGTTTGGAGCAGGAGAGCCTGGTATATGATACTACAACATCTTGTTTGAGAGTGGAGGTGTCCCGCTGGCCGGAAGGCAAGCAGCACACGCATGTCGTGATTATAACGGAGTATGATGAGAAAGTTGACAGACATGCTTTGGCTAGAGCTGCAGGCTTCCTTTTAACAATCCCAAATAGGGTGCATCTGTTGGCGTTTTACTCCCAGGACATGCTGGTGTGGCGGGAAACGAGACAGCAGACCCCTAGGTGGGGTACTGGTGCATGATAAGGTTGATGTGGTCTGGTCCTTTGGAATCGTCTGTATAGTGCAGTAGTACTTGTAGATCATCACGGCTTGTAGAGAATGGTGCTGCACGGAGTGACCAGAGGCTCTGGTCGACACTCAAAACTCCGAGTAAAGGTTAGACTGACTCATAATCAGACTGCTACGAGTATCATTAGTATTGGGACTCCTCGCTGGCTGTCGCAGATTAGGACGGAGCACATAAGGGGCTGTCCCGAGTGCTATGATGTCGGATCTTGACGCAACTCATCTCTGAGGTATATGGTGCTATTTCAATGAATGAATAGGAATTGTGTCCATATTCCATGCTTGTACGTTCAGGTAGATTATAGCCCTGGTTAATGTAGACGACGTTTTCTTTCAGATTTGCCTAGTTGTTCGTGCCTCCAGGCACACTTATTCCCAGCGAGACGTTGTCACCATCTGAAGGCTTTAGGTTCGAATCCCGGTGTAGTCCTACAGCTATGAATTTATATATTGTCTAGCGTGTCTTCTAAAGTCTTATCCATTCCTCTATATCTAACAGTGCCATTCAATCTCTGTGAATGTATACCTTAACTTATGCTAGGTAGATTGACATCGCCACACGGTGAAACGTCTATATGGGGCATGACTGGCACAGCGCGAGACTGGAGGGTGTGGACCGATGCCAACGCTATGGTCTACATGAAGAAGAATGAACATCTGATATTTTTCTTTATTGGAAAAGAAACAGACAGACAGACAGACAGACAGGCAGGCAGGCAGGCAGGCAGGCAGGCAGATAGATAGATAGATAGACAGACAGACAGACAGACAGACAGATAGACATACAGACAGACAGATACATAGACAAGATAGATAGATAGATAGATAGATAGATATATAGATGGATAGATAGATAGATAGATAGATAGATAGATAGATAGATAGATAGATAGATAGATAGATAGATAGATAGATAGATAGATAGATAGATAGATTGATTGATTGATTGATTTAGGAATCGACATCACAGCATTCGGGGCATTCCCATAAACGCCCCGTCCCCATCCTCAGCAGCCAGCGAAGAGTTCCAACACTAATAGTACCAGTAGCAATCTGATTATATGTCCGTCTCGCCTTTCCTCTGAGCGTTGAGCGTCGACCAGATCCCCTCGTCACTCCTCGCTGTCTCATTCTTGCCAGACCATGGTAATCCATTTGCTCCTCCGAGGTGTACACTTGCTCCCACAAGGCCGAAACCACGTCTGCCTTGTCCTGTATCAATACTCCACCAACTTCTGCAGAGCCAGCCAATCTGTCCGCCTGTTCATTTCCCAGCACACCGGCATGCCCCGGAGAAAAGATCCAGGCTATGCTTGTCACCCGTGACCTCCGAAGCGAAGCAAGCCACTCCGCACGAAGCCTGCCCGTCCTCACCCTCGTCAGCATGCTTTCTGAGTCAGTTACAATCACGATGTGTGTGTGTGTGTGTGTGTCGTATTCTCCATCCAGAGGAGAGCCGCAGTGACCGCCTCCACCTCCATTCTTAAGCTATATGTTGTGGTATCATATGCCAGGCTCTCCTGCCCCAAACATCGACCTTTAGCTTTGGCTATGAACCCCCAGCCACTTCTCTCACCTCTTGACACCGAACCATCTGTGTAGATAATCACAGCACCAGAGTGAACATTGTCCTGAATTAGTTGCTGGATTTCCACTTCCGTGGCCCCTGCTGGCCACTCCCTGCACTCCCGGCTTAATGTGATTATAACTCTGCACAATTCTGACTGCTCCGCTGGCACTCTGACCCACTCCTCTCCACGCCTAATATTCTCCAAGGGGCACACCTGTCTGGTCGTATTCTCTGCCTGAGCCATCCATGATTTCCCTCTTATCAGTCGCTGACCCTTAACTGCGCCCAGCGCCTCGTGCAGTGGGTGGTCTGTGTCTGCAGCTACTCTGAGGTATGCCTTCGACTGCATCACCTTGAGCCTACCAGCAACAGTCGGCAGACCAAGGATGTAACGCATACACACTACTGGGGTGTCTCTGGTGCATCCCAGAATGACCCGCATAGCTTCGTTCTGTATGCGCTCTAACTTCACCAGCTGACTCCCTGAGACAGTGAGCAGACCTAATCCATAATCAATTACTGAGAGGATCAAGTGCTGGTATAGTGTGAACAGCATTCTCTGCTCTGTGTCCAATGCAGCCATAGATATATAGATAGACAGACAGACAGACAGACAGACAGACAGACAGATAGATAGATAGATAGATAGATAGATAGATAGATAGGTAGATAGGTAGATAGATAGATAGACAAGTAGATAGATAGATAGATAGATAGATAGATAGATAGATAGATAGATAGATAGATAGATAGATAGATAGATAGATAGATAGATATAAATAATGTTTGAATATCCTTTACAGGGCATCGCTGTCAACAATAGCATCTTTCAGCTGCTTGTTGATTTCTTGGCAAGATTACGCTCAGTAGTTTGCCATTGCTTTATGAGCTGCCGGCTCACATACCCCGTAAGTTACCGAGGCGATTCGAACCACTGCTGATTCTCACCTCCGTCACGTTACTTACGAGAGTATACGAGATTACGGAGAAAAGTTGCTAACCTCTAGGCCAGGAAGCCGGCAGACAGATAGATAGATAGATAAAAACAGAGAGAGAGAGAGAGAGAGAGAGAGAGAGAGAGAGAGAGAGAGAGAGAGAGAGAGAGGATAAGATAGAGACCTTTGTAAAGACCCACATACATTGCATACGCACATTAGAATAAGGTCATAAGTGCAAGAGTCCTCTACTCATTGATCACTCTAGTCACTAGAGGAATCTGAGCGAAACGCAGTGCTTCTGTAGCATTCACGAGGATCCTAATGTGTGTTCACCATAAAAACGTATGCTATAAATATTCTTATGTGGGTAGGTATTCATAATTTAAAAATACACCATGGCGAAACAGCGGGCTCCGTGGCGATGGAATTACGAACGTGGATCATAATCTCGCATACCCGCGTTTGAAACACAGCTGAGGGCGATTTTGCAGCAGACCGCCTTGCGTTGGTGTTTTATAAAATAGTATGGGTGCCAGTCATTCAGAAAGCAATGACAAACTACTGAACGTAAACTTGCCAAGAGATCACAACAGCAAAACAATTATGGTGTTGACTGCGACGTCCTGTAAAGAATATGCAGCTAACTAAAACCATGGGGAGCGGCCTATTTTGCCTGCTCATTTCGTTTTCCAACAGCAGAGGGATTTTCACGATCACAGCGTTGCAAATGTCCATTGAGGTTTTCGCCATTATCCTACAAGGCTAGGCGTCCGATCCACAACCCCAGGAATCAAGAGAGAGTATCCTTTGCCTCCGTTTGTAAAAATCCACTGCACGTCCTTAATAGAAGCAGGTTGCAGTAACCTCCAATCCCCTCTCATTTAACTAACCAGCTGATAATGTGCACGCCTTGCGTTGAACACCCCCATTCTAGATAACGGATATCATAAGATAAAAGTGTTCTAGGCCTACAGACGTGTGTAAAGAATTGGGTCAGTTTTCACAGGTTATTCTGCTTCAATGTAATTTACGGGTAAATATGAATATTCTGAAACAAGTGAATCGGTACAACTAATAGCTCGCAACAGTCTGATGGAAGGCGCTTTGAAGAGACCAGAACAAGAATCGTTATGACAAAGGTAGCCGTTTGTAAGATATAAAGCATACTGATCAATAAAAGGATATAAATTAAAGGGGAAAAAGAGTGTTGACGTGCAACATAGAACCTGTACTTTTGTATGGATGTGAAACGTGAACATTAAGTAGAGAAGCTGAAAAACATCAAATGGCAGAAGAAATGTGGTTTATGAGTAAAACTAAAAGAATACAGAAAGACAGACAGAAAAACTAATGATCAAGTCCTACAAGAAACAAATGAAAGCCATAAAATGATTAAAGAAATTAAGCATAGACAGTCGATATATTTTTGGTACTTTATGAGAAGAAATAAACCGAAGAATTTGGTGACAACTGGCAAAATGGAGGGGAAAAGTACACGAGGAAGGCAGATAATTAAATATCTGGATAGCTTGATCACATGGCATAATCGAGATAAAAACACAGAGCTGCTCCACGACTCTGGGTGTGAGATGGCGAAATATGACCGCCCAATCTTATCGGCGTGGCTCAGGATGATGATGATTCTGCTTCAAAATAGCAACATTTAGCCAGACTTAGCTTGGTTTAGCAGAGGAAGATCTCGGACGTCGACTCGGAAGACAAATCATAAACAAATTCACAAGTATTGATTGGCCCGTATAGAAGTAGAAGAAATACGTAGAGATTAAAGAGCGCACTAGACAACATAAAGACTATACCGGGATTTCAATCTGTCACCTTCAAATGAGGCCAGCGCCTCGCTGCAGGAACAAGTGTACTTCGAAGCGTGACCAACTAGATTCCCTGAAAAAAATGTATAACAATACCAACATACTGTGGACAAGGCGACAGCCGACACCATCCGTTTTTAATACTCCCATTTCGTTAACGACAGAAGCAGAGGGTCCTTTTTACAGGACATCGCTGTCAACACCTGCATTTTACTACTGTTTTTGATGTCTTAGTAAGTTTACTTTCAGTAGTTTGCCATTGATTTCTGAACGACTGGCTCCCATTCTAACTCGTTAAAACCCAACGCAACGTGGTCTGTTGCCAAATCAGTCGCAGCTGTGTTTCGAACGCGAGTAAGCGGGCTTACGAATCGCGACTGTAATACCTTAGCCACGGAGACCGGCGGGTGTATGCTAGGGTGTGGATATTCCTCTTTGTTTTAAATATATGTAGGGATGTAGATGACCCTGTCAGTCTTCTCATCCTCTTCCTCATTATCATCATGTACCCTGTTGATAAGCGTGGGCGGTCATGGTTGGCCATTTTAGTGGATAATTTGTATCTTGCTTCAGCTGTTTAATGTCTCTCTTGTGGCCAAGCAATCTAGATATTCCCGCTGCTCTTTATCCGATCAGTTTAGGCCGTTGACACTCAGCTTTTACGTTAATTTCTCCTTATAATATGCTTTAAACAATCTCGACTGACTATTTGTGTTTAGGAGGACCGTCTCTTTCGTTTTTCTGCCCGCCTATGATCTTCTTTGCAATTTTCTCAGAATAAAAATTTCCGCTTGTTTTCTAGGATGTGTAAAAACACCTTTGTTTCTAATTTATGCTAAGATCTACACAAGCCCCTTTATGAGTCATTATAAGCTGAGTGCTGATTAACGTTGTACACAAGCCCCTTTATGCGCCATTGTAAGTTGAGTACAGATAAACGTTGTGAATTTTATTTGTTCAGTCTAGCTTGTTTAGATTAGTTTGTGCTGTCACTGTCGTTGCTACTCCCTCATTATTACCTGTCCATTGACTGATGTTTTGAAATGCCTTTATGCAGCTCATTGTCTGGAAAGATCCTATAAATAGTTTAGACGTTTTATTCTTGTTAGTAAAAATGTAGAGTGAAGACTCTAACCACTAGACACGTCTCACATCTGCTCACTGTATCTCTCTGTCGCTTTAGCTTTACTTAATTTCGTAATACTTCTATCCATTCTTACTCCTCTCCTTCCAGCTCCTGCTTCAAGTAGCGTTGTCGGCAGGATTTGAGGATTTCGAATTATGTAGCTGTAAACATTCCTATCTTTAATGTTAAACTTGTGTTTTCACCTCATTTATATCGTTTCAGCCTGCCTTCACACTCATTGCTAAAAAAATATAACAGACTTCAATGTAAAACAAGTATCAACACGCACTTGTTTATAGAATGATGTGATTTGTTTAGGAGTCACGGAAACACGTGCTTACCAAGATCGCGGTTCTGGTTTTACCCTCAACAAGAGTAGTTCCTGTTCTAAACCATGATGGTCTCGGGTCGAACCAGACACATAAAATAGATGCTAAATAATTTTCACAACGTTCTGAGACTATTTTGGGGGAAGGAAAGGCGGTATTGAAGGTAATTGACCACCTCAACCTCTTTATATCACATCCTAGAATATGTACAGGCCTAACAATTCACACGGAGTAAACAGTTATAGTTACAGTGGCTAGCACGTCTACCTGTCGACCCTGTGGTTATATGTTCGAATCCCCCTCGACATTCTTAAAGGCGGGAGTTTTTGTCTCAGTGTTCTCCTAGGCTTAATATAATTAATTAATTTTGTTGCGTATCCCTTACGGGACGTTGCAGTCAACACCAGCATTTTCAGCTGCTGTTGATGTACTAGGCAAGTGTTACGTTCAGTAGTTTGCCATTGCTTTCTGAACGACCGGTCTCTATACCTTTTTCGAAAATACGAGCACCGCCGTGTTTCGAACCCGGGTATACGGGCTCACAAACCGCGTTCGCAAGCCCTTCAGCCACAGTATAGGTATCAGAAAATATCCCTGGAAGTAAAGGCGGCCGTTATTGACCACGTCACTCACTGAGTGAGGTTCAGTGTGAGACTAGCACCGTATAACCAGCAAAGAGTTTGTGTTGCGTGTGTGCGCTTGCGCGCGTGTGGGTATGCGCGTGCGTGTAACACTAGTATGAAGAATGTTTAACTGCCTTTTTCACATCGTTAAACCGAATCACAATAATGACAACACGTGGTGATGAATGTCCCGAATTTAATGCATTGAATGTTGTTGCATATACGAGATTGCTAGGTTGTTTCAGACAATAAACAATTATCACAGAGTCTATGATGATTATCAATAACCACTTGCACACAATTATAAACTAATGAAACAGTTAATAGCTTTTCAGATGTCTCAGAGATAAAAATAGAATCATCATCACCATCATCATCACAAACACAGAAATCGTCATGATCATCATCACTACCACCATCATCATCACATCAACACCATCATCATCATAATCAAAATGACCACTACGATCATCACCAGCATAATCACTACCACCCCCCCCCCACCACCATCACCACCACCATTATCACAATCACCACCAACATCATCATCATCATCCCCATCATCGTCATCATCATCATCATCATCATCATCATCATCATCATCATCATCATCATCATCATCATCATCATCATCATCATCATCATCATCATGTAATTTGTCAACTGCCGTGAGCTATCAGGCTTCTCCACATCTTGTTGATATCTCCAACAGGATATATTAACTCGTGTGAGAACAAGTTTCCGTGCCATGACAAAATTCTGTAAAGAATCTTCACTCACCGCCTTCCTATATTCCTCTTTCCAAAATAAATTCCGTTTGTCACAACATGTTTCAGTTTTCGAGTTTTTTTTTCAGTTTGACGACTACCCATTTCTGATTTTTGTGGTTAAGTTGTATGTGTGTCTTAGCCGCCTTCAAAACATTTAGATTATTCGCTTTGACTGTCCAAGGTATCACCATAATTCTTCTGTAAAACCACATCGATGAGGTCTCACTGGTTTGTTGTGTGTGTTTACGAACTGTAAGAATCCACAGCTATGTGTTAAAACTGTTCCTTTAACATGCAAGACGTCTTGTTCTTATCTCCACTGATAGGGGTGTGTTGTATGAGATGTGTTGCGTCAAGAACCGTCATAACAGCAATTGGGGCATTACCCTACCCGCTCCGTCCTCATCTTCAACAATGTTGTATAACATGATCGTTATTTTGTATAATGTAGTATTGTTTTTTTTTTTTTTAAATCTATTCTATTCTTTATCTCCGTGATGCATCTCCCGCCTGTCCATGTGTCTAGATACTTAAATTTCTATTCTCACCCCAAATTAATCAAACTGACATTATTGTTACATTTAGGCATGGTTTGTGTTCTTCTTTAATGTTCAATATCTAAAGAATTTCATGTATCACCTTTTTCAGTTTTGCAATTCAGTGTATAGGAAGTATGAT
This sequence comes from Cepaea hortensis, assembly GCA_963921405.1. Classification (NCBI taxonomy): domain Eukaryota; kingdom Metazoa; phylum Mollusca; class Gastropoda; order Stylommatophora; family Helicidae; genus Cepaea; species Cepaea hortensis. The sequence goes on along the minus strand of OY992889.1, from coordinate 76,121,765 downwards.
TTCTGTTAATGCATCGGTATTGATTACCACAAAATATCCTATTGTTCGTCAATAATCTTATAATCTTTGTGCCATGTATCTGTTCTTAGAGTAGAATTGAATCTTTATCTTATTTCTTTGTCTGGTTTATGTAATGCTAGATCAAACTTCATGTCCTGTGAGGAGTTTTCGTTATAGTCTTAATTCTAATGTTATTTTTTTTAAATTTTCGGAGCATGCCAGTAAATATAATACACAGTGAATACTTTCGTGGACATTTAAACTGAGTGTACAATTTAACATTCTCACAGATGTTTATCAGTTGTTGACACGATTAACAATTTTATATAAATATAAACTGGTGACAAAATTAATAATTTCATAGAAATGTAAGCTGATTATACGGTTAACGGTTTCACAGAATTACAAATTGATGACAAGATTATCAGCTTCAAGAAACGTAATCTGACGACTCAACAGTTTCCAAAATATATAAGCTTATTAGACAATTAACAGTTCAGTCATCTAAATTGGCGACAGATTAACAGAAATATAAACTGACGACATATTTAACAATTATACTGAAAGAAAAACTGTTTACACAATTAACATTTTCACAGAAATATAAATATTTTACACAATTAACTGTTTCACAGAAATATAAAGATATTACACAACAGTTTCACATAAATATAAACTGATCACACAGGTAACAGTTTCACAGAAATATAAAATTGATCACACAGTTAACAGTTTCACATAAATATAAATATATTACACAATTAACAGTCTCACAGAAATATAAACTGTTCACGCAATTAACAGATCCCCAGAAATATAAACAGATTACACAGTTAACAATTTAACATATTTATAACATATATAACTTAGTTAGTTAGTTAGTTAGTTAGTTAATTAGTTAGTTAGTTAGTTAGTTAGATAGTCGAAGTTCCAACTTCACGGCAACGTGTCGTCCCTACTATGCTAAATTTCTCTGCCAGTGAATATCACACAAAATGCTCCCCATTTTCCAATGTGAAAATTGGAACAGACAGGAGTCTCGGCAGTCCAACAGCCTGAACAGGTACACTGTGAATAATGCCGCCGCCAGAATGGCAACCCAAAAGTCACCCACGAAAACCACAGTTCATCGTCGATGGAATCGGCAGTCATCAGAAAGACTTCATTGACCCGGGTTTTCTCACATGGCTCGGTCTCTTTCCGCAGGGCTACCCGCCGAAAGCGTCGCATAAAGCACGAACTCCGTAGCTCCAGCGCCGACTCCCAGGAGTCTCCTGTAAAATGCAGTCGTGAACCGAAAAGGCAAATCAGTCAATTCAGCAACAGCTGGTAGCCATTGTTCCGAACATGCAGGTCATTGTACAAACAAAAGCGGACATGTAAAAGCATTCTACGTGAATATCACAGCTCACGGAGTCGCGCCACGCACTCACTCTGTAGCAGGGCAACGGAACCATATACTACCAGTCCAACATGAGGAAAATGCGAAATGCAAACCGCAGCCACAAAGATAAATACTCCAGAGGCCGTAGCGGTTCAATGCCTAACCGCCATGCTGGGGACCGGAAGTGAACATTTATAACTTATAACATTACAAGAGTAACTATTTCATAAAATTACAAACTGATGTCACAATTAACAGTTTAAAGCAACATAAACTAATGACTCAATTAATAGATTCATAGAATTATAGTCTGATTATTGGTGGCTCTAAAATTAGTTTTACAACTTGTGGCCACATGAAAGATCCTAGCTGTTCACAAAAGCAATTGAAGGCATCATTACTGGAAGACGAGGTAGCGATGAACTGAAATAACGATGAGCACAGGACATTAAACCCACTCCGTATACAACAGCTGAGGAGAATGTCTTGCCTGAGATACGTTGTGAGTGACATTGAGCACGCCACATAATGATGATAGCCAAGTTGAGCAATATAATGTCAACAGTTAATTTATACTATTCAATCTGCTGTTTGAAATGCTTTAAAATTGGCAGATATATATATATATATATATATATATATATATATATATATATATATATATATATATATATATATATATATATATATAACCTAACACATAACTAATGAATGTAATTAACAGTTTACTAGAAACATGTCTGCGTTGTAGTACATAATACTTTTAGAAACAGAACGAAACACATACTGACACATAGACACACACCCACAAACCACACAAACACACAAATATATGTATGCGTATGCATATGTGTGTGTGCGTGTGCGCATGTGTGTGTATGTGTGGATTGTAAATACTATTGTCTATCTTTCTAAAAGTATTGTGTACAACATTGTTGTTTGTTAAACTGTTAATTACATTTATTAATTATGGGAGAGGCGAAGAAACACACATGCATGCATACACACATCATCATCAACACATTGTTTGAACAATTCTTATGACAGATAACTAACAAAAAATTATTCATTTAAAACTGTAACTGTAGCATTGCTAAACGTAGTTGTTATTTTATCTCTTTCTGCCAATGTACTTTACGACAAAGTCTTATCCTAGGCTGTTTAACAGAAGAAGAAAAAATTAGGTCGCATATCTTGGCTGGATGATGTCAACTTAAATTAGCGGTCGTTATACTTCGTTCCTAAATAATTAATTCTCATTGTGGATACTAGAAGCGGCAATTAAATACCTTAATAATAACTTTATAATTGTTGGACACGTCATTGATGCACATGCAGTAAATATAACGCTTGAAACGTATGTAGTAACTGATATGTTATTTTAACTATAACATTTTTGTTTAGATTAATTAACTAGTGAGTATCTACAAAGCCGAACGACAAGGAGGGCGACTGCAGGGGACCATACTCCCATTCCTGGGCTAACGACATCGTTCTGCTATCATCATCATCATCATCATCATCATCATCATCATCATCATCATCATCATCATCATCATCATCATCATTCATCATCATCATCATCATCATCATCATCATCATCATCATCAAGTGCCGTGCCGACTGGCGTAGGCGTTCATGGCTCTCCACAGATCTCGGTCTTTGGTGTTCTGGATCAACTCTGCGTTGATATTCCTCCATACCACCGTCTCAATCCGTCCAGCATCATTTCTCTTGGTCTACTTCTGCCTCTCTTCCCCTCAATCTTTCCATTCGTCACGATGTTCTCCAATGTCTCTCTTCTCATCACATGACCAAAGAAAGATGTTTGTCTTTTTCTTATTATTGTACATAATGTTCTAGTCTCATTAGCCTCTTTGAGGCAGTCATCGTTAGTTACTCTGGAAATCCAAGGAATTCGTCTTTGGAACCACATCTCTGTTGCTTTCAAGTTCTTCCTAATTTACTCATTTACATTCCAAGATTCGCTGCCATTCAGTAAAACAGGTTCTATATAACACGTCAGCATTCTCTTTCTTACATTCAATGATAGTGACGTATTGCATAAGATACTCTTCTTTTTATGAAATGCAGCTTTTGCTTGTCCTATTCGTCTCTTAATCTCTGTTGTGCACCTACAGTTTGATGTTATAAATAGTCATAGATGTTTAAAATTGTTCACTTGGTTAAGAACTTTCCTTTCTTTTTCCATTTCACAGTTTGATGTCACGTTTTTCTTTGATATCACCATTGTTACTGTTTTCTTGATAACGAAGGAGAGTTCTTTCTTTGCAGTCTCTGTTACTACAATGTCCAACAATTGTAGATCTTTTGCATTTTTGTATCGCCACCAATACTGTGTCATCTGCATAGTGTACATCGTTCAGCTATAGGCAGTCACAATGAAAGAACCACCAGAACACGAGAACTGGACGGCAAGCTTTCCCAGAACACTATAACAACTAACAAAATAGATGTTGCGGCCAAAGCCTTCGTCGACACAAAAGCACACCGACACAACTACACGAAAAACACTACATAAAAATATCAATATAAAAGTTACTCATCTGCAACCTTGTTATGGTCGGGATAAGTGTTTCATGAAATCAGCGTGTATGAATCCAACAAAATGACGGAACCGGAAATGTCATACAATAAGCATTTGTAAGTATTCAACTGTACGCTTTGTCACACGCCTATGAGGTCGCACTCCGTCTGGAGGATTATTTGTGATGGAATTATATTCGTTATTTGTTCTGGCTCAGGAGAACACGTTAACAGCAGAGGAGGTCTATTAGGAGGTTGTGAATAGGTACGGATCTTATCTTATCACTGGATGTAGCTTATGGGTGTATGGATTGCCTTAATACGAAGTAGTAGCTGCTGTGGATAATAAACATATTCCGTATAGATGGACTGTACATTCGTGTTCAGTGTTGAATGAGTGAAATCATAAAATTGGATATTCATCAGTAGACATTGCATCGTTGTGTCCAATAAACACCGTGTTTGAAGTCTGCATTGGCGTGTGACGCAGATCTGCCAGAAGTTCAAGCTCGTCTGAAGAAGGACATACGATGTCATGTGAGCTCTTTTAGTCAACATATGTTACTTAGATAGCCTCGGCCGGAGTGTTTACAATCTCAGTTAACAATCTCTTGCATTATAACGGATATTGAATGTGTTTTTTTAAACTCGAGTTTTACCACGTAGTGATTCTCAAGTATTTCATCACTATAAGGCATTATAAGCTACGTGCATGGATTGATTGTAGCTTCACATTGTTTCATGAGTTATTACACATCACCCATTTGAATATGGGGTATTATTATTATGAATACCCAAGCATCCACCTACAGCATGACAATATTAAGTCACCTATCATACATCTTTCAAACACTGCTCAGTAATGTTTCAGTATAAAACGTGCTAATGACAGAGGCGGTTCGACCCCCGCTCGTGACTTGCGGGATACTGAGCCGGCCGCTCAGAAAGCAATGGCAAACTACTGAGCGTAATCTTGCCAAGAGATCAACATACAGCTGGAAGATGCTGGTGTTGACAGCTAAGTCCTGTAAAGGATATGCTAAAAAAAAACAAAAAACTAACTTATCACAGAACTGAGTAACAATCACACTTAGTATTAACCTAACAGGAATATGTTTGTCCTGGAATCTACATTAAAGAGTTAAGGAAACATGTCTCTCCTGATGTTGAAAATAGAGCACTTTTCTGTTGCCATCTGGTTGTGCAGACTTCGAAACTTTGAGTAGGTTTCTGTGGGTGAGATAACAGAAGCAACGCTTTAGAAATAGTATGGTTTCACATACATGTCACAAACATAATTTTTAAAGTTTAAAAAGAAAATCAAATATAGTATTTTCAACCAGTCATATAATTTAGTCTTTAATATGGCAGTGCCAGGCTGCTAGACAGGCTGATTAACAGGCTGACTGACAGGATGATTGACAGGCTGCTGGCATCACTAAGAACCTATGAGGTAACATTCAGGCAGACCAGCATGCACCTAACTACATGCAATATACAAGTATAGGAATAATAACTGTTCATGTACCGCACTGGCGGAATAATACGTCAAAACACTATTGTTTACAAAAACTCATTGCTGTTTCTTCACATAAGTATGGGAATAATTGAGAAACGCTCAAAGATGCTGTATTCCAGTGGTGAGAACTATGTTTGATTATTTATGTAGATATGTATGTGTATATGAACGAATGACCCAACTATATTTTCAAAGGGTTAAGAATTGGGCACGCAGGCCCGTCTAACTTTCTGTCATTCTGATCTTTCTCATCTTATACATTCTTTCATTTATACAACTTTTAGATTAATCTCAAAGAGCAACAACAATAATGTTTGCATTGTAAACGCATGGGAAACGTGCAAATATAAATTATTACATGACTAATATTAATTATTACTGCCGTGACTGTAATAATAAGGCAAAGGTAAATATACCATAGAACAAGATAGAAGAACGCTTTTACAATAGGTTTTTCAAAGGGGGAATATAGTCTTTACAAAGACTGCTTAAGTAGCTTGCAATATTATGTATAGGGGTTGTTGGTATCTTTGATTTGCTTGGGAATATCGTTCCGCTGGCTGAGCTGTGAAGTACGCAAAAGCTCACGTTGTATACTTTAACCTAGACTTGGGGAGATGCTAATAACTTTTCTGTAGTGTTTACATTCAAAAGCCCAGTGTCTTCTCTAATGACTGTGAAGCTGTCAATAACTCACATCCGCATGTTGTCACAGGAAAAATGCACGTTCTCAAGAATGTTACTTTAATTCAATGCCAAGCAAAATGTAGGTTTGGATCAAACATTGTTAACAATCTAGTGGACAAGTATTATAATTACAATTTCCGTTCACTGAGCTTTGAAACTGCGGAAGATACTACGAAACGAAACAAATAACACGATGACCCTAGCATAACGATATATCGTCCTTCTGTTCAGATGGAAAGTCCCATTTGACGATATATTATCCTTCGGCAATGAATCAGTTAATTTGTTTGCTGCTGTTGTGGTAAAGTGTTGATACTGTTCAACATTGGGCATTACCTTGGCCAGGCTAGGTCTGACTTCAGTTGAACTTCCCCTATTGTCACTGGTTAACTGATTCAGTGCCAAACAAAACCAAAGTTTAGACCAAACGTGGTAAACAATCAAATCAATAAGTATTATTATGTAGCTTTCCATTCACTGAGCTTTAAAATTGCGGAGTTAAAGTTAAGTTGCATGTCCTTCACAGAACGTAGCAGTCAACACCAGCATTTTCGCTGTTCGTGATTCCTGGGCAAATTTTACGTCCAGTCGTTTGCCATTGCTTTCTGAACGACCGGCTCCTATACCTTTTTCGAAAAAACCAGCACCGCCGTGTTTCGAACCCGGGTATACGGGCTCACAAACCGCGTTCGCAAGCCCTTAGCCACAGGGAAGATACCACAAAACAAAATAAATAACAAATATATGGCTATATATCACCCTTCGGTCCAAATAGGAGGGCATATATGGCTATATATTATCCTTCGGCACTGAATCAGTTACAGAGCCAATATAAACAAACAAACAAACTTTATTTTCAAAGGGTCAAGAATTGGGCACGCAGACCCGTCTAACATTCTGCCATTCTATCACTCTCTTTTATACATTATATCATTCACACATTCAATACATTCAAAGTGCGCCATGGTGTGTGTCTTCACTGCCACGCTGAGTGTCTTGGGATACATTATACGGTAGTGTCACCCTAACATTCCACATCTACACGGGAATCTTTTCCTCTGCCATTGACAGTCATATCCAGTTTTCAAGACAAGTGAGTGCCTAACTCTGCTCAGCTGCGTCTCCATTTATCCTGGTGGATACTCAATCAAGATCTTTATATTTATTTAGCCAACAATAGCGGGCCAAGTTGAGAGACTTGACATGCTCCAATATTTAAAGAAGTGGTTTGTGATATAGATCGATTGTATGATACAACTTGTTTTCTATGTAAGAAAATAATCTTGATCAGCGGCCACCCCCCGGGCAACAGCTGTGAGAGGCTGGCTAAACCAGGCATGGGTATCCGATTTGGTGTCAAACCAAGAGGTAAACTAGGGTATGCCTACCCAGCATGTGAAGACAGGATTCGGCAGACTGCGCGGAAGAAATCATTCCTGATTCAAAAGGCAAGACGGCGTTTACCTGCAAAGCGTTGTGGAACGTAATGAGCACGGCAAGGCACGTAGAGCGCCCTGGTCATCCACTGCACCTGTATTCGTCTCCAATCGTCTCGACTTGTCTTGCCACTGGACTCAGATGGACTCAGGCGAGAGAGTGAGGTCGACGAATTGCGCAACTCTTCCTCACTTTAATCCAAGTCATCGCGCAAGTCATTCTTCATCCAACGTCACATATCACCTTCAAGCCCTGTGGCGATGGGCGAGCGGCAAAGCGGCAGGCGTGGGTACGCTGGCAGCCGTAGTCGCAGACCTGCACACAGGCGGCCCAGGCCATATGGTCGACATACAAAGAAAGATAAAACAAGCAAAGCTAAAAGAGTAAACCATATTCCCTTAACAATTGGAACTTGGAATGTACGCACCCTACTTGACAGAGACGGCGCGTCGGGTCCAGAGAGACGAACAGCACTGATTGGGAGAGAGCTGGGCAGGTACAACATCGACATTGCAGCCTTGAGCGAGACACGACTTGCAGAAGAAGGCCAAATCTGTGAAATTGGTGCCGGCTATACATTTTTCTGGAGTGGAAGGAAAAGCGAGGAAAGACGCCAATCCGGTGTGGGATTTGCCATTAAGTCGGCCCTGGTCGGCAAATCAGCTCGATTTCCAAAGGCTATAAACGACAGGCTCATGACCATGAAGTTGCCTCTGCTGAATGGAAGGAAGCACGCAACCATTGTGAGTGTCTACGCACCAACTATGACCAACGAAGATGATATCAAGAACAAGTTCTATGAGGACCTTCACAATGTATTAACATCTGTTCCCAAAGGAGACAAACTTATACTCCTTGGGGATTTCAATGCCAGAGTAGGCACGGACACCACCTCTTGGAGTGGCATTATTGGAAAGCGTGGAGTCGGAAATTGTAACAGCAATGGACTCCGCCTCCTTCAGACATGTGCCGAACATGATCTCCTGATTACGAACACAATTTTCCGTCTCCCCATGAGAAATAGGACATCGTGGATGCACCCTCGCTCGAAACACTGGCACCTCATTGACTATGTCATCGTCAGGAGGAGTGACAGACAAGACGTTCGAGTGACAAAATCCATGTGTGGTGCCGAATGTTGGACAGACCATCGTCTCATTGTCTCGAAAATGAACATCCACATCAGGCCACCACGGCGTCCTCAAGGGGCGAAAATGCAAACAAAGCTAAATGTCACCCGCCTAAACAGCAAGAAAATGCAGCAGTCGTTTGAAAATATGCTGGAAGACCGCCTCAAGCCCAATGCTGAAGCTAAACAGGATACAGAAACAGAATGGAGAGCCCTAAAGGACACAATTTACAACACTGCTATGGAAATCTTGGTTCCAGCCCCCCCCCCCCCCTCCGAAAGCATAAAGACTGGTTTGATGAAAATTCCGAAGACATCAACCAATTGCTGGCCGAGAAACATCTTCTCCTCAAGGCACATTTGAATGACCCAAAGTCAACATCAAAAAAAGATGCTTTCAAGAACATTCAGAGAGTAGTGCAGCAGAAACTTCGGCACATGCGGGACTCCTGGCTGAGCAGCAAAGCTGATGAAATTCAGGGCTTTGCTGACAGACATGATATGAAAAACTTCTACGACTCACTGAAAGCGGTCTATGGTCCTTCATCACCAGGCATAGTTCCCCTCCTCAGTGCAGACGGGGGAACATTGGTCACTGATAAGAAAGAAATCCTCCAACGCTGGGCAGAGCATTTCAGCAAAATCTTAAATGCAAATTCCTTCTTCGATGATGAAACCATCAACTGCCTTCCTCAAGTTCCCACCAATGAGACACTTGATGACCTGCCAACCATAGTGGAAATAAACAAAGACATCCAGCAACTCTCCAGCGGCAAGGCACCTGGTCCTGACTCCATCCCAGCAGAGATATACATGGCAGGTGGGCCGGTCCTAACAGAGCAGCTTCACCAAGTCTTCACAAACATATGGATGAACGAGACCATGCCACAAGATTTTAAGGACGCGTCAATAGTCCACCTTTACAAACGTAAAGGCAACCGCCAATCCTGTGACAACCACCGAGGCATCTCCTTGCTTTCAATTGCAGGGAAGATACTCGCCAGAATTCTTCTCAATCGCCTCACAGTCCATCTCGATCAAGGTCTTCTTCCTGAGAGTCAATGTGGCTTCAGAAAAGAACGTGGAACTGTTGACATGATTTTCGCTGCAAGGCAGCTGCAAGAGAAATGTCAGGAACAGAATTGCGAAATGTTCTCCACTTTCATTGACCTTACCAAGGCTTTTGATACAGTCAGCAGAGAAGGACTATGGAAGATTATGGCGAAATATGGCTGTCGACGAAATTTTGTCCAAATAGTGCGGCTATTTCGCGATGATATGCAGGCAAGAGTACAGGAAAAGATGAACTGTCTGAGCCCTTTCCTGTTACCAATGGAGTGAAGCAAGGATGTGTCCTGGCACCAACACTGTTCAGCCTCATGTTTTCAGCCATGTTGATGAATGCCTTCGAGAACGACGACATTGGAATAGACATCAACTACCGTATGGATGGAAAGTTATTCAATCTCAGAAGGCTGAAAGCTAAAACCAAAATTAACAGCGGCACCGTCAGAGAGCTCCTGTTTGCTGATGATTGCGCTCTATACGCCAACTCAGAGGCGGACATGCAACATAATGTTTCAGCTTTCTCACATGCCTGTGCCAACTTTGGGCTCAATATCAACTTGGAGAAGACTGTAGTTATGTACCAGCCAGCTCCAGGGAATAATCACACTGTGCCGAATATCAAAGTGAATGATCATAGACTAAGTGTTGTGGACAAATTCACCTATCTTGGCAGCACCGTGTCACAAGCTGCCACAATCGATGACGAAGTGAATGCAAGAATCTCCAAGGCCAGTGCAGCCTTTGGCAGACTGTACAAGAATGTATGGGACAGAACTGGAATAAGCCTGCAAACAAAGCTAAAAGTCTACAAAGCAGTTGTATTATCCACACTGCTATATGCTTGTGAAACCTGGACTGTTTATCAGCGACACGCTAGGAAATTAAACCACTTCCACACAGTCTGCCTAAGGAAGCTACTGAAGATTAAATGGCAAGACAAGATTCCAGACACTGAAGTCCTAGAAAGAGCATCCATGCCCAGTATCCACACTCTACTGATGAAGAATCAGATTCGCTGGGCTGGTCACTTGACTCGCATGCCAGATCACAGGCTCCCTAAACGAATTTTCTACAGCGAACTGCGTTGTGGTAAATGCTCCCAAGGTGGCCAGAGGAAACGTTTTAAAGACACTCTGAAAATTTCACTGAATGCTTTTGGAATTCATCATGACACCTGGGAGACTGCAGCCAGAGACCGAAATTCGTGGCGCGCATCATTACGCAAAGGTGCAGTCACTTGTGAGGCAACCAGGACTGCAAGAGCTGTGAAGAAAAGGCAGGACAGAAAAACCACTGCAGGAAATCCTCCTCCAGAGACGTCAAGCATTCTTTGCCCACATTGTCAAAGAAGATTTCGAGCCAAAATAGGCCTTATCAGCCATCTTAGAACCCACGGCTCCACACCTTCAACCCCACTGGATGAAATGAATGGTCATCATCATTCTTGATGGACAAACAACAAACAAACAAGAAAATAATCACAATAAGGCCGCTGGATTGAAGTTTACTATTGTTGTTTCTAGTTCGGTGATTAGAATAGTCTTTTATATCAAGAATTTTTCTAAAGGGTGTAAACGCCATCCCACATATATTATCCTCGTTTATATTTCAATGCTAGTGGTCTTTGTTATCCTGTTTGTTAAGGCTGTATAGCAAGAACTTGTTAGTAGAAACCTTGACTGGCTGTCACCTATAAGCTTATGCTGAACTAAACGCTGCTGTGTTACTATGGAAATGTGTTTTTTTTAGCGGTTTATAGTGATGTTAGTAAGAGGATCCGCCTACAATTACACAGGAGACATTTTTGAGCCGAATTGAAGATTATATACGTTGGCAAGTTGAAAGAGAGAATTGCAGAGAGAGAGAGAGAGAGAGAGAGAGAGAGAGAGAGAGAGAGAGAGAGAGAAAGAGAGAGAGAGAGATAAAGAGAGAGAGAAAGAGAGACACAGAGAAAGAGAGATATATATAGAGAGACAGAGAGAGAAACAGACAGAGAGAGACATACAGAGAGCGAGAGATAGAGAGAGAGAATGAGAGAGAGAGAGAGAGCGAGAGAGAGAGACAGAGAGAAAGCGGCAATAGTTACTTTCACGATAGGTTGCTATATTTAATTGTTTCATTGTGGTTGTCTATGTATCGACGTTGATGTCGTTATTATCACCATCACCATCATCGTCATGGCGAGACGGACATATAATCAGATTGCTACTGGCACTATTGGTGTTGGAACTCTTCGCTGGCTGCTGAGGATAGGGACGGAGTGCTTATGGGAATGCCCCGAATGCTGTGATGTCAGTTCCTAAATCAATCAATCAATCAATCAATCAATCAATCAATCAATCAATCAATCAATCAATCAATCAATCGATCGATCGATCGATCGATCAATCATCATACAACAGGTAATTGACAGGACATCGCTCTCCCCACAATGTTCCAGAAAGACTCTCGATCCATCATTAATTTTCCTGCCTCATGCATTTTCATGCCCTGCAAGTCTTTAGTATTCCCTATACATAGCCGCGTTGGTCTACCCCTGTACAAGTATGTGTATAGCTCTACCACGCTCCTTCAGCAGTAACACCGTCCGCCAAGTCCACGAGTGACACATAACCCCAGTGTGATCCCTGTTGACTGCATGCTCCAGGCCTGCCCACACAACCTTGCAAGTCCACAGTACGTGTCCTTTGACCCCCATATCCCCTCAATCGTCACATACTTATCAGTTCCCTTATTGTCGTGTTCAACACATGAAAGCACATCGAGGGTCGGGCTGAAGTAAGATACCCAGTGTAAGATTGCGTTATCATCTTTCTAGCTACGCATTGCAACAAATCAGCATTAGAAAACTCGATCTTGTAGATAAGGTAAAGTGAACATGGTAATTTACCAACTGCTGCTCAAATATTTCAGTCAGGTCTTAGTCTGATATGACTGGACTATCGTGTAACAGTAGACGATACTGCATGCTTTCTGTTAGAGTCGAATGTTGGGCGGCGCTCACCAAACACAACACGCCACATTGTGCCAACGGCTTGAGGTGGAGGAGAGCAATTGGGAAGGTACAAGTCTTAAGCTAATTTGAGGAAATGCAACCTAAAGACAAAATGTCATGGCAAGGCAGGCCAGGCCCTCTGTCTTGGTTGGCAACTGGTCTAGGATCGAAGCTCCGACAGACGGACATCTTTGCTGATCTGGCAGTTTCTGTAGCTTGTCTTGTTCCAGCCAGACGTATTGCTGTTACCTTTCCTCTGAAGTAAGCTAGGCAGGTCAAGAAAGGGATCATGCTGCATGGGCAATACATGGTCTCTACAATTCAGCCCAGGCTTTGTATCATGGAGAGGTATAACGTCATCCCTGGTCCTGGTTATAAGTTGCAGTTCTTATTGAAAAAATAAAAACTGTTAGGTATAACTCCGGCGAAAAGGTGAGATATACTCATCACTGACACAGTGTAAATATCTTACAACAAACTTCACAACCGTAAATGTAAATCACAGGGGGGGGGGGAGATAAAATAAGTATACTACGACTCAACGAACGACGTTTCCATTATACTAATATTCACCAGGAGCTGCACAAACACAGCTAAAGAAAGACATGAAATTAGACAATTTAATATTAAAACATAAATCCTTCCCTGTTAGGAAGGCGGCGCAGTTCAGTTGTGAAATGGGCCAGATAAGAAAACGTGGAGCCAAAGGTGTGCAAACAGTTAGAAATGGATATATAGAGTGAAATCAGCAAAGTTATACAGAGGCATCTACAACAGTATTGATTCCCACTGGATGGATGCATCCCAAAGAATCCATAAACTGAATTTTAATTTTAATCCTAATGAAGTTATTAAGAGAAGCATTGCGGGATATGCATTAAATGAATCTTTCAATGAGAATGTGTCGAGGGGGAGTGTAATCGCCTGTGTCTGAATAACGTGTGAACATGTCAAGCACGCCTTCCGATACCATTTAGATGTACCCACAGATGAAGTAATTGTAGAGAGGCGATTGTGAAAAAGGTCGTCTCTGAGATGTTTGTTTCGGGAAAAGATTATACCATAGGACTGCTAGGAAAATGTGCTTGCTCTGGGTGCCAAGCGACTAAAGAATACAAAATGAACCGAATGAGCCATAAGTTATCTAAAGAAATAATAATATAGAAGAATGAAAATGAATTTTCAAAGCGACATTAAAAGAACCTTACCATCATTTGTGATCCAGTTCAGGTGATCAAATCCCTGAAAGAGGTGACAGGTGACAATAGATGTAGGCGGGTACATGTGACGTCTGATACTCTTCCTGTCGTAATCACCATATGAACATATCACGAACGGCATGGCTCCATTCTTGTACAGGTAGTTCTCAAATGGTTTCTAGGTAAACAAACAAAACAAAAATAAGTAGGTTTCTATACGACTCAAGTCATTATTATTGTTATTATTTGTTGCGTTCGTTAGCTTTGCAAGTGTAGTCCATACAAGCGCTACTACTTCTAGTGCACTGGGCTGATTTGTGCGTGTGGATTAGCTTTCCCTGTTATCAGTGTCCCTCGCCATCAGTCGAACCCACTCCGACTCCAGAGATAGTCAAGTCCTAAATTATTGTACTTTATCGATTCAACCCACCTGAGTTGGTTGGTTGTGTGTGGATTCTCTGGAGGACTGATTTTTAACTCTGAATTTCAATTCGTCGTCGACGTGGCGGAAAGGAAGGAGCGCTCATTATTAAACTTCCGGTACGCTGATGTTGGTTAAACATCTACACGGACATTCAGTTAAACTTAAACGTTGACTTCCCGTTAGGAAAGCATTGGCAAACTACTAAACGTAAAACTACCCAGAAAGTCAGACGGATACATAATCAGACTATAACTGGTATCATTAGTATTTGGACTCCTCGCTAGCTGTTGAAGATGAGGACAGGGCACGTAGGGGAATGTCCCGAGTACTGTGACGTCAGTTCTTAACTCAGCTTACCTCAACTCAATTCATAAGACCTTTTGTAAAAAGTCGATGTTATCACTGATCGTCGAAAAGATTCTCGATTTTTTTTGCCAGTGTCTCTACCTTTTGCATGTTCATGCCAAAAATGTCCTCAATATCTTATGTCCATGTTCATGGTGGTTGACCCTGCCTGTTCTTCCAGAGACCAAGCAGCCCATCACCGTTCTTTCCAAATTACTGTGACGTTTAATATGGCCAAATTATGTCAGTCTCCTAGAGACAGGATGTTGTTTATGGGCTAGGTAGCTTCCATATTCGGATCCCGTAGAACAGTGGTTCTCAGCCGGTGGGGAATATCTCTCCTCCTCCGCCCCCTGGGGGGGGGGGGGGGATTTATAGGGTTTCGGGGGGGGGGGGGGCGGGTGGAGAATTAAGACCATAGATTTGGCAGACTCAAAATGACTTCCTATTAAGTGACAATTCTTTGACGTTTTAACTGTTTGTTTATTGTAATATGATTAATTTGGCGTGGTAATAAAATATTGTGAATATAAAAAATGCACCTTTTGATGCTGACAATTTTGGAAAGGGGAGAATTCTTCTTTCGTTCGCTGGAAAAAAAAGGGGGGGGGGAATGAAATTCCGACATATTGATCGACGATGTTCTAAGAATTTTCCCGTTTCTTTACTTATTCAGTGGGCCTATTCTCGCTGGTCGCGGGATCCTCAGAGTGGCAGGAAGGGAGATTTGCTCGCAGCAGACAAGCAATATCTCCGGCGGGCCTATTCTCGTTGGTCGCAAGAGCAGCACGAGTCAAGCGGAGATTCTGACGGTAGTACACGCATATAAAGGTCCAGACGCTTGCGATTGACAGGTGTATGTGCCCAATGGTCCGGGCGCGTATACGACCCTTACCTTCGGGATTTGGCTGAACGCCTAAAGGTTTAGGGTCTGGCCACCGCTCGCCTCCTGCTCGTGGGTTTGAGGTCTCGGAGGTCTGACGTTGAGCCGCCAGCGTCTTCAGCCTACCTTGTTACAGACGAACTGGTTATCCATTCCTCTGGATCAAATAAGGCAAGGCCGAGAGAGGGAACATGTCGTTTGAGCACCACATGTTCTCTGAAGCTCTGCCCAGGCATTGTGAGATGGAATTTTTCCACATTCCAATCCACATACTCAGTTAGTTAGTCGAGGTTCCAACTTCACGGCAACGGATCATCCCCATTATGCTCCGTTCCTGTTCCAGTGAATATCACACAAAATGCTCCCCACTGTCATATGTGAAAAGTGGAATAGGCAGGAGTCTCGACAATCCAACAGCCCGCACAGGTACACTGTGCATAATGCCGCCGCCAGACTGCCAACACGAAATGAATCCACGAAAACCACAGTTAATCGTCAATGGACTCGGCGGTCACCAGAAAGACCTCATTGACCCGGGTTTTCTCACATGGCTCGGTCTTTACCGCAGGGTGACCCGCCGAAAGTGTTGCATAAAGCACGAACTCCGTAGCTTCAGCGCCGATTCCCGGGAGTCTCCTGAAAAATGCACTCGTGAACCGAAAAGGCAAATCAGTCAATTCAGCAACAGCCGGTAGCCATTGTTCCGAACATGCAGGTCACTGTACAGGACAGATGTAAAAGCATTCCACGCGAATTTCACAGCTCACAGTGTCGCCCACGCACTCACTCAGTAGCAGGGCGACGGAACGATGCACTACCGGTCCAACATGAAGAAAATACGATTGCAAACCGTAGCTGCAAGAATAAACACGCTAAAGGCCTTAACGGTTCAACGCCTAACCGACATGTTGGCGACCGGAAGTCTTTCCCGTAAGATTTAAGTCTGAAATAGTAAAGAGTAAAAATAATTTCTCCTAGCGCAAGAAGACGGACAACACACAAGAATGCTGTAAATAAGGAACCGAGTATCCACATGAATAAGTGGAAAACTCTGCAATAGAGCAGAACAGCTGTAAATTACCAGCACATGTGACTACCACATACGACTCATGTAGATATGGAAAAACAAGGGGAACCCACCATATCATTTCCCCAAGAATATGTTTAGAGCATATCACATGTCTCACCGAAGAAGATTTTAAAACTGGGCACCCAGGTCGACCAAACTGGGCACCCAGGTCGATCCAGGCTAAAAATGGGCACTCACATCGACCCAGGCTAAAACTGGGCACTTAGTTCGACCCAGGCTACAACTGGGCACCCAGGTCGAGCCAGGCTACAACTGGACATCCAAGCCGATCCAGGCCAAAACTGGACACCCAGGTCGACCCAGGCTAAAACTGGGCACTTAGGTCAATCCAGGCTAAAACTGGGCACCCAGATCGCGACCCAGGCTAAAACTGGGAACCAGGTTGACTGAGACTAAAACTGGACACCCAGGTCAACCCAGGCTACAACTGGACACCCAGGTAGACACAGGCTAAAACTAGACACCCAGGTCGACTGAGACTAAAACTGGACACCCAGGTCGACTGAGACTAAAACTGGACACCCAGGTCGACTGAGACTAAAACTGGACACCCAGGTCGACTGAGACTAAAACTGGACACCCAGGTCGACTGAGACTAAAACTGGACACCCAGGTCGACTGAGACTAAAACTGGACACCCAGGTCGACTGAGACTAAAACTGGACACCCAGATCGACTGAGACTAAAACTGGACACCCAGGTCGACCCAGACTAAAACTGGACACCCAGGTCGACTGAGACTAAAACTGGACACCCAGATCGACTGAGACTAAAACTGGACACCCAGGTCGACTGAGACTAAAACTGGACACCCAGGTCGACCCAGGCTAAAACTGGACACCCAGGTCGACTGAGACTAAAACTGGACACCCAGGTCGACTGAGACTAAAACTGGACACCCAGGTCGACTGAGACTAAAACTGGACACCCAGGTCGACTGAGACTAAAACTGGACACCCAGGTCGACTGAGACTAAAACTGGACACCCAGGTCGACTGAGACTAAAACTGGACACCCAGATCGACTGAGACTAAAACTGGACACCCAGGTCGACCCAGACTAAAACTGGACACCCAGGTCGACTGAGACTAAAACTGGACACCCAGATCGACTGAGACTAAAACTGGACACCCAGGTCGACTGAGACTAAAACTGGACACCCAGGTCGACTGAGACTAAAACTGGACACCCAGGTCGACTGAGACTAAAACTGGACACCCAGGTCGACTGAGACTAAAACTGGACACCCAGGTCGACTGAGACTAAAACTGGACACCCAGGTCGATCCAGACTAAAACTTGAAACCCAGATCGACTGAGACTAAAACTGGACACCCAGGTCGACTGAGACTAAAACTGGACACCCAGGTCGACTGAGACTAAAACTGGACACCCAGGTCGCCTGAGACTAAAACTGGACACCCAGGTCGACCCAGACTAAAACTGGACACCCAGGTCGACCCAGATTGAAACTGGACACCCAGGTCGACGCAGAAAACAACAGGTACCAAGAAATGTCTTGGGAAGTAAGATGGCTGGGGTAATTGTGATTCCTTGTTCACTCTGTTCCCCCGCATATCCTTTACAGGACGTTGCAGTCAAAACTAGCAGTGTTCAGCTACTGTTGATGTCTTGGCATGTTTTACGTTCAGTAGTTTGCTTTTGCTTTCTGAACACATACCTCCGTAAGTAGCTAGCGCGACGCCATCCGCTGCCGAATCTCGCGCAGCTGTGTTTTGTACGTGGGTATACGGGATTACGAACAACGTCCTTAAACCCTTCGCCAGGGAGACGGCCCTTGAGCACTTATTTGTCTAAAATTATTGACTTATCACCATTATTTCAATACGCATTACAGCGTGAAAAGGGCCTTTATATTAGAAATCTTAAATGGAGCAGTGGTATTTTCAGAAATTCCATATCATAGGAGATAATAACTTATTGCGATAAAAATCACTGCCATCTACTTTGACATTCGTCAAGAGCGAATGATCTCCCATACCTTTACCCACAGCTGTGACTAAAATATACAACTACACAACAATAACACGCAGTGTCCTACATCACAGGTTGACATTTGTGACAGGAGACTGGCCACGTACTGATGGTAAACAGAGTGAAGCATTAATAGTTCTTAAGCAAATAAGCATTCAAGCTACTTGACGTCCTCACCTGGAAAGTTTCAAAGAACTCCCGTTTGTCTTTCCCTCTGTGAAGCTCGATCTCCGAGAGGAGAAATGTGCTAAATACTGAAAATATCGTACATAGGACAATATATGCTTATCACAGCAAGAACACAGGTGAATTCATGATTTCAATGTAATAGTTCCTTTTGAGCATTTGACTAGACTCTGCTGGGAATGAAATGCCCGAAACATGTGGGTGAAACGTGTAAGTGAAACATATGGATGGGACATGTGGATGAAACATGTGGGTGAAACATGTGAGTGAAACGTGTGGATGAAATACATGGATGAAACATGAGTATGAAACATGTGAATGAAACATGTGGATGAAACATATAAAACACGTGGAAGAACATGTGGATAAAAGATGTGGTTGAAAGATGTGGATGAAATATGTGGATGAAACATGTGGATGAAACATGTGGATGAAACATAAAACATGTGGACAGAACATGTGAATGAAATATGTGGATGAAACATATAAAATATGTGCGTGAAACATGACCAACCAAAGCCTAATAACAGACAGCCCCTGAGTACTATCCTGGTGGCAAGCCTTACATGCTTTCCCGCAGATGTGAAGTTACTTCAATATTTTCTCTTCAAGACAGATATTACTTCAATACGTTCTCTTCAAGACATATATTACTTCATCATCTTCTCTTCAAGACATATATTACTTCAACATCTTCTATTTAAGACTATGATACTTCAATATCTTCTATTCAAGACATATATAGCTTCAACATCTTCTCTTCAAGACATATATTACTTCAACATCTTCTCTTCAAGACATATATTCCATCAACAAACTCTCATCAAAACATATATTACGTCTAAGCCACAGCTATACGAACCAGACATTGTTAAAGTGACGTAACACTCACATTTCAAGTTGGCTTAAAGTGACGTAACACTCACATTTCAAGTTGTCTTAAAGTGAAGTAACACTCACATTTCAAGTTGTCTTAAAGTGACGTAACACTCACATTTCAAGTTGTCTTAAAGTGACGTAACACTCACATTTCAAGTTGTCTTAAAGTGACGTAACACTCACATTTCAAGTTGTCTTAAAGTGACGTAACACTCAAATTTCAAGTTGTCTTAAAGTGACGTAACACTCACATTTCAAGTTGCCTTAAAGTGACGCAACACTCACATTTCAAGTTGTCTTAAAGTGACCTAACACTCACATTTCAAGTTGTCAGGTAGATACGCATTATTTACTATCCACACCTCCGAATGGCCGCTAGGAGGAGGGAAGTCGGGCTGCCGGAGGATAGGATCCATCTGGAAGAACATGTTTCCTTTCTCCATGGAAGGAAAGTGGAACACCCCAATTCCTTCAGCAGGACCATTTTCATAGCCAAAGTCAAAAACCTGATGATGGGAGAAAGAGAGTTAGATACCAGTAACTGATGTGGGTTAAAGGCATCATGTATTGTATTTCAAAAGACGAGTCAAAATGTTGATTGTGCTTGGTTTTGGGTGTAAATGTTACAGAACAATTCTTACAACACAGTTGTAAAAGAACAAAGCAAACAATGAAATTATACAAGAAACGAACATCGAAGAAAAGTGGTTACTATCTTGCAAACTGAATATTATGTTTTTGTTTTTGCGCTCGCTCGCTCGCTTTGAACTCAAGCGTAGTCTATACACGTGCTAGTACTTCTAGCGCACTGGACTGATGTTTGCGTGTGGATTAGCTTTCCCTATTACCAGTGTCCCTCGCCATCAAGCGAACCCACTTCGACTCCAAAACTACTTGTAACAAGGACGAGAGGTCAACATTTTAGTCCAACTAACCGGTGTAGGAATTGAACTCGCTACCTCGGCATCAGACACCGGATGTTTAAGAACGAGCGATTTTATCCATTCGGCCGTGCTGGCCTCCGGAAACTGAAATACTTCGGCTATATTAAATGTTAAAGTGGTTTGAAAATATCTGTGATGGAAGGCGTGGCTGTTGGGAGAAGAGATATGGATCTACCAGCGCGATAACGGATACAGGCTAGTGGAGACACTATTCTCATAAAGAAGCATGAGGCAGGCGAACTAGTAAAGGATAGAGAATCTTTGTGGCAGGCCGTGGTGATTGCGATGTTCTGCTAAAGACCCGCCACTTGATGATGATGATGTTTCTAGCCGTTAGTTTGTTTCCAAAGGACATTATACCACAATATGTCATGTACACAGGAGGTAGAGATGCTGATGGTGCATGGTCGGACACCAGTCATTTCACACTAGTAACCAATCAAATCACCTTCCTAGCTAATCAGCTCACTTTTCTATAGTGCGTTTACAAATGTTTTCCCTTAGTCACGTTCAATGTTTTTGAAAAATATCTGTTGTATCTTTGTGAAATTTTTCCTGCAGTCTTATATTTACTCCAGCCAAGAAATGTGTCTTTGATAGGTCCAAAGGCAACTAAAATCATAGAAAGCAGCAACATTTCTTTGATGTTTTGGCAAAAATGTATTGAATTCACGCTAACAAACTTGTTTTACAGTAACCTCTGAACACTTCCGCTCGACTATGTGTCGTGCTTCTGAAAAGGAAATTCTCGTGCACCGCGGAGGATATCCATTACTGAACACTGATGTTTCCATGTGACGATGTAATACATTTCATAATATGTACTTCATCTTTGACTAGTAAATTATATACCGCATATAAACAAACACTGAGATCAACTGTACAATCTGCAGAACAAAATTTGTTTTGTTGAGTATACAAAATGATAAGGTTATATGCTAAATCTCATTCACTTTCCCTCAGCTGGTTAATGAGTTATGGCTTTTTATATGGGTAAACACTTTTGTGAACGCACTATGGCCATTCATTTCACCTTCCAAACCAATCAGGTCATCTTGATAGTCAATCAACCCATCTTTCTAGCCAATCAACTCACATTCCAAGCTCATTTTTCTGACAAATTAACACACCTTTCTAGACAATAAACTCACCTTCCTAGCTAATCAACTAATCTTTCTAGCCAATCAACTCACCTTCCTATAGTCAATCAAATCATCTTTCTAGTCATTCAATTAACCTTTCTAGCCAATTAACTCACCTTTCTAGCCAATCAACTTACCTTCCTAGCCAATAAATTCATCCATCTAGCCACCGAACTAACCTTTCTAGCCAATCAGCTAACCTTTCTAGCCAATCAACTCATCTTTCTAGCCAATCAACTCACCTTCCTAGCCAGTCCCAGGAATCGACCTCCAGTGTCAAGAGTTTTCGACTTGAGAAAAGCCTGAGCTGCCACATTGACATTTTCACCTTGACCCACAGCAAATCGGACAAAGAGGAGAGCGCCGCCATTCTACCAAGCAAACCAGCATTGTTAATGGGTGTCGTTATATTGTGATGCATTCATTCATGACAACAGACACTTCACTCTTGAAGTCCAAAGCAGAAAATATCAGCAGTCAATTTAGGTAGCATGTAGGCGTCATATACCAGCTATAGTTTTCTAGACGCTGCAATCATTTACCGACATCCACTCACATACATACTTTCAGAGGGACGGGCAGGCAGGCAGAGAGACGGGCAGGCAGAGAGAGAGAAAGAGTTATACATACAGATAGACAGACAGACAGACACACTTAGAAAGGCAAACACACACACACACACACACACACACACACACACACACACACGCACACACACACACACACCATGCCAACTGGCGTAGTTATTAATGAATTCCATGGGTATCGTCCCCTGGATCAATTCTACTCATGATATTCCTATATTCGATTCTCACACTTCCGGTGCGCTGATGGCAAGGTAGGCCGATCGGCATAAGCTGGACTTAAACCTTAACTTCTCGTTCATAAATCATCGGCAAACTACTGAACGAAAAGGGGGCATAGAAAGTCAACCTGGGGTTGATCGCAACGTCCAACAAAGGAAATGCAACATAATATCTATCTGTCTGTCTGTCTGTCTGTCTGTCTGTCTGTCTGCTTGTCTGTCTGTAAATCTGTCTGTCTGTCTGTCTGTAAATCTGTCTGTCTGTCTGTCTGTCTGTCTGTCTGTCTGTCTGTCTGTAAATCTGTCTGTCTGTCTGTCTGTAAATCTGTCTGTCTGTCTGTCTGACCCGGCCCGGCTTCGCCCAGTCCCTGGTGGGGAGCATTTAATTTAATTCATATAAGTAGTCATATAAGCTCCCGTTCCCGTTCCCGACTATCTATTGTCTGTCTGTCTATTATTAGAAAGAGCACTTGAAAGATCTTTACATCTTCCCCCAACAATTAACTTGGGTAAATGGAGCGTCTTATTTAATCCATATTCGGCCCCTGCTCCCGTTACTGTTTCCAAAAACGACGACCCGGCCCGGCTTCGCCCAGTCCCTGGTGGGGAGCATATCATTTAATTCATATTAGGCGGAGGGAGGAGGAGGAGGGAGGAGGAGACAGGAGGAGGAGGGAGGAGTAGGAGGGAGGAGGAGATGGAGGAGGAGGAGGTAAGAGGAGGAAGAAGGAGGAGGAGGGAGAAGGAGGAGGAGGAAGAGGGAGGAGGAGGGAGAAGGAGGGAGGAGGAGGAGGAAGGAGGAGGAGGAGAAGGGAGGAGGAGAGAGGAGGAGGATGAAGGAGGAGGAAGGAGGAGGAGGGAGGATGAGGAGGGAGGAGAAGTGAGGAGGAGGAGGGAGGAGGAGGTAAGAGGAGGAAGAGGGAGGAGGAGGGAGGAGGAGGAGGGAGGAGGAGGAGAGAGGAGGAGGAGGAGGGAAGAGGAGGGAGTAGGAGGAAGAGCAAGGAGGAGGGAGTAGGTAGGAGGAGGGAGGCGGTAGGAGGAGGGAGGAGGAGAGAGAAGGAGGAGGAGGAAGAGGGAGGAGGATGAGGGAGAAGGAGGAGGAGGGAGAAGGAGGGAGGAGGAGGGGGATGAGGAGGGGGAGGAGGAGCAGGGAGGGAGAAGGAGGGAGAAGGAGGAAGGAGGAGGAGGGAGTAGGAGGGAGGAGGGAGGAGGAGGGGGGAGGAGGAGGCGGAGGGAGAAGGAGGAGGGAGGAGGAAGAGGGAGAAGGAGGAGGGAGAGGGAGGAGGAGGGAGAATGGGGAGGGGAGGAGGGAAAGGGAGGAGGAGGAGGGAGGAGGAGGAGTGAGGAGGAGATTGGAGGAGGTAGAGGAAGGAGGATGGAGGAGGAAGAGGGAGGAGGAGGAGGATGGAGCGGCGGCAGCAGCAGCAGAAGAAGAAGAAAAAGGAGGAGTAGGAGGAGGGAGGAGGAAGAGGGTGGAGGAGGGAGGAGGAGGGAGGAGGAGGGAGGAGGAAGGAGGAGGAAGGAGGAGGAGGGAGGAGGAGAGAGGAGGGAGGAGGAGGGAGGAGGAAGGAGGAGGAAGGAGGAGGAGGGAGGAGGAGAGAGGAGGGAGGAGGAGGGAGGAGGAAGGAGGAGGAAGGAGGAGGAGGGAGGAGGAGAGAGGAGGAGGGAGGAGGGGGAGTAGGAGGGAGGAGGATGAGGGAGGATGAAGAGGGAGGAGGAGGGAGAAGGAGGAGGACGAGGGAGAAGGAGGGAGGAGGAGAACGCAGGAGGAGGAGGGGGAGGAGGGAGGAGGGAGAGGGAGGAGGAGGGAGGAGGAGGGAGGAGGAGGTGGAGGGAGTAGGAGGAGGGAGGAAGAGGTAGAAGGAGGAGGGAGAAGGAGGAGGGAGGAGAAGGAGGAGGAATGATGAGGAAGGAGGAGGAGGAAGAGGGAGGAGGAGGAAGAGGGAGGAGGGATGTGGAGGAAGGAGGAGGAGGGAGGAGGAGGGAGGAGGTAGAGGGAGGAGGAGGAGGGAGGAAAAGGGAGGAGGGAGGAGGAGGGAGGAGGAGGAGGAGGGAGGAGGAGGGATGAGAAGGAGGGAGGAGGAGAGGGAGGAGGAGGGAGGAGGAGGGGGAGAAGGGAGGGGGAGGAGGGAGGAGGAGAGAGGAGCAGGAGGAAGGAGGAAGGAAGAGGAGTGATTAGGAGGGAGGAGGTAGGAGGAGGAGGAAGAGGGAAAAGATAGAAGGAGGAAGGAGGAAGAAGAGGGAGGAGGAGGGAGGAGGAGGAAGAGGGTATAGGAGGATGGAGGAGGAAGAGGATGGAGAGGGAGGAGGTGGAGGGGAAGAGGAAGAGGGTAGGAGGAGGAGGAGAGAGGAGGAGGAGGAGGATTATAACGCATATGCCTGTAGATTTAATAGTGGCTGAAGTTGTTCCATGTCTTCTTAGAGTTGGCGACAGTGTAAAGAAATATAAAATCTTCAAACTTGATAGAGATAAGGTAACTATTATTTATTTATTATGTTGTTAATAACCGACATGACTGTAGAAAACTTCTTTAAGCATAAAAATATGAGTTACAATGTTATGCATTATGCATTATTTTTATGAAAACTTTGAAAATGCCTTAAAGATTATATCATGATTTATTATAACTCATATGCCGGTAAATAACTATAGACAAAGAGTTTATAAATCTTTGAAAACCATGCAACAATATTATTAAAAGTTATGCCCCTTGAAATAACTTTTCTAGAGTTAAGTCCCCTCGCTATATTGAAATTATAATGAAAAATGAAATATTAAATAATAATAAGTAAGTAGCCGATTGTACCCTAAAAAAATATGACAGTTGGCAGCGCGGGAATGAGAGGAAGAGTGTAGACAAATTTCATCTCAATCGGATTGACCGTTCGCGAACGCATAAAGGACATACACACACACATACAGTCTTTTTTATATATAAGACTAGCATACCCGGCCGGCTTCGCCCAGTCCCTGGTGGGGAGCATCTCATTTAATTCAGATAAGTAGTCATATAAGCTCCCGTTCCCGTTCCCGATTATCTGTCTGTCTGTCTGTCTATCTGTCTCTCTTTCTGTCTGTCTGTCTGTCTGTCTGTCTGTCTGATCCGGCCCGGCTTCGCCCAGCCCCTGATGGGGAGCATCTAATTTAATTCATATAAGTAGTCATATAAGTTCCCGTTCCCGACTGTCTGTCTGTCTGTCTGTCTGTCTGTCCCTCCCTCTCTGTCTGTCTGTCTGTCTGTCTGTCTGTCTGTCTGCCTGCCTGTCTGTCTAATCATCTATTGGTTGCAGTTAGAACAACCTTAGATAAACGAAGACCAACTTACAAAAAGCATTAGAAAGAGCACTTGAAAGATCTTTACATCTTCCCCAACAATTAACTTGGGTAAATGGAGCGGCGGCAGCAGCAGCAGCAGAAGACGAAAAAGGAGGAGTAGGAGCTGGGAGGAGGAAGAGGGAGGAGTAGGAGGGAGGAAGAGATAGGCTGAGAGAGGAGGAGGAGGGAAGAGGAAGGAGGAGGAGGAGGAGTAGGGAGGAATAGGAGGGAGGAGCAGGGATTAGGAGGAGGAGAGAGGAGGAGGGAGGAGGGAGGAGGAAGAAGGAGGAGGAGGCAGGAGGAGGAGGAGGAGGGAGGAGGGAGGAGGAGGAGGAAGAGGGAGGAAGAAGGAGAAGGAGGAGGAGGGAGAAGGAGGGAGGAGAAGAACGCAGGAGCAGGAGGGGGAGGAGGAGGAGCAATGAGGAGGAGGGAGGAGGAGAGGGAGGAGAAGGAAGATGGAGGAGGAGGAGGGAGGAGGAGGAGAGAGGAGGAGGAGGGAGGAGGCGGAGGGAGAAGGAGGAGGGAGGAGGAAGAGGGAGAAGGAGGAATGAGAAGGAGGAGGGAGGAGAATGAGGGGGAGGAGGAAGAGGGAGGAGGAGGAGGGATGTGGAGGGAGGAGGAGGAGGGAGGAGGAGGGAAGAGGTAGAGGGAGGAGGAGGGAGGAGGAGAGAGGATGAGGAGGGAGGAGGAGAAGGGAGGAGGAGGGATGAGGAGGAGGAGAGGGAGGAGGAGGGAGGAGGAGGGGGAGGAGGAGGAAGAGGGAGGAGGAGGGAGGAGGAGGGATGAGGGGGAGGACGTAGGAGGAGGAGGGAGGAGGAGGAGGAGGGAGGAGGAGGAGGGATTAGGAGGAGAGAGGAGGAGAAGGGAGGAGGAAGGAAGATGAGTGATTAGGAGGAGGGAGGAGGGCGAGGAGATAGGAGGAGGAAGAGGGAGGAGGAGGAAGGAGGAGGAGGGAGGAGGAAGAGGGAGGAGGAGGGAAGAGGAGGAGGATGGAGGAGGGAGAGGGAGGGGAAGAGGAAGAGGGTAGGAGGAGGAGGGGAGAGGAGGTGGAGGAGGATTATAACGCATATGCCTGTAGATTTAATAATGGCTGAAGTTGTTCCATGTCTTCTTAGAGTTGGCGACAGTGTAAAGAAATATAAAATCTTCAAACTTGATAGAGATAAGGTAACTATTATTTATTTATGATGTTGTTAATAACCGACATGACTGTAGATAACTTCGTAAGCATAAAAAGATGAGTTGAAATGTTATGCATTATGCATTATTTTTATAAAAAATTTGAAAATGCCTTAAAGATTGTATCATTATTTATTATAACTCATATGCCGGTACATAACTATAGACAAAGAGTTTATAAATCTTTGAAAACGATGCAACAATATGACTATAAGTTATACAGCAATGTTATTAAAAGTTATGCCCCTTGAAATAACTTTTCTAGAGTTAAGTCCCCTCGCTGTATATAAATTACAATGTAAAATGAAAAATTAAATAATATTAAGTAAGCAGCCGATTTCACACTAAAAAAATATCACAGTTGGCTGCGCTGGAATGAAAGGAAGATGTGTAGAAAATTTCATCTCAATCAGATGGGCCGTTCGCGAACGCATAAAGGACATACACACACACATCCTTTTTTATATATATAAGATGTGTGTGTGTGTGTGTGTGTATGTATGTGTGTATGTGCATATCTGTGTGTATATGTGTGTGTGTGCATGCCTTCGTAACTCTTGGAGCTCCATATCGAAGCGTTTGACGCGCGCCTGTGACCCTTTGACCCTAGAGTGACGTCTGCGTGAGCTAGCTGCGGTGTTACTGGCATGATCAGTTGCCATGAACCCTCGACGCCATTGCAATAGTCAGTGTTGCTTCTCTGAGGCGTTGTCGTCATGTGGCGGCGGTTGGTTCGAATCTAGGTGTGGTCACTATAGCAGTCAATGTTTATACTGTCTAGTGGCTGCTCTAATCCCCACTTCTTTCTTCTTCTATGAGTGCCAATCACAAGGTTTGACTGTATTCTTTCACGCTATTTTATAGACCTTAATGGTACTTCAACAATTAATAAACGCTATTTCATAGTCCTTAAGCGAGCCTCAACAATACGTATCTCTGTGTATTACGTATCTTCATCATCATGTGCCATGCCAAAAAGCCGGTCATGTGTCGCCATCTCACGCGATCACTAGAGTCGTATATCAGCTCAGTGTTCTTGTATCGACTATACCACGTGGCCAAACCATCCAGTGCTTAATTCTCTGCCTTCCCCTTATTCTCTTCCCCTCAATCTTGCCAGTTGCCACTAACTTCTTCAATGTATTTCTTCTCACAACGTATCCAAACAACCGTGACAGATTTACCTTCTCTAATCAGTTTACGGTTTTTATTTAATTCTTCTAGGACTTGGTCATTTGTTTTTCTCTCTGTCCATGGCATTCTTAGCCTTTTCCTTAGAAACCAAAGTTCCATGGCCAACAGCTGATTTTCAGCGTATATTACGTATAACACAATGAAGCCAACCAATCACGCTTCTTCTTTAAATGTTTTTGGTATACTAGATCAATCATTACAGTTCGATGGGTTTGTGTGTTTGTTATTTGGCGTCATCGTAACCATCAACATGTATCAGGCCATTTGTAGAACGCCTCTATCAAGAAGGCCCACCCAACAGTTTCTCCATATCTTGTCATTTCTTCTACCTCATGTACCATTATGCACAAAGTGTCTGCACCGTCCCGTCACATCTTCCTACATATCGACCCTGCCGTTTCCCCCTGAACAGCACCTCCTCTCACCGTTTTTTCCAAGCTGCGATGACTTATATTGTGTCCAAAGTGTTTCGGTGTGATACTCTTGATGACCAAAGTGTTTCGACGTGATACTCTTGATGACCAAAGAGTCTCAGTGTGATACTCTAGATAAGCCAGATATCATCCCGTCGGAAGAGGAAATAGTTAAAGTAAAGTAAACGACCCTTTCACACGCCCTGGGCATGTGGTGCAAGATCCATATTTGTATAGACCAATCGACACTAGGTGGCTGATGTGGTCGGTACCACGACGGCCGCCGTTATTTCTCAAATCATCTCCTGCTATCCAATTTAGGTTGGGTTGACCTGGAAACTTAAGCCAGTTTAAATATTCGCCCCTATACTGATTCGAACTCATGACCACCAAACTGTGAGACGCCACCTGTGCATACACACAAACAGGCACGTGTAAAGTAAGTTCAGAGAGTATCACTCAAAGTGTTGTTTCTAAGGGACGTAACTAAGAAGCACATAACAAGCTATATACATTTCTCACTCAAAGTGTTGTTTCCAAGGGACGTAACTAAGAAGCACATAACAAGCAACATACATTTCTCACTGAAAGTGTTGTTTCTAAGGGACGTAACTAAGAAGCACATAACACGCAACATACATTTCTCACTCAAAGTGTTGTTTCTAAGGGACGTAACTAAGAAGCACATAACACACAACATACATTCTCACTCAAAGTGTTGTTTCTAAGGAACGTAACTAAGAAACATATAACAAGCAACATACATTTCTCACTGAAAGTGTTGTTTCTAAGGAAGGTAAGAAACACATATCAAGTAACAGAAACTATGACTCAAATTGTTGTTTCTAAAGGACGTATGTACATACAAAATGCACAAGTGTACCCTATTCCCAGTAAGACCTATTCCATCATGATGTCCTCCAACACGGGGATCAACAACATAACCAGAAGTCGCTTCCCTTGAAGTCCATGGCGCCTCTCTGAAAGAAAGGTAAAGTCGGTATCACCAACAGAACATATGCTATTTTATCACCGGGGAGTAAAGAAAACAGCTATATGTTCGTGGTCAACTGTTGGATTGTCCCGTGCAGAGCGTTGCCGTCATAATAGTCTTCCTCCACATTTTCTTTCACTGCTATAGTTATCATCATATCATCATATCATCATCATCATCATCATCATCATCATCATCATCATCATCATCATCATCATCATCATCATCATCATCATCATCATCATCATCATCCAGTGCCTTGCCGACAGGTGTGGACGTTCATCCCTCTCCACACATTAAGATCTCCGACGTCATGGATAAATTAGTGTGCTCAGAAGGTAGACATCTGTAAAAGAAGGTAGTCTGTCACTGTATTCCTTCTTGGCAGTTTTCTAGTCCCAGCTATAGTCTTTATAGAGATTTCTTGGTCTTACCGCCGATAGCTTGAGAGCTCAAAGAACAATAATCTGTCAGCTGCTCCCAGCTTCATCCACCACCTGCTCCTTGGTCTGGCGTTTCCCTGTTTTGGGAGCAAAACAGGTACTTCACCTTGCCCGAGGGTGTCCTGTAGTTTGGTGGAAGGAAGGAGGTGGCTTACTTTTTCCACCGCCTCCACATTTATTTTGTTGCTATCGTCGCAGTCGTCCTCATTCTTCTTTCTTGTCCCCCTCCTCTTTCTTCTTCTTTTTTTTTTTTATATTTCCTCCCTGTCTTTCTCCTCCTCCATCTACATTTTCTTTGTCTTTATCCTCCTTCTTTTAAGCCAACGCCTCCTCCTTTTTGTCTTATTCTCTTCCTCGTCTTCCTTCTCCTTTTTATTTCTTGTCTTCCTCCTCCTTCTTTTTTCTGGTCATCGTACTTCTCCTTCTCCCCCTCCTCCTTTTTCTGTTACTGCTGCTATTGTCTTATTGTTCCCCTTTATAATGAAATGCGCCACAGTAATCCCTGAACTTCCAGGTCGACTCAGCCTAAAATTGTTACACGGAGAGTAAAATCGACCAGTGTAAGATTGATCACATTGTCCATCTAGTACCGATTGATATATAAAAGCACTGGTCTAGCAACAACAAAAAAAAAAAAAATATTCAGTGCGTCTCAAGGCAAAGAAAATGTTGTGTGTGTGTGTGTGTGTGTGTGTGTGTGTGTGTGTGTGTGTGTGTGTGTGTGTGCTCACTACTAACTAGCTTGTTAAAAACAATAATAAAAAGTATCACAAGATCAGTTGACGATGATGATGATGGTGTTGGTGATGGTAGCAATGATAATGATGATGATACAACGACCCAAAGATGATGTAGATGACGATAATAATGTCATTGGTGTTGTTGATGATGGTGACATTTGTAACAATGATCATGATTAATATTCGATGACTCATATGACAATAATGATAATCCCGATGATCACAATGGTAGTGATGATAAAATTTAATAGATGATGACGAGGAGGAAATGGATTAGGACGAGTGGGAATTGAAGATGCCAACGATGATCATCTTGGACACAACACAGAACACACCACTGACCTGTATGACCTGTGCGACCGGTCACCATAATATCCTGGTCTGTCAGAGTACGGAGGACCTTGTAGGACCGGCCGGTCCTGGTAGCCGGCCCACGAAGCGTTGTTTGTCCTATACTGATGTATAAAGTCACAAGTAGAGAATTCTATTCTATGCCAAGAAGTGTATTGGGTATATGGTGGTAGTACAATATCTTTATTGACCAATCGGCATCAATGGGTGATGTGGGCTATACCACACCGGTGGCCTTTATTTCCCATGTAATGTTACTGGTACCAGTTTTAAAGTGGGTTAACTAGGGGGCCCAGGTTAATTTGGAAAAGCCGTCTCAAATGGAATTTGAACACACGACTACCAGGCCAGTAGACTAGCCATTGCGCTACCACTGCTCGCCTGTACTGTTATGATAAATATTAAATATTTCATTCTTGTTTACATAGAAAAAAAAGGGGAGGGGGTTGTGATTAGTGTGCTTGCTTACCCAGACAGTGGCCAGGGTTCAGTCCCC
The DNA here is from genome assembly GCA_963921405.1 of Cepaea hortensis. Taxonomy (NCBI): domain Eukaryota; kingdom Metazoa; phylum Mollusca; class Gastropoda; order Stylommatophora; family Helicidae; genus Cepaea; species Cepaea hortensis. Next base: position 76,089,982 of record OY992889.1, on the reverse strand, counting down.
AGCAGTGGGGGGGGGGGGGGAGTCTATTCTCCGATCAATACGCCTCAGTGGAGGCGGGGGGGGGGGGGGGGTGTCGACCTAACGCATACAATTAGTACTGGATACTTTTCTTGTCTGGGGGTACAGCGTCTGTCTTTCTCTTAACAGGAACCAAGCTCAAATCTATCCTGTCTGGGGGTACAGCGTCTGTCTTTCTCTTAATAGGAACTAAGCTCAAATCTTTATCAAGTGAATACTTTTTTTTTCTCTTCAAAGACCACCAGTTATATTACCCATTTCTACCAGATGATGGATCAGTAACCTAGGCTTCTATGATAATGACGAAAAATAGGAGAAATTTTGTGACAGTTGTGCTCACTTAAAAATCCCTGGGCATTTGGGAAGAGTAGGCCGAACTATCGATGATACATTTCAAACATAAGAAAATGAACTGACAACTGAATAGCTGTAGCATACTTATAGAGATAATGGATATCACCATGTAGAACTCTTGGTTCTGGCAATATGATGATCTATAGATTAACCTGAGTGCTGATGCTTTTATTGCTTGTATAGCAGCATGTATTCTACAGCATGTATAGTTAACTTACAATGAGATTCGATGCTTCCATCGTCACTACAACATGTGTAGTTAGCTTACATTGTGTGTTGATGCTTCCATCGTCACTAGAACATGTGTAGTTAGCTTACATTGTGTGTTGATGCTTCCATCGTCACTAGAACATGTGTAGTTAGCTTACATTGAGTGTTGATGCTTCCATCGTCACTAGAACATGTGTAGTTAGCTTACATTGTGAGTTGATGCTTCCATCGTCACTACAACATGTGTAGTTAGCTTACATTGTGTGTTGATGCTTCCATCGTCACTAGAACATGTGTAGTTAGCTTACATTGAGTGTTTTGATGCTTCCATCGTCACTAGAACATGTGTAGTTAGCTTACATTGTGTGTTGATGCTTCCATCGTCACTACAACATGTGTAGTTAGCTTACATTGTGTGTTGATGCTTCCATCGTCACTACAACATGTGTAGTTAGCTTACATTGAGTGTTGATGCTTCCATCGTCACTAGAACATGTGTAGTTAGCTTACATTGTGTGTTGATGCTTCCATCGTCACTAGAACATGTGTAGTTAGCTTACATTGTGTGTTGATGCTTCCATCGTCACTACAACATGTGTAGTTAGCTTACATTGTGTGTTGATGCTTCCATCGTCACTAGAACATGTGTAGTTAGCTTACATTGTGAGTTGATGCTTCTATCGTCACTACAACATGTGTAGTTAGCTTACATTGTGTGTTGATGCTTCCATCGTCACTAGAACATGTGTAGTTAGCTTACATTGAGTGTTGATGCTTCCATCGTCACTACAACATGTGTAGTTAGCTTACATTGTGTGTTGATGCTTCCATCGTCACTAGAACATGTGTAGTTAGCTTACATTGTGTGTTGATGCTTCCATCGTCACTAGAACATGTGTAGTTAGCTTACATTGTGTGTTGATGCTTCCATCGTCACTAGAACATGTGTAGTTAGCTTACATTGTGTGTTGATGCTTCCATCGTTCCTAGAACATGTGTATCTAGCTTACATTGTGTGTTGATGCTTCCATCGTTCCTAGAACATGTGTATCTAGCTTACATTGTGTGTTGATGCTTCCATCGTCACTACAACATGTGTAGTTAGCTTACATTGTGTGTTGATGCTTCCATCGTCACTAGAACATGTGTAGTTAGCTTACATTGTGTGTTGATGCTTCCATCGTCACTAGAACATGTGTAGTTAGCTTACATTGTGTGTTGATGCTTCCATCGTCACTAGAACATGTGTAGTTAGCTTACATTGTGTGTTGATGCTTCCATCGTTCCTAGAACATGTGTATCTAGCTTACATTGTGTGTTGATGCTTCCATCTTCCATAGAACGTGTGTAGTTAGCTTACATTGTGTGTTGATGCTTTTAACTTGTGTTTTTGCTCCCTGCAACATGTATAATTGACTTAAACCGAGTGTTGATGCTTCCATCGTGAAATAAACTTATGACCAAAATAGGTTGATGTATTTACTGAACATGACTGGAGACAACCCGCATTTGTCAAGTTCAAATAAGACACATACTGATAAGTAACGATCTCTATAGATGTCCTAGTTTGATCAAAGGGGAGATAAGCACCAAATGGAAAATCGTGATAATAAATATCTAGCTTATCTCACTTGTCGAAAATATTCCCTCACAATCACGTGTAATCCCGATATGTGTGATCGGTCATTTTTCGTTATCTTAGACGTTCACAAGTTCTTTGTGGTCGCGGGGATTAACGAGCTGGGTTTAAACTTCCAGTGCTGGGGTGTTCAACGCTTATATAGGTCAGTAGGTCATCAACGTTGACGTCTCGTTCAGAAAGCAATGGCAAACTACTTAACGTAACATTGCCTAGAAAATCAACATGGGATTGATTACAACGTCCTGCAAAGGACTTGAAACACTTTTTGTAATACGATCACCAGTCTCGAACCAGATCTGTGTTCATGTCCTGATTATGTCATTGTTTGTAATACTATAACGAGTGTCGAACCAGATCTGTGTTCATGTCCTGATTTATCATTTTTTTGTAATATGATCACCAGTCTCGAACCAGATCTGTGTTCATGTCCTGATTTATCATTTTTTTGTAATATGATCACCAGTCTCGAACCAGATCTGTGTTTATGTCCTGATTATGTCATTGTTTGTAATACTATAACGAGTGTCGAACCAGATCTGTGTTCATGTCCTGATTTATCATTTTTTGTAATATGATCACCAGTCTCGAACCAGATCTGTGTTCATGTCCTGATTATGTCATTGATTGTAATACGATCACCAGTCTCGAACCAGACCTGTGTTCATGTCCTGATTATGTCATTGATTGTAATACGATCACCAGTCTCGAACCAGACCTGTGTTCATGTCCTGATTATGTCATTGATTGTAATACGATCACCAGTCTCGAACCAGATCTGTGTTCATGTCCTGATTTTGTGATGTGGATATGAAGTGATCGACCACATAAACGATGGATAGAGGGAACAGCAGAGTCCATGCTGTTTATACTTCACCTCGACACCGCAAGGTACAAGAGGAACCATATGAGATGTGATGAGATCAACCCACTGACGTGAATTTTCTTTTGTTTGTGAGATCATTAATTCGTGAGTGCCTTAATTTGGTATTTTGAGTTTTGTGTTGGTTTTCAGTTTCCCTGCAAGTTTCCATGGTATAGACAGCAGCAGCAAAAGATATTGTTCACACACACACACACACACACACACACACACACACACACACACACACACACGCACGCACGCACACACACACGCACGCACGCACGCACGCACACACACACACGCACAAAGCATCTGATAATGTCATAATGTTGGATTATAGCAATGTGGTATTCAGAGAGTGCTGAGAGGATACTATGATAAACATAATGGAATGGGAACCAGAAATAAAGGAAGACAGAGACTAATAGATTTCTGAGAACGAGGATAACAATATTCTACTTATTCTTCGTTCGGCCATCGAGGGACGTGCGTCACACCTTGTTATGTACCCCTGAGGACAAGGTGTTCAACTTTGACATACAGTTGTGTAAAGTTGACTTCCTCTAGACAGATTCAGGCCAAGGTAGCAGGCTCTGTCTACTCGTGTGTAGGTTGTGTTTTAAAAATCCTAATAATGTTGACAAGGCCTTATGACCTACTCTTTGCGATTTTCAATTGCCGTTAGATTTATAACGTGCACAGCTTGCAGACGGGACCTCCTGTTTTTCCAGTTTGTGATTGTGAGTGAGTGTATGTGTATGCGATGGAGTGTGTATATGTGTGTTATTGAGTGGGTGCATAACTGTGAGAGTTTGTGTAAATGATGTAAGTACGTATGCTGGATTGAATGTATGTGGTTATGAATGTGCGTGTGTACGTGTGACTGCCTGCATGCCTGTCTCATAACATGGTAATATGCATTGTTTATGTTTACAACATTAATTTGACAATATTTGTATTCCTATGTGAATGTAACATGCATAATTGATGAATGAAAGATGAGTGGGTTGGAAGGGCCAAATATAAAACGGGCCTGAGTGCCCAGTTTATGACCCTTTGAAAATAAAGTTCGTTCGTTCACCCTTATGAAAGCTAGGCATGCGATCTCACTACCCAAGAGATCAGGGAGGCGTGTGAAAACATTTGGTAAAAATGGTTATTGGCAGGTCAGCATGGCCGAATGGGTAAGGGCGCTCGCTCTTAAACTTCCAGGGTGCCGATGCCGAGGTATCGGGTTCAAGCCCTACACCGGTCAGTTGGACTACAATGTTGACTTCTCGTCCTTGACATGGGACGTAGATTACAAGTACCTCAGAAGTCGGAGTGGGTTCGTCTGATGGCGAAGGACACTGGTAATAGGGAAAGCTAATCCACACGCAGAAATCATGTCAGTGCACTAGCAGTAGTAGCACGCGTATGGACTATGCTTGAGTTCAAAGCGTGTGAACTAAAACAGAAAGGATTCATGGGAACATTTCCAGCACTACCCTGAGAATTAACCCTGTACCTTATGAGCTTGAGCCAGACACCGTTACCTTATCAGCCATATGGCCCCATCAGAAGGAAAAAAATAAGAAGGAAAAATACATATAATAACTTATACTTTGTACGCAGTGCTAACAAGAAAGAAATATGTATACGCGGACAAGCTAATCAGCGAAGAATTCAAATACATTATTTGCTCGTTGCATCATGCTATAGTAATCAGATGAAGAAATCAGTTGCCTACCAAGAAGAGCATATTAACACTGGTCAAAGTTTGGTCAAAATTAAATGCCAACTAAAGCAGCTGATTTGATGATCTTGAGTATTATCTTTCCAAACTTATTTCAAGGTGTTCATTTATGTTTTCACACTGTTCGCCGTGACCATATTTGTCTCCATACTGCGTTATTCATTCATCTTTTCACACTGTTTCATTATCTTCAGACTTTTCACTCTGCTTCAGTTCCCAATCATCTAATTCAGCCTGTTTCATTTTGCCAAACGTTTCTTTCACCCTTTTACATTTTGCTAACGTTTCTTTCACTCTGTTTCATTTTGCCAAAGTTTCTTTCACACTGTTACATTTTGCCTAACGCTTCTTTCACCCTGTTATATTTTGCTAACGTTTCTTTCACACTCTTACATTTTGCCAAACGCTTCTGTCACCCTATTTAACCTTATTCATATACCCCGTGACTATTTCACCAGCTTAATTGATCGTGTCACCGACTGTTACATTCTCATGGAACTGATGTATTTTCATTCGTGTCACTGCTGATGATAAAGCGCTACTTGACCATGTAACCAGAACAGGGCGAATGGAAAATATCGTGACCACTGGACAAATCAGAGGTAGAACAGGCACGGACAGACCGAGAGAGAGGAAGCCGGATTGACTGGGACGGTGGATTGGGGGAACATCGTAACTGGATTTGATTCAGAATACTAGGGACCGAGATCTCCGGAGTTACATGAACGCATATGCCAGTTGACAGGGCTCATCATGAACAGGATATTTATCACTGAGGGTCTTCTTCTTATAGTCCGTGCCGTGTGGAGTTGGGGATCATGTCTTACCACAATCCTTGATCTCATGTGTTGCCATTCGTTATTATTGATAGCAACTACGACTAAATTGATTACGGCATACACTTGCATGTTCTCTCTCTCTCTCTCTCTCTCTCTCTCTCTCTCTCTCTCTCTCTCTCTCTCTCTCTCTCTCTCTCAGACACACACACGCACACACACGCACGCACACACACACACACACAAACAGATACATACACACTCGCAGACTAATTTGGTAGCTCATTGACTCACACACGTGAATATTCGGGGTTTGATCCCAGCGAAGGGGCTCACGCTCATTAGTCAAAGCATTGCTGTTAAAACTGTTTAAACTTCACGCGAGTGGTTATGCTCCATGAATCAAGGTAACCATGTACATCTATATCTCAAGCGTAGAAGAGAAATGATAAAGACAAGGAATCAGACTCACATCTCTCAGGTCCTCCTGACTGTCCCTCAGTCCTGCCAGGTTGAGCTTTGTATCCTCATTGTTCTTGTTGTTATCAGGAAGGTCTAGTTGTGTGGTGTTGTAGTCAGGCGTTGGCGGGTCCTTGGGGCGCTGGACCTGTCCGTGGTAAAACATACGATAGAAGCATTCAGTTATCATTTCTTTTCCTTCTTTTTGTTTCGTTCTTCTTGTTCTTTTAATTATTGCTCTTATTGTTTATGATCTTCCTCACATTCTTCTTGTTCTTATTCCTGTTGTTGTTATTGCTGTTGTTGTTATTGTTGTTGTTGTTATTGCTGTTTTTGTTATTGTTGTTATTGCTGTTACTGTACTCTTATTGTTGTTATTGCTGTTGTTGCTATTGTTGTTATTGCTGTGTCTATTGTTATTGCTGCTGTTGTTATTGATTTTATTGTTATTGCTGTTGTTATTGCTGTTGTTGTTATTGTTGTTATTGCTGTTGATGTTGTTATTGCTGCTATTGTTATTGCTGCTGTTGTCATTGTTATTATTATTGTTGTTGTTGTTCTTCTTTTTTTTTCTTCTTCTTCGGATTAGTGTTATTATTATTCCTTGACTTATATAATTGACTGATCGATTAAAAATAACAATATTAACATATGCCAAAACAAGACCAACATAATTCGAGCAATTGACTATAATAAACTTTGTAGTATATAACATTAATTTGGTAAGGTCATACAAGAACTGTTCATGAATCTCCTTACTACGTCAGGGTCGAGGTAGCTCAGTGACAAGTATGCTTGCCTACCGACCCGATGGTCATGAGTTCGATTTTTCATCGAGGTGGCAATGTACAACTGGCTTATACTCACAGGTCAACCCACCCTTAAATGAGTACAAAAAACACATTGGGACGTAGATGCGCTCGGCGTGATATTACCCACAAGCACCGCTCTAGTGCCGGTTGGTAACTAAAAATATAGCACAAGCACCATATGGCCAAGACACCTAGAGGCGTTTGAAAGGGGTCCTCTACTTCCCTTACGACACTTCCCCACTGACGCTGCACACATTTCCGACCGGTTGCTTGAAAACCGAACTGTCTTACCTCTGGACGTCCATCCTGCCGACGCCGCTGTGGGCTGCCATATCTGGGGTCAGCCATTGCCAGGCCTTGACCCTGGCCAGGTCGGTACAGGGGCGAGACTGGCACGTGATTAATGCTCCCAATAGTGGCGGCCAAGGAACCTTTGACACCCGGGTACCTCTGGCTGGCGTCTGCTCCATCCACCAACTGCGTGGAGCCCTAGATGTCAACAGAATGTCAATGGGATATGTCAAGATAACTGTGACCGTTGACAGACATTTCTTCACCTCCCCAGCCCGTGTGGGTGTTGTGCAACAGGCTGGGAGCGTTACTTCTGACCTCTTGCAATCCCTGAAAGTTATTTTTAAAGATGCAAAGGACTCTTTTACACGGCATGAGGCGTGTTGTATTCATGGTGCTAGCATCTGTCGCCTTTACTTACTAGAACATTCCATGGTGAAGCGTGGTGTGTTCATGGTGCTAGCGTCTGTCGTCTTTACTTACTGGAACATTCGGTGGCAAACAATTTAGATTGTATCGACCTGGAAGACCTGATCAATGTAAAAATATCCTTCTCGAATGGGATTCGAAATGACGACCACTGGGTCGGCAGCCAGCGTGCTAGCCAGTGCTCTAACGGGGCTGCCTTCTCCGGTTGAGTTAAACTGTGTCCTGACATGTCACGCCCTAATTGTACCCAGTCCTATAAAATGTGTACGAATGATGGGTGTAAGATTGTAGAGGTGGACTGGGTAATACCGACCTATTGTGCTGCTCGGTCACCACCAAAGTTACCACATCTGGCGTTTGTGGCATTAGACTGGGCTTGGACAATTGAACTTCCAACAGACAATTATATTCCAACAGATAACTGTACTTCCAACAGACAATTATATTCCAACAGACAATTATACTTCAAACATACAATTATAATTCCAACAGACAATTGTACTTCCAACAGACACTTATATTCCAACAGACAATTGTACTTCCAACAGACACTTATATTCCAACAGACAATTGTACTTCCAACAGACACTTATATTCCAACAGACAATTGTACTTCCAACAGACACTTATATTCCAACAGACAATTATATTTCAACAGATAATTATATTCCAACAAACAATTATACTTGCAACAGACAATTATACTTCCAATATACTATTATACTTGTAACAGACAGTTATAATTCCAATATACAGTTATACTTGTAACAGACAATTATAGTTCCGACATACAATTATCCTTGCAAAAGTCAATTATACTTCCAACAGTCAATTATCCTTGCAACATAACATTTCAATACAACAGATAATTATACTTCAACATTCAGTTATACTTGCAAAATACAATTATACTTGTACCAGACTATTACATTTGCTATATGCAATTATATTTGTAAGCTACAATTATACTTGCAATAAACACACATACTTTCAACAGGCAATTATACTTGCAACATACAGTCATACTTCCAACAGACAATAATACCCCCAAGAAACACATATACTTCCAACGAACAGTTATACTTCGAAAAGGCAATTATGCTTCCATCAGACAACTATACTGTCAACAGACAATTATACTTCAGACGGAAAATTATACTTCTTGGCAGTTACATTTCCTTTAAGAGGTACACGTCCAACGAACAGTTATACTCCTATGCTTCTTCCAAAAATGCCATTTTAACAATAAATACATTCATATTTAGACACTTGATTTCTTCTAATAACGAATTATTGCATTAAAGAACATAATTAGTGTACTTTCAATAATGAGCCAGTGCTTCCAACAATGAACTATGACAGTAAAATAACGAAGCAGTATACTTTTAATAATAAATAATTTCATGATTAGGCACTGGTGTCCTTGTAATAAAACAACGGTTCCCTCACTTCTCTTTCGTTCACTCGCTTTGAACTCAAGCGTAGTCCATACATGTGCTACTATGTCTAGTGCACTGGACTCCCTTTTGCGGGTAGATTAGCTTTCCCTTTTACTGGTGTCACTCGAAAGTGGGGATACTGATTCAAGGTCAACGCGGAAGCGAGCCAACGCAAGAAAAAAAAAAAGCATTGCCACTGCGGAGTTATTTCCTACAGAAGCATTATGTTCTTGGAACCCGCGTAGACTAGGAAGTTAACCAGGCCTTCTGTCAATAAAATCATGGCTTACCTCTATATATGCTCATAGTTAAAACTGAAACCTAGTTTCCCCATGCAAGACGTCCTCTCATCCAACTGACCAGTAAAGTTTTAATCTACCAAAGTTGCGTGTCATGTCAACGCTGAATAATTCTACATTCATGATCAGTGTTAAATATCAATTTTGATGACAGGTTCGACTCCTGGTTGGAATCTGTCTATAACTTTCAATTGTTATGTTGTCTAGTGCGTCCTCTAATCCCTGCCTCTTGCCTCTACTTCTGTGAGCGTCAAACAATACATGGGTATTTATTTATGAAATGATCATTGTTAAGCATTCCGTCCGGAAACTTAAGTTTCTACCACTAGAATGTATAGGAGGTACTCAATAATATAATTATAATACCTCCCACAATTAAACAACGGATGTTCCATGATCGAAGACATAAAACTAGCGTACCTGGTAATCCCTTCCGACACCAGTTTGTCTTCCGTCACCTTGGCGGTTTATGTACCTGGAGTCATCTGCATTCCCCTGACCAGGTCTGTATAACGGTGAAAATGGCAAGTGGTTCTCATGTCGGATGCCGTCGTTCGTAAATCGAATGTTACTAGCCACTTGGTAGCCTGGTTCTTGCCGTCTTGGACTCTGCCCACGAAATTAGAGTTTGGTCAGGAATATTTTAACATAACCTTTCAAATGTTACAATTTTTAGAATTGTACTAAAATGATAACAGAAACTTCAGTCAATGTTGATGGTAATAATACAGCATAATTAGTTCTAACTAACGTCCTAATTTGCTAATCACATGAACAAAACGTAAATGTATAAATTACCGGCTTGATACTGAACACATCACTCACCGAGTGCCGATTGGTCTAAACAACTATGGGTCTAACACCAAATGTCCAGTGATCGTGAAGGCGTTTAATGGGCAGGTTTACTTACGTATTATACTATTTCTAAATCACATGAGGAGTGGCTATAGAGAAGGATGGAATATAGCATGTCTAAATGACACCTTGAGTGGCTATTGAGAAGGATGGAATGTAGCATGTCTAAATGACACCATCATTTGCTGCTGGCAAAAGTAGAACGTATCATTTCTAAACCACATCCTGATGAAGGAACATAGATGGTTTAAGGGGGTACGAGACAATATAAAAAAATAATTTAACACTATAGCATGTATTGGAAACAGCAAGCTACCATTACGATTGATGATGAAATAGTTCAATATTAGCCTATTAAGAGATTTGCGCTAAAAATATGTGTAATGTATTCAGATCTTTTTTTTTTTCACTATACAGTAAACATATTTTTAGAAATTTAGAAGATATGAGAGGAATCACCAGTGGGGACATAACATCAATAATATTAAATATGAGGACGATACAGTATTGATTGCAGACAATGAACAGGATGTGCAACATTTAGTAGATGCGGTTAATGTACTCAGTGAACAACTAGGGCTAGAGTTAAATTGTAAGAAGACAGAGATTGTGGCCGACACTAGGAAAACAGAAATACCACAATGTAATATGCAGGTAAATGAAAATATTCTTACACAAGTGAATCGGTACAACTATCTCGGAACAGCCATACCATCTGAAGGGAGATGCCTTGAAGAGATTCGATCAAGAATCGCTATGGCAAAGGTAGCCTTATGTAAGATGGAAAACATACTCTCAACTGCAATTAGAACAAGAGTGTTGAAGTGCTACATAGAACGTGTACTTTCATATGGATGTGAAATGTGGGTGATGAGCAAACAAGCTGAAACACATCTAATGGCAATGGAAATGGGGTTTCTGAAGACAATGCAAAGAATACCATGGACAGACAAAAACAAACAAACAAACAAAAACAAATAGCAAGCCCTACAAGAAGCAAATGAAAACTGTAAACTTATTAGAGATATTATACTTAGTCAAACTCTTTTGGGCAGGTTATGAGAAGAAATAAACAAGCGAATTTGATGACAACTGGCAAGATTGAGGGATAAAAAAAAACAAGGAGAAGGCAGAATAGTAAAAACTTAGATGGCGTGACCACATGGCATGGTCGAGACAAGAACATAGAGTTGATTTCCGATCTGGTGGTCGTGTGAGATGGCGAAACGTGACCGTCTACTCTTACCGGCACGGCACATGATGATGATAAACACTTTTGCAATGGAGACCAATGTTATAGCCACCCTAAACAGATCATCATCATCATCATCATCATCATCATCATCATCATCATCATCATCATCATCATCATCATCATCATCATTATCATCATCATCATCATCATCATTAAGTAATTTGCCAACTGGCGTGGGCTATCATACTGCCTTACATCTCCCCAACGGCAAGTGTCAGTTAGTGTGTTGACACTCATCAGCGATATAATATTTCAAATAGTGTGATGGCAGCTGCATATTCGGCCTATCATTTTCCATTTCCAGCTGTCACAATGTGCACCAAAGTCCTTCACACTTTTTCGTCAGTAACCAAGTACACGGGTAGAGCGGGAAGAGGTGGTTAGAGCTGGGCAGATGTAGATAAACGCGCACAGAGAAGGAATAGGTATCTCTAGGTCACACCGCTAACTTGTCTCTTAACAAAACTAACTTGTCTCTTAACAAAACTATCTTATCTCTTAACAAAAGTATCCTGTCTCTTAAAAAAACACTATTTTGTCTCGTAACAAAACTATCTTTTCTCTTAACAAAACAATCTTGTCTCTTAAGAAAACTATCTTGTCTCTTAAGAAAACTATATTGTCTCTTATTGCATAGTTCCCCTCATCAGTGCAGATGGGGGAACATTGGTCACCGATAAGAAAGAAACCCTCCAACGCTGGGCAGAGCATTTCAGCAACATCTTAAATGCAACTTCCTTCTTCGATGATGAAACCATCAACTGCCTTCCTCAAGTTCCCACTAATGATACACTTGATGACTTGCCAAACATAGTGGAAGTAAACAAAGCCATCCAGCAACTTTCCAGCGGTAAGGCGCCTGATCCTGACTCCATCCCAGTAGAGATATACAAGGCAGGTGGGCCGGTCCTAATTGAGCAGCTTCACCAAGTATTTAAAAACACATGGGTGAACGAGGCCATGCCACAATATTTCAAGGACGCGTCAATAGTCCACCTTTACAAACGTAAAGGAAACCGCCAATCCTGTGACAACCACCGAGACATCTCCTTGCTCTCAATTGCAGGGAAGATACTCGCCAGAGTTCTTTTCAATCGCCTCACGGCCCATCTCGATAAAGTCTTCTTCCTGAGAGTCAATGTGGCTTCAGAAAAGAACGAGGAACTGTTGACATGATTTTCGCTGCAAGGCAGCTGCAGAAGAAATGTTAGGAACAGAACTCCGAAATGTTCTCCACTTTCATTGACCTTACCAAGGCTTTTGATACAGTCAGCAGAGAAGGACTATGGAAGATTATGGCGAAATATGGCTGTCGACGAAATTGTGTCTAAATAGTGCGGCTATTTCGCGATGATATGCAGGCAAGAGTACAGGAAAAGATGAACTGTCTGAGCCCTTTCCTGTCACCAATGGAGTGAAGCAAGGATGTGTCCTGGCACGAACACTGTTTAGCCTCGTGTTTTCAGCTATGCTGACGAATGCCTTCGAGAACAACGACATTGGAATAGACATCAACTACCGCATGGATAGAAAGTTGTTCAATCTCAGAAGGCTGAAAACTAAAACCAAAACTAACAGCGACACTGACCGAGAGCTGCTGTTTGCTGATGATTGCGCCCTATATGCCAACTCAGAGGCAGACATGAAACACAATGTTTCAGCTTTCTCATATGCCTGTGCCAACTTTGGGCTCAATATCAACTTGGAGAAAACTGTAGTTATGTACCAGCCAGCTCCAAGGAATAATCACACCGTGCCGAATATATCAAGGTGAATGGTCATAGACTAAGTGTTGTGGACAAATTCACCTATCTTGGCAGCACCGTGTCATAAGCTGCCACAATTGATGACGAAGTGAATGCAAGAATCTCCAAGGCCAGCGCGACCTGTGGCAGACTGTAAAAGAATGTATGGGACAGAAATGGAATAAGCTTGCAAATAAAGCTGCAAGTCTACAAAGCAGTTGTATTATGCACACTGCTATATGCTTGTGAAACCTGAACTTTTTATCAGCGACACGCTAGGAAATTAAACCACTTCGGCACAGTCTGCCTTAGGAAGCTATTGAAGATTAAATAGCAAGAGAAGATCCCAGACACTGAAGTTCTAGAAAGAGCGTCCATGCCCAGTGTCCACACCCTACTAATGAAGTATCAGATTCGCTGGGCTGGTCACTTAACTCGTATGCCAGATCACAGTCTCCCTAAACTAATTTTTGATGGCGAGCTGCTTTGTGGTAAACGCTCCCAGGGCGGCCAGAGGAAACGCTTTAAAGACACTGAAAATCTCACTGAATGCTTTTGGAATTCATTTTGACACCTGGGAGACTGGTGCCAAAGACCGAAATTCGTGGCGTACATCATTACACAAGGATGCAGTCACTTGTGAAGTAACCAGGACTGCAAGAGCTGTGAAGAAAAGGCTGGACAGAAAAACCACTGCAGAAGATCCTCCTCCTGGAACGTCAAGCGTTCTTTACCCACATCGTCAAAGAACATTTCGAGCCAAAATAGGCCTTATCAACTATCTTAGAACTCACGGCTCCATACTTTCAACTCCACTGGATGAAATGAATGGTCATCATTCTTGATGGACAAACAACATTGTTCTTAAGAAAACTGTCTTGTATCTTAAGAAAACTATCTTGTCTCTTAACAAAACTATATTGTTTCTTAATAAAACTATGTTATCTCTTAACAAAACTATCTTGTATCTTAACAAAACTATCTTGTATCTTAATAAAACTATCTTGTCTCTTAACAAAACTATCTTATCTCTTCACAAAACTATCTTGTCGCTTAACAAAACTATCTTGTCTCTTAACAAAACTATCTTGTCGCTTAACAAAACTATCTTGTCTCTTAACAAAACTATCTTGTCGCTTAACAAAACTATCTTGTCGCTTAACAAAACTATCTTGTATCTTAACAAAACTATCTTGTATCTTAATAAAACTATCTTGTCGCTTAACAAAACTATCTTATCTCTTAACAAAACTATCTTGTATCTTAACAAAACTATCTTGTCTGTTAAGAAAACTACCTTGTCTCTTAAGAAAACTATCTTGTCTCTGAAGAAAAATATCTTGTCTCTGAACAAAACTGTCTTGTCTCTTAAGAAAACTACCTTGTTTCTTAAGAAAACTACCTTGTCCCTTAAAAAAACTATCTTGTCTCTTTTCAAAACTATCTTGTCTCCTTACAAAACTATCTTGTCTCTTTACAAAATGATCTTGTCTCTTAACAAAACTAACCACACACGACTTAACTCCATCTGTCCTGTACAGTTGATATATGCACCTACACTATCTTAATTGTTACCGTACCTACATCTGTCTCGGACAGTTGTTACATGAACCCACATTTTCTACATTATTACTTTACATTCGTCCGTCCCCGACAGTTGTCACTAGAACACAGACTATTACAATTGTTACTTTACCTCCTACTGCCCCGGACAGTTGATACGTGACCCTGAACTATCTCAATTGTTACTTTACCGGCTTCTGTTCCACAATACTTTTATGCAAGATCATTTATATCAAAGCATTAAAGTAAATAACAACTACCTAGGAACAAAAGTATACACATAACTGGTTTTATTTTAGTTATATCGGAAGCCTGTAATTATAAATTGTAATAATAAAACATCCCCAACAATAATAATAAAACATGATGATGATAATAATAACCAATAACGTCAGAATAATAATTAGCCAAGAGAGCCAGACAGCGCAGTAGCTAGCGGCCCGGTGATCATGTGTTCGAATCCCTAATCATGTATGGGATTTAAAATATAGATGTGGGCTTCCAAATCGACCCAGCGTAAAATGAGTACTAGGAAATGTGCTGGGAAGTAAAGGCGGCTGGATGATATTGACCACGTCATCAACCCAGTGATCAGAAACTAGCACTATATACACAGTATGCTTCAAGTCGTGGAAGATGATCAATGATATACAACTTTGTGATGATAGTGGCACATTACCTCTCTTTCATTTGTCTTATTCCATCCATTTCGTTCTTTCTCCCCTCCGTTGTTTTCATCCGCCCTTACGTCTGCTCGAGGGGCCTGATAATCTCTCACGGGATCAACGTAAGCATTTCTGGGGGCAGGCCCAAACGGGGGAGACGGGGGCACGTAATGGTCGTGCGCAATGAGGTTGTAACTAGACCGGTTGTCCTTGAGAATGCGGCCTTCCATGGTCTCTTGACGCCGCCGATGGTACACCGGCTAAGTACGATGGTGGATCCGATTAGCTTGAGGGCGTTGCATAGAGATAAATTTGTTTACTTGGGTATGTTTCCTGCAATGAAAAGAATATGTTAAATGAATTCGCATGATGTAAGTATAGTTAGTGGCAGCTTGGACGTAACGGTTAGGATATTGCGCTGATAATGAATGCCATGCCCGATGTCGGACCAGGCTTCACTGTCTGGGCTCGCCGTTCGCTATAGGAAGAAAAGACTGACCACCTATTCCTTCGTGCACTCAGGCTTGAAAAATGTGATGGTACTAACACTTCACATACCCACAGCTGGTGGCACATATGTTAGAAGTATTGTTAACTGCATGCATGCACACACACACACACACACACACACACACACACACACACACACACACACGCACGCACGCACGCACGCACACACACACACCACTCAATCAATCAATCAATCAATCAAACAATCAATCAATCAATCTAACAATCAATCAGTCAAACAATCAATCAATCAATCAATCAGTCAGGTGCCGTCTCCATAATTAAGGTTGGCTGCAATGGATCTCCAACAATGTATGTCTCTTGCCTTGACTGTACATTCTGTCAGATTGATGTTCGTCCATCTCTTGATGCTATCTTCTCACTTGTATCGCTGCCTACCTCTTGCTGTTTGCCTTAAACCTTACTCTCCTGTGTGGTTTTTATAAGAGTGCTCAAAATATTTCACTAATCTCTCTCTTTTTTGTTATTTCTTTCTTGAACTAGAAGCTCTCTATTTTATTGTTGTTGTTTCCATGAAAGACGACATATCTTCTGTATTATTCTGTACATGTTCTCCAGCTTGTTTAACAATTCTTTTTAATAAACGACATCATATGTCAGAAGTCGAAATACTCTGGTCACATAACGTGTCTCAATGGTTTAGTTTAGTACTGGAGGATATAATTTCTGAATGAGAAGATAGAGCTCGACAAACATATACATGGGCACAGGATAGTAAAGAAACCCTGAGCACCAGGATGAATGGGACGGGGGAATTAGCGAAACATGAAGGCATTCCAGCGGGCTGCGATGTGAGCGAGGTTCTGCAAATAACTGCAACATGATGATGATGCCTTGTCATGTGCCAACTATCTACCATATCTTCCGTCTTCGCTTTCTGCTTCTTCTATCTTGTCATGTGTACTATGTCAATATTTTTGCACTTCCGCTTACGTAAGCAAAATATATGTTAGGCATTAAGTACTAAAAAAAAGTCACTTAAAGTCATTGCACCGGGGTTTATCCCATATGGCTCGGTCTCTTTCCACAGCGCGGAAAGCATCGCACAAAGCACGAACTCCGTAGCTCTAGCGACGACCCCCAAGAGTCTCCGAAACATTTCACTCGTGAACCGAAAGACGCGGCTCGGAATCGAACCCACAACCTTCGGAGCTCAATCCTCTAGAAGACTGAGTTTCAAATGTTCACGTCCGAGGTATTGCCGTCCAGGAAGTCTAAAAACTTGCTTCTCGTGAGGTTGATTCCACCCCCCCCCCCGTTCCCCCCACCATGTGTGCAAGGACCATCACTGCGGGGACTGTGGCCAAGCTCTCCTCTATCATACACACCCAAAAACCAACAGGGTGTGCAAGACAGGTGCTGAAACTTCACATTTGTAGAGAGACATTTCGATTACATGAGATTTTGATTCAACACATCACATTACATAGGAAGCAAAATGACATCTACAGGGGACTCAACACCAGAAATATCATCTAGAATCGCACTGGCATCTGGTGCCTTCAATAAACTGTCAAACATCTGGAAGTCAAAGACACTCAGCAAACACACAAAACTTAAAATCTTCAATTCTTGTGTGATTCCAGTGTTAACGTATGGATGTAAAAGTTGGAAATCAACGGTAGCTTTAGATAAAAAAATTAGATAATTTTGAGAACAAACGTCTTAGAAGACTTCTAAACATCCACTGGACAGACTTCAGAACCAATACGCAAATAAGACAAAAGGCTAAGCAAGATACAGTATCCAATTTCATAAGAAGACGCCGTTGGAACTACATCGGCCATGTACTCAGAATGGACAAAACAAGACTCCCCTACCAAGCCCTCATATGGTCACCAGTAGGGAAAAGAAAACGGGGAAGACCAAGAGAGACCCTGCGTAGAACCATCATTAGAGAAGGCTCATTCAATGGCCAAGTAAATATCCAAGATCTACAACAGGTAGCAGCGAACCGCCAGGCATGGAGAGACAGGACTTCTGCCCTATGCGCCGCCTTAGGCTCAAGAGGAAAGACTAACTAACTAACTAACTAACTAACTAACTAACTAACTAACTAACTAACTAACTAACTAACTAACTAACTAACTAACATCGCATGAGGATTGAATAGGAGAGAAACAACCTTGCCAGGTGTACAAAGTGTGGCACGTGACAAATGCTGATTGACAAAAGAAGGAATGTTTGCAGTGATATTTATCACCTCCTCCGAGATATTTGGAGATGTTGGAGCAGAATATTAACATCATAATTATCATCATCGTGTGCCATGCTGAGGGCCAGGCGATCATGTTCTTCCTCAACCACCTGTTAACTGTGTTATTGATTAGTTAGACCGCTGAACGCCTTACCAGCAACTCTGTCAGCCCAGCGGCATGCTCTAACCCCGTCAACCCCAGTATCTAATACCCAAATCTTCCCAGTTGTCACAACGTTCTTGAGTTTACATTGTTTGTTATCCATGTGAAATTAACCAAATTTGCCATGTGTTATTATTAAATATACCGCTTCATATATACATGCAGGCATGATGCTGTTATAAGCAATAGTTAACGTTATTCAATTAACGCATGCTATAGGACTAAACAATGTGAGAAAATTAAAGTACTCGACCCTGACATGTGGACGTAAATTACAAGCACCTTAGAAGTCGGAGTGGGTTTGACTGATGGCGAAGGACACTGATAATAGGGAAAGCTAATCTATGCGCAAATATCAGCCCAGTGCACTAGAAGTAGTATGGACTACGCTTAGTACTAAGCGAGATAAAAATAAATTAATGTACTTTGGGCATATAAAGAGATGCAATTTCTTATTAAATGAGTAATGAGGGGGAAGTGGAAAAGGAGACAGCAGTAGAGGAATAAATGTTACATGTACATAGACACAATCAAGAGATAGATTAAAGAAACCTGTTTGAGTACAAGCGCCCCCAAATATATCCTAGGCTACAGGAAGAAATGGAATTGGAGAAGCTTATATGAGTGCACGACAAAGAAATTGGACAGTTACATGCGTATTGTCAATACCAAGAGACGGACTGCAGGAAGGCTTATGATTTCACCGTAAAGATACAAGACACGTTGTTTGGGACTTATTAAAATAACATTTCAATGTAGTTATGACACTTGATCACGATACCATTATGAAAACAACGATATACATGGTGTATTTTAATGGCTGTGGGATTGTTGAAAATATTGCCGTTCCAAGTTTTGTAATTATCTTTTATGTTGCATGAGTTCAATGAGGGTAAATACAAACCTTGGAACGGCATTATTTTCAAAAACCCCACAGTCATTAAAAATACGTCCTTTACCATTATTGTTGTTTTTCACTCTGATGGATTACAGAGAAAGAAATATAGACAGTCAGACAAAGGGATAAAGAGGCAGACAGGTAGGCCGAGAGAGAGAGAGAGAGAGAGAGAGAGAGAGAGAGAGAGAGAGAGAGAGAGAGAGAGAGAGAGAGAGAGAGAGAGAGAGAGAGAGAGAACAAACGAACGAACGACAGAACTAAAATCTTTATTTTAAAAGAGTTAAGAATTGGGTACGCAGGCCCGTCTGACATTCTGCCCTTCTTCTCTATTTCTTCTAATACATTCTTTCTTTCAACATCTCTTATGAAGCAATTCTTTGACAACAAAAGAACAATAAGCATTAAAACGCATGAAAAATAATCAATAATACATGATGAGGCAATGTTTAACACGGACATCATGAATACACAAGGTGGGTGTAACGTGCCATACATATGGGAATGTTTTTTGTTTTTTTTGGCTAGTTGTCGTTCGAGATAATTTACCATTATTATTGTCTTTGGTGCTGTTTTTCTTTTTAAAGGGGGAATGTAGTCTGTCCTGAGGTAATGTTCAAACAGGTTGCGACTGTATGTATAATGATTGGTGGTGTCTTTAATTTCTTGTGGAAGATTGTTCCACAACTGAGTGGCAGAGTATGCTAAGCTTGTTTTATATAAGTCTATCCTAGGTTTAGGGACATGAAGTATATTTAGTCGTTCGCTATGTCTTGCGTTATATTTAAACAATGGCCAAAGGTAGCTTGGGGCATTCAAAATAGGATTTTGTGAATTAGTTTAGTCTTATTAAAAAGTAGGCGTTTGTGAAGTGGCAGTAACTGAAGACGTTCATGTAGGTTAGAATTGTCTGTAAGATTATCATCATTGATTAGACGCACTGCCCTTTTCTGGAGTGAATAAAGGCTTTTTGTTATTGATATGAAGCATCCATCCCAGATTTTGTGTGTGTGTGTGTGTGTGTGTGTGTGTGTGTGTGTGTGTGAGAGAGAGAGAGAGAGGGAGAGAGAGAGAGAGAGAGAGAGAGAGGATCATATAAAATAAAATAAAGGAACCTTTTACACACATTGAGTAGTACTGGGTATATTGTGCTAGCCCCACAACTGTACAGAGCAGTCGCCATTCGATGAGTGATGTGGTCAGTAGCACGCCGATCGCCTTTATTTCCCCGGATATTTCTTGGTATTCAGTTTATAATGGGTCGACTTGAAAGCCCAGGTCAATAATACAAACAAATCCGCATATTTTGAAGATTGCAGCAAATGACCATAGTACTAAAAAAATGTTGCGTATCCCTTACGGGACGTTGCAGTCAACACCAGCATTTTTCAGCTGCTGTTGATGTACTAGGCAAATGTTACGTTCAGTAGTTTGCCACTGCTTTCTGAACGATCGGCTCCCATACCAGCACGTTATAACACAACGCGACACGGTCTGTTGCACAAATCGGTCGCAGCTGAGCTTCGAACGCCTGGTACCCGGCTCACGAACCGCGTTCGCAAGCCTTTAGCCACGGAGCCCGCTACCATAGTACTAGCCACTGCTAGGTCGACGTCATTGCACCGGGTTATTATCCCATATGGCTCAGCCCCTTTCCCAAGCGCGCGAAAGAGTCGCACAAAGCACAAACTTCGACGACCCTCTGGAGTCTCTGAAAAAAAAAAAGCACTCGTGAACCGAAGGACGCGGCCATAGAAGGAATCGAACTCACAACCATCGGAGCCCGAGACAGACGGTTTGACCACTTCGCCACGTAGACTCCCTACGAGCCACTGCGCCACCCTAGATCATAACAACCATCCTAAAGATCGTTAGCTTTTACCATTACCCCTACACCGTCCAACCAGAAAGAGACGTTAAATTAGGGTCCATAGTAGTATTATATGTTGCCTATTAGCCCCAAAATTGGTGAGCGCACCTATTTTACTAAGAATAATGACGTAGGTGCGGGTGGAGCCGGTAGGTGCTGTCGTTTTTTTAGTAAGCGTAAATAAGCAAGTGCGGGACATAACTCATGAGTGAATAAGCGTCTGTTTTTGTGATATTACATCCCCTTTTTGAAGAATTTTATCTTATTTTAAATTAAAATTTAATGATTACTGTTATCATGGGTTGTAGTCGGCGGGTCTTAGCGGCATTCGCTGTTAAGGGATGGGTGAGTGGCGGTGTAGCTAGGTAAATGCTTCCGAGCACTATCATCATATCATTTTAGAGCTTCAAATGGAAACCTTACAAAGGTCAAGATGACCAGTAGTTTTGATTTTAATGGGTATGGCTTAGCGAAAGTCGGTGTTAAGGAGTGGGTAGCGGTTACTAGTGAGCCGTAGAGGGCCGTAGAGGTTTAAACAATATCATCATACAGATTAAAAATGAAAACCTTAAAAAAGTAAAGATGACCGGTATTATTGCATTTAGTGGGTATAACTTTGTGATATTAATTGTTTAGGGGTGGGATGAGTGGATGCGTAGCTAGAAAAACCCTTCCGAACACTATCATCGGGTTCGAATCCCAGTGGGGAGGTCTAGTAGTAGAAGAAATATTGATAATGTTTTTGTTACTTAGTTGTGATGGAGAGCTCTGGTGTTATTAATCCGGCTATATTTACAAAAGGAGCTGCGGTGTGCTGGTTGCTGAGTATGTTTAGGTGGTACCCCAGACACTGTGGAAGTAACAGGTTAGAATCTCGGTACTTTGTCGTTGGTAAAATTGCCAGTCATCAACATGTGGGTGTCTAGTTGATCATAAGGTGTAGGGCGGCTTTGTCCGGTCTTGTCGCCGCGGCCACAAGTTCCACCGGTGATGAAAAACACAGGCAGCAGATTTCACCGTTGTACCTACGAGTTACAAAATATAACCTAACTTAAAAATCAAAATATGATATACCCAATACCATAACAGGTGTTACAAAAAATCAATACGCATCTTCATAACGGCTAATCCATGGGCTTATCGTCATCAAAATGACCAAATCGGGTTAATAATATTCCTGATATCTCCGCCATTGCAAATAGTTCGCGCTATTAATAAAGGTTCATATAAAGGTTGGTAGGGGATTAAGAGATTAACACCTATTGTCGGGACAGCCACAAAACATCAATAGCACTACCCTCGATTTTTCTCATAATTGCCGGATGGGGATTATGGGTTAGGTGTATGTGTCCTTATTCAGTTAAAAAACAGGTGGTATGAGTAGGAGATATCACAAACAGTATTAGCATTTGCCACTCTGATCTTAAATATCAGTAGTTCGTTATTCTTGGAACATTTAAAAAAGCTTGAGGTTTGAAGAAGAATGGTATGCTATGTTATTGGGAGGTTTATATAGATTGATCAATATGCGAAGTTGATAAGGTTACCTCTTTCAGTGCATCGTAGCTGTGTTGTGAATTTTCGCCTAATACAACCGGGTGTGAAAATAATCAAACATGGTTCATATCAACTCAGTAGGCATGCCTCTATATAGCGACAATGCGAACTACTTGGCTAGAGTCTACTTTAGGAAAGTATCGTGTATCTGTGTATGCGCATTTACCACTGCTTATAGATGTGTGTAGTAGTACTGGAAAGCGTCCGTTATGTATACATTATCAGAGTATGTTGCCTTACAGAGCTGGTATAGTGTCTATGTGTCTGCTACGTTGTATGTTTTATTATGTTGCCCTGTAGTATTTTGAGGGAATTTCATGCGGGTGTCTAGTGCATTTTTTTTTTTAAAAACGATGTCTCACTATCCACAATGCCACTGGCATTAGACGCATTTCAACTTGTCTGCTCACTGACCTCGCTTCACAATACTCTTTTTATTTCTCATTACAGTTGACAACTTTATATTAGTCAGTATGTTTTCCAACTTGCAAAAGACAACCTTCATCACAGCGATTCTTGTTCTAACGCTTTAAAGCCACCTCCCATCAGACATTTTTTTCTTCTGTCCTTGTAGTCTCTTGGTTACTGTTTCCCCATGTCAAGCTCCATGTCTCTACTCGTATGTATTAGTGTGGTAGAAGTAAACCAACATCTCACAAGATAGACATGTATTACCACAATGTATATGGATCTGTGGGAAACGGCTACATCCGGGCAAAGAGGGCATTGTATCTGTCGCATGCGTATGGATACAGCCGAGACACGTGGTTAAGAGTGGTAGTGCAGAAAAAACGGTATTCTGTTGGCGATCGAACCAGGGGACCTAACTCGTGACGACCACCATGTACGGGAGTGATTCTGCCCCCTCGTCAACAGGGCGTCGGAAGTTTAAAAAGGTCCCCCTTCTCTAGCTTTTCTATGTCCGAGGCGTCCTAGGGTCACCAAGTAACGGCAAAGAACACGAAACTACTACTACCGAGGCCTCTATACACCACAATGCAATTTCGAATATAATATACACAACTATAATCAAGTCATCACAGTGTTCGACAAACCCTTTATCATAGACATAGAAGAGAGATGTGAGCACCGAGACCAGTTGGGGAAGGTGTGCCTTTTACTTAATAACTATCGGGTCATAACCGACGAGTGTTTAGCTATTTTTATCACCTGTATAATATTACCTGTGAACACAACAAGCTTCCCAGGATCAATCTTAGGTGTCTCATATAACATGACATATCACGTACCCGCTGGCCTGACCAGCGAAGTTAACGCGTCTCAGAGCAGACATTTACACTTTCATTAATTCTTCTGCCTGGCCAAAGGGGTCTTTGCACCTTTCCCCAGAAACCCAGTTCCAATGCCAATATACGTTTTTTTCAATGTGTCGGCTCATTGCCACATTTCACATCCAGAAAAAGTACAGGTTCTATGTACCACTTCATAAGTCAAATAAGGAAACATGTTAGCCAAATTATTAAAAAAACGTTGGCCAAATACATAAATATAGCGACCAGACTTATAAAATATAGTAAAATTTGTTAGCCAAACTGATAAAACTCGTGGTCAAATTAAGAATTATCTCAACCAAGTGTATAAAAAATAGGAAAAAGATAAGTCAAACTAATGAAAATGTTGGCCAGATACAGAAATATCTCGACCAACTTATAAAATGTAGGAAAATTTGTTAGCCAAACTGACAAAACTGTTAACCAATATAAGAAAAGTCTCGACCAACTTATAAAATGTAGGAAACATTGTTAACCAAACCGACAAAATAGGTGGCCAAAATAAGAAACGTCTCGACTAACATTATAAAAAAGTAGGAAAAATGGTAACCAAACTAATTAAAAATGGTGACCAAAATAGGAAATATCTCGACCAAACTTATTAAAAGTAGGAAAATTGTTCGTCAAATGTGAAAAATATTGGGCAAGTAGGGGAAATCATGTTACCCAAATAGGAAAAATATCGATCAAACTTATAGATGTCTCGTCCAAACTTATAAAATGTATGAAAATTTGTTAGCCAAAGGTGAAAAATATTGGCCAGGTAAAGAAATATCTCATCCGAATTAATAACAAATAAGAAAACATGCTAGTAAAATCAAGAAATATGTCGACCTAAGTAAATGCAATCAGCAAAACGATGGACAAACTTATAAAGATGTCGACCGTTATAAGAAAATGTGTTACCCAAATTAGGAAAAATAATGACCAAGTTTTGAAATATCTCGACCAAACAGACAAAAAGTAGGAAAATATGTCGACTAAAGTAGGAACATTTGTTAGCCAAAGATGAAAAATATTGGCCAAGTAAAGAAATATCGCATCCAAACTTTTAAAATGTATGAAAATTTGTTAGCCAAAGGTGAAAAATGTTGGCCAAGTAAAGAAACTTCTCGTCCAAACTCATAAAAAGTAGGAAACTTTGTTAAGCACATGTGAAAAAATATTGTCCAAGTAAAGACATGTTTCAACTAATCTTATAAATATGTCGTCCAAACTTATAAACGTAAGGAAAATGTGTTAACCAAATGGGAAAAATATTGGCCAAGTGGAGAAATATCTCAACAATACTTATGAAAAGGAGGAAAATGTGTTAACCTAATGAGAAAAATATCGCCCAAGTGAAGAAAAAAAGTTACACAAAACTTATAAAACTTAGGAAAATGTGTTAACCTAATGAGAAAAATATTGACCAAGTAATGAAAAATTTACACCAAACTTCTGAAAAGTAGGAAAATTTGTTAACCAACAGGGAAAAAAATATGTGCTAAACTATGAAATATGTTGACCGAAGTAAGAAAATGTGTTAGCCAAATGGGGAAATCTGTTGGCCATAACATGAAACATCTCGACCAAATTTATAAATATCTCGTGTAAACTTATAAAAAAAAAAAAAAAAGTAGGAACAAATATTGCTTCTGTGGTTATGTCAAACGTGTCTTGAACTTTTATCTGAACAGACATTTCACAAGACATAATCATCAACGTCAACACTTTCCCTCTTTTACATTACCGAAAGCTTCAACTTATCAGTCCAGACTATCCACTAAAGAAGCACTTATACTAATCACCCATCTCTTCACACTCTTGGTGTTTTTTCTTTTCTAACACAAAGTGTCTCTGTCTTTCATAGATAGCTTCACAACTTTTCCATGTCGCACCACTGCGAACTCCAAACCTTCGTTGCACATGAGCTCTAATGAAACAGTCATAACATTTATGGCAATGCAATCTGTGGCTCCACCTGGGATAGTTTCAATATCATCTGAGTATTCGTCAGCAAAAATCCACTTCCCATGGTGACATCTTCAACTTTCTATACCACAATGTCTGCTACACTAACCTTTCATTGGTCCATCTTTCAACAATACAAAGAGTGTTCTCGAAGCCTAGCTAATATAACATTGCTTACTTTGTCCACCTCTATCACACTTTGTCATTTCACAGCTGCAATAGCGGCAAGTCTGCAACCAACCAACAGTGTCTGTTATGAAGTCGACCTTTCTTAAAGCCACGTCTACCTTATTGAGCCCTTGAATACCCTCTACCACATCTTCTAACCGACATTCAACGGTTCATACCCAATAACATTAACATTCTCAGGCAATACAGAACAGCCGATTTTCTGCTGACTAGGCAGATTTTCCAACCTAATAGAGATAAATCAGCTGACCATCAACCCTAGGCAGAACTTGAAAAAACAACAGAGATTGGGTTCCTGAGACGATTGAGTTGCATTCCTTGGACTACCAGAGTAACTAACGATGGTAGCCTAAAAGAGCCTAAGGAAAATAGAGCATTATATACATCAAACACAACAAACTCTTTCTTACTAACCCTAACCATGACCCTAACCATAACCCTAACTATACATCAAACACAAACTCTTTCTTACTAACCCTAACCATGACCCTAACCATAACCCTAACTATACATCAATTACATCAAACTCTTTCTTAAGAGACATAGCTACAAACCAGTGGTGGAAATGGAAAAAGTTAAATTTGTGTGATTAAATTTTAATTACAATTTAAAAATAATCACAATTTTATTGCGCAAGATGTAAGCTCGATAAATGTCCTTGACCTAACCTATACCTATACTTAGCCTATATCTGTATATTAAGTGAAGCACGCAATAAAATTGTGATTATTTTTAAATTTTAATTAAAATTTAATCACACAAATTTAACTTTTTCCATTTCCACCACTGGTTTGTAGCTATGTCTCTTAAGAAAGAGTTTGATGTGTTTGATGTATAGTTAGGGTTATGTTTAGGGTCATGGTTAGGGTTAGTAAGAAAGAGTTTGTTGTGTTTGATGTATAGTTAGGGTTATGGTTAGGGGCATGGTTAGGGTTAGTAAGAAAGAGTTTGTTGTGTTTGATGTATATAATGCTCTATTTTCCTTAGGCTCTTTTACGCGACCATCGTTAGTTACTCTGGTAGTCCAAGGAATGCAACTCAATCGTCTCAGGAACCCAATCTCTGTTGTTTTTTCAAGTTCTGCATAGGGTTGATGGTCGATGACCATAATCGTTGTAGACGTGGCTTTAAGAAAGGTCGACTTCATAACAGACACTGTTGGTTGGTTGCAGACTTGCCGCTATTGCAGCTGTGAAATGACAAAGTGTGATAGAGGTGGACAAAGTAAGCAATGTTATATTAGCTAGACTTCGAGAACACTCTTTGTATTGTTGAAAGATGGACCAATGGAAGGTTAGTGTAGCAGACATTGTGGTATAGAAAGTTGAAGATGTCACCATGGGAAGTGGATTTTTGCTGACGAATACTCAGATGATATTGAAACTATCCCAGGTGGAGCCACAGATTGCATTGCCATAAATGTTATGACTGTTTCATTAGAGCTCATGTGCAACGAAGGTTTGGAGTTCGCAGTGGTGCGACATGGAAAAGTTGTGAAGCTATCTATGAAAGACAGAGACACTTTGTGTTAGAAAAGAAAAAAACACCAAGAGTGTGAAGAGATGGGTGATTAGTATAAGTGCTTCTTTAGTGGATAGTCTGGACTGATAAGTTGAAGCTTTCGGTAATGTAAAAGAGGGAAAGTGTTGACGTTGATGATTATGTCTTGTGAAATGTCTGTTCAGATAAAAGTTCAAGACACGTTTGACATAACCACAGAAGCAATATTTGTTCCTATTTTTTTTTTTTTTATAAGTTTACACGAGATATTTATAAATTTGGTCGAGATGTTTCATGTTTTGGCCAACAGATTTCCCCATTTGGCTAACACATTTTCTTACTTCGGTCAACATATTTCATAGTTTAGCACATATTTTTCTCCCTGTTGGTTAACAAATTTTCCTACTTTTCAGAAGTTTGGTGTAAATTTTTCATTACTTGGTCAATATTTTTCTCATTAGGTTAACACATTTTCCTAAGTTTTATAAGTTTTGTGTAACTTTTTTTCTTCACTTGGGCGATATTTTTCTCATTAGGTTAACACATTTTCCTCCTTTTCATAAGTATGGTTGAGATATTTCTCCACTTGGCCAGTATTTTTCCTATTTGGTTAACACATTTTCCTTACGTTTATAAGTTTGGACGACATATTTATAAGATTAGTTGAAACATGTCTTTACTTGGACAATATTTTTTCACATGTGCTTAACAAAGTTTCCTACTTTTTATGAGTTTGGACGAGAAGTTTCTTTACTTGGCCAACATTTTTCACCTTTGGCTAACAAATTTTCATACATTTTAAAAGTTTGGATGCGATATTTCTTTACTTGGCCAATATTTTTCATCTTTGGCTAACAAATGTTCCTACTTTAGTCGACATATTTTCCTACTTTTTGTCTGTTTGGTCGAGATATTTCAAAACTTGGTCATTATTTTTCCTAATTTGGGTAACACATTTTCTTATAACGGTCGACATCTTTATAAGTTTGTCCATCGTTTTGCCGATTGTATTTACTTAGGTCGACATATTTCTTGATTTTACTAGCATGTTTTCTTATTTGTTATTAATTCGGATGAGATATTTCTTTACCTGGCCAATATTTTTCACCTTTGGCTAACAAATTTTCATACATTTTATAAGTTTGGACGAGACATCTATAAGTTTGATCGATATTTTTCTTATTTGGCTAATATGATTTCCTACTTGCCCAATATTTTTCACATTTGACGAACAATTTTCCTACTTTTAATAAGTTTGGTCGAGATATTTCCTATTTTGGTCACCATTTTTAATTAGTTTGGTTACCATTTTTCCTACTTTTTTATAATGTTAGTCGAGACGTTTCTTATTTTGACCAACTATTTTGTCGGTTTGGTTAACAATTTTTCCTACATTTTATAAGTTGGTCGAGACTTTTCTTATATTGGTTAACAGTTTTGTCAGTTTGGCTAACAAATTTTCCTACATTTTATAAGTTGGTCGAGATATTTCAAAACTTGGTCATTATTTTTCCTAATTTGGGTAACACATTTTCTTA
The DNA here is from genome assembly GCA_963921405.1 of Cepaea hortensis. Lineage (NCBI taxonomy): Eukaryota > Metazoa > Mollusca > Gastropoda > Stylommatophora > Helicidae > Cepaea > Cepaea hortensis. Next base: position 76,060,888 of record OY992889.1, on the reverse strand, counting down.
TAACGGTCGACATCTTTATAAGTTTGTCCATCGTTTTGCCGATTGTATTTACTTAGGTCGACATATTTCTTGATTTTACTAGCATGTTTTCTTATTTGTTATTAATTCGGATGAGATATTTCTTTACCTGGCCAATATTTTTCACCTTTGGCTAACAAATTTTCATACATTTTATAAGTTTGGACGAGACATCTATAAGTTTGATCGATATTTTTCCTATTTGGCTAACATGATTTCCTACTTGCCCAATATTTTTCACATTTGACGAACAATTTACCTACTTTTCATAAGTTTGGTCGAGATATTTCCTATTTTGGTCACCATTTTTAATTAGTTTGGTTACCATTTTCCCTACCTTTTTATAATGTTAGTCGAGACGTTTCTTATTTTGGCCAACTATTTTGTCGGTTTGGTTAAAAATTTTTCCTACATTTTATAAGTTGGTCGAGACTTTTCTTATATTGGTTAACAGTTTTGTCAGTTTGGCTAACAAATTTTCATACATTTTATAAGTTGGTCGAGATATTTCTGTATCTGGCCAACATTTTCATTAGTTTGACTTATCTTTTTCCTATTTTTTTATACGCTTGGTTGAGATAATTCTTAATTTGACCACGAGTTTTATTAGTTTGGCTAACAAATTTTACTATATTTTATAAGAGATGCACACAAAAGTAAGCTATTTCAAAAAACTGGTCATGGTGGTTAAAAGCGAAAAATGGGCAGAGGTGTGTCAAAGAGTAAACACAGACAAGTCACTGAAATTGTTCTGGCGACTACATAAAAGCATGAGTGGTGTAGTCAAGAATAAGAGCATTTCTGACTTCCAAGGTGCTGACCTCATCTGGCAGAGGACTGACGAGGACAAGGGCAAAGCCCTCTTTGAACGCTACCTTGAGCAGAGCAACCAGACAGACATGGGAGGCCGAAATCTGGCCAAGGAGGCCACCTCAGACAGATGCAAGGCCCAGAACACTTCGGATGAAGACACAGTGACAGTGAAAGAAATCAAGGCTGTGCTTCGACGATCAAAAAACAATGCTCCAGGTCCTGATGGCATAAGATACGACGACATAAATAGGTGTACCGACAATGAGCTACAGAAACTAGCAGACATGTACAACAACAGTATAGGGAGTGCTAGCATCAAGGAGGAATGGTTACACAGCTATCTGATTCCCTTGCCGAAGCCTGACAAAGACCACACAAAAATTCAGGGATATCGAATTATAACCATGCAGAATACAATAGGCAAGCTGCTGGAGAAGGTAATTGCCAGGAAAATATCAAGCCAACTAGAGAGGCAAGGTGTTTTCCAACCTACCCTGGGTGGGTACCGTCCAAAAAGAGAAACCTGGACCAATGCAGCAGTCTTTGCCCATGATGTCTATGAAGGTTTCCACTCAGGCACTGAAACCGTTGCTGCAGCGATTGATCTTGAGGACGCATACAACAGAGTACCACTGAATTTTTTAATGTTTCAGCTTCTTGAACTAAACGTAAGTCCATTCCTCCTTAGTTGGATCGCTGCAGCCCTCTTCCAACGGAAAGTAGTTTTTAGATGTGGCAGTTGGACTTCGGAACCAACAACAATATATCCTGGCCTACCACAGGGATCACCATTATCTCCGGTACTGTTCAACGCCTACACAGTGAGAATCACCAGTGAGCAGATCACTGGACCTGGCAGGACATTGTCATATGCCGATGATGTTTTAGTGTATCGTCAGGGTAAGGATAGAGAGGAGGTTGCTGGGGAACTACAAACCGAACTCAATCGCATAAGTACTTGGTGTGATGAAGCTAGGGCAATGGTCAACCCAACAAAGGCAACAGTGACTTGGTTCTCGTTGAATAATCATATTGTCAACAATCCAACACCAACTGTAATGCTGTGTTCAGAGACGGTGGAAAGAACGCAGGCAATGAATTACCTGGGGATACGGTTTGATCGAAGCCTTGCTTATAATGTGCACATAGACCAGGTGATAACAAAGGCCAAGCTGGGTTTGGCAGCGATGCGGGTGATGCTATGTCTTCTGTACGAGGGGCTGGTCATGTCTGTTTTGGAGTATGCAATGGCAATCCTGACTCTCAGCCATAAGCAGATAGAAAGGATGGAAAGGATACAGAATGAAGCTATGCGCATTATTCTTGGATGTACAAGAGATACAGCATGCAGGGCGATGCGCTACCTTCTTGATTTTCCAACCATTGAAGAGAGAATACAAGTTTGCAGGGCACGCGCCTACCTCAGAATTAACGCAAACACACAACATCCACTGCATAGTGAAATTAGGAAGGTGAAGGGCAGCAGGTTAAAAAGAGGACGGTCGTGGATGGGTCAAGCCGAAGACATTCTTCAACAGGTGTGTTCACTTGAGGACTTAGAACCTGGCGAGGAGTGGGTGCAAGTGCCAACATACTTCTGCACATCCTTTTCAGTTTGCATCCAACTAGATAGAAAATGCAGACAAGATAATCCGGCTGCTAGGATCTAGGATCAGTGGTAAATAGCAAATTATCCCTAGATCAGGAAATCAACATCCGGATTGGTAAGGCAGCAACAACAATGAACAGGTTAAGAAAAAGAGTCTGGGAGAACAGGAAGCTTACTGCCAAAACAAAAGTCCTTGTCTATCAAGCCTGTGTCCTTAGTACTCTTCTCTATGGCAGTGAAACCTGGACAACTTACTCACACCAAGAGAACAATTTAAACAGCTTTCATATGCGGTGTCTGCGAAGAATTCTTGGTATTAAGTGGCAAGACAAAATCACAAATACTGAAGTATTGGAAAGATCAGGTTGTGTGACAGTTTATTCCATGCTCAGTCTTCGTAGACTTAGATGGATAGGACATCTTAGGAGGATGGATGTTGGTAGAATACCAAAGGATATCTTTTTTGGTGAATTACAGATGGGTAAGAGATCTCAGGGTCGGCCTCTACTACTATACAAAGATGTGTGTAAGCGGGACATGATTGATACAGGCATTGATAATGCACATTGGGAGCAAGTCGCCGCTGAACGTGTTGCATGGAGGGCAAATATCAGAAATGGAATAAAGTCAAAGGAGAAAATTATTGCAGAAAAGTCACACACCAAGCGTTTGAGACGTAAGATGGTGCATGATGGCGGAAATGACCACGTGTTCACATGCACCCACTGTGAACGGACATTTACAGCGCAAATTGGCCTTATCAGTCACACTCGCTACCGCCATAGTTAAAAGTTATTATGCCTTTTTAAAGCACAAACTATCGTCTGTCAAGACGGCAAGGTGCCAATGATGATGGTTCGATATGCAACGAGGATGATCTGTCGACTAACTAACTAACTAACATTTTACTATATTTTATAAGTCTGGTCGCTATATTTATGTATTTGGCCAACGTTTTTTTTAAAATAATTTGGCTAACATGTTTCCTTATTTGACTTATGAAGTGGTACATAGAACCTGTACTTTTTCTGGATGTGAAATGTGGCAATGAGCCGACACATTGAAAAAACGTATATTGGCATTGGAACTGGGTTTCTGGGGAAAGGTGCAAAGATCCCTTTGGACAGGCAGAAGAATTAATGAAAGTGTAAATGTCTGCTCTGAGATGCGATAACTTCGCTGGTCAGGCCAGCGAGTACGTGATATGTCATGTTATATGAGACACCTAAGATTGATCCTGGGAAGCTTGTTGTGTTCACAGGTAATATTATACAGGTGATAACAATAGCTAAACACTCGTCGGTTATGACCCGATAGTTATTAAGTAAAAGGCACACCTTCCCCAACTGGTCTCGGTGCTCACATCTCTCTTCTATGTCTATGAGAAAGGGTTAGTCGAACACTGTGATGACTTGATTATAGTTGTGTATATTATATTCGAAACTGCATTGTGGTGTATAGAGGCCTCGGTAGTAGTAGTTTCGTGTTCTTTGCTGTTACTTGGTGACCCTAGGACGCCTCGGACATAGAAAAGCTAGAGAAGGAGGACCTTTTTAAACTTCCGACGCCCTGTTGACGAGGGGGCAGAATCACTCCCGTACATGGTGGTCATCACGAGTTAGGTCCCCTGGTTCGATCGCCAACAGAATACCGTTTTTTTCTGCACTACACCTCTTAACCACGTGTCTCGGCTGTATACATACGCATGTGACAGATACAACGCCCTTTTTGCCCGGATGTAGCCGTTTCCCACAGGTCCATATACATTGTGGTAATACATGTCTATCTTGTGAGATGTTGGTTTACTTCTACCACACTAATACATACGAGTAGAGACATGGAGCTTGACATGGGGAAACAGTAACCAAGAGACTACAAGGACAGAAGAAAAAAATGTCTGATGGGAGGTGGCTTTAAAGCGTTAGAACAAGAATCGCTGTGATGAAGGTTGTCTTTTGCAAGTTGGAAAACATACTGACTAATATAAAGTTGTCAACTGTAATGAGAAATAAAAAGAGTGTTGTGAAGCGAGGTCAGTGAGCAGACAAGTTGAAATGCCTCTAATGCCAGTGGCATTGTGGATAGTGAGACATCGTTTAAAAAAAAAAATGCACTAGACACCCGCATGAAATTCCCTCAAAATACTACAGGGCAACATAATAAAACATACAACGTAGCAGACATATAGACACTATACCAGCTCTGTAAGGCAACATACTCTGATAATGTATACATAACGGACGCTTTCCAGTACTACTACACACATCTATAAGCAGTGGTAAATGCGCATACACAGATACACGATACTTTCCTAAAGTAGACTCTAGCCAAGTAGTTCGCATTGTCGCTATATAGAGGCATGCCTACTGAGTTGATATGAACCATGTTTGATTATTTTCACACCCGGATGTATTAGGCGAAAATTCACAACACAGCTACGATGCACTGAAAGAGGTAACCTTATCAACTTCGCATATTGATCAATCTATATAAACCTCCCAATAACATAGCATACCATTCTTCTTCAAACCTCAAGCTTTTTGAATGTCACAAGAATAACGAACTACTGGTATTTAAGATCAGAGTGGCACATGCTGATACTGTTTGTGATATCTCCTACTCATACCACCTGTTTTAACTGAATAAGGACACATACACCTAACCCATAATCCCCATCCGGCAATTATGAGAAAAATCGAGGGTAGTGCTATTGATGTTTTGTAGCTGTCCCGACAATAGGTGTTAATCTCTTAATCCCCTACCAACCTTTATATGAACCTTTATTAATAGCGCGAACTATTTGCAATGGCGGAGATATCAGGAATATTATTAACCCGATTTGGTCATTACGATGACGATAAGCCCATGGATTAGCCGTTATGAAGATGCGTATTGATTTTTTTGCAACACCTGTTATGGTATTGGGTATATCATATTTTGATTTTTAAGTTTGGTTATATTTTGTAACTCGTAGGTACAACGGTGAAATCTGCTGCCTGTGTTTTTCATCACCGGTGGAACTTGTGGCCGCGGTGACAAGACCGGACAAAGCCGCCCTACACCTTATGATCAACTAGACACCCACATGTTGATGACTGGCAATGTTACCAACGACAAAGTACCGAGATTTGAACCTGTTACTTCCACAATGTCTGGGGTACCACCTAAACATACTCAGCAACCAGCACACCGCAGCTCCTTTTGTAAATATAGCCGGATTAATAACACCAGAGCTCTCCATCACAACTAAGTAACAAAAACATTATCAATATTTCTTCTACTACTAGACCTCCCCACTGGGATTCGAACCCGATGATAGTGTTCGGAAGGGTTTATCTAGCTACACACCCACTCATCCCACCCCTTAACAATTAATATCACAAAGTCATACCCACTAAATGCAATAATACCGGTCATCTTTACTTTTTTAAGGTTTTCATTTTTAATCTGTATGATGATATTGTTTAAACCTCTACGGTCCTGTACGGCTCACTAGTAACCGCTACCCACTCCTTAACACCGACTTTCGCTAAGCCATACCCATTAAAATCAATACTACTGGTCAACTTGACCTTTGTAAGGTTTTCATTTGAAGCTCTAAAATGATATGATGATAGTGCTCGGAAGCATTTACCTAGCTACACCGTCACTCACCCATCCCTTAACAACGAATGCCGCTAAGACCCGCCGACTACAACCCATGATAACAGTAATCATTAAAATTTAATTTAAAATAAGATAAAATTCTTCAAAAAGGGGATGTAATATCACAAAAACAGACGCTTATTTACTCATGAGTTATGTCCCGCACTTGCTTATTTACGCTTACTAAAAAACGACAGCACCTACCGGCTCCACCCGCACCTACGTCATTATTCTTAGTAAAATAGGTGCGCTCCACAATTTTGGGGCTAATAGGCGACATATAATACTACTGTCCATCCCTGTCTAAGATTAATAATCCTGTGACTGAGTCAGCCACAAATAACGGCTGACCACGGTTTCACCCACACATGAAGTTAATTTGAAGGTGATAGTTGTGCAACGAGGGTAATGACATATCCTCCTAAATACAATGTGCTAGGAAAGATATAATTCAGTTGTGGTTAGAAAATGAGTATACAATAACTTACTGCACACCGTCAGAATTATCATCGCTTGGTAAACACGGGTCTAAAAATTAACACATGATGGTTAAATAATCAACAGTATGACATTGCTTGCTAGAGTAGATGGTGCACATAAACATTTCGAAGACGGCAGTTCGGGAACACTTGCGTAAAGAGACTTGTGCCACGTAACTACGGCCGACGTCATATTTGTAAACAAACCAGTTCTGTCCCTCATGTATAGGTAACCACAACGAAAGTTGCGTGTAGTTAGTTACCACACAGACTTATCACAGCGCGTGCTAGGAAGCCGTTCTACGTTCGATTAGATGTAAATGCGTATTTAATTTAATAAAAGACCCTTCATTGAAAGCTCGGTGATATAAATCTTAGTGAAGCAGAGATACGATTTAAATGTCCCGTGTTCCGTTATCGATGTTGGTTTTCTTTGCACGGCAGGACAAGAAAGCTAGCCACGCATAACGATTGACGTTTGTCAAAGAGTGTCGCTACAGCCCACTTTTCTATACTCGTTGACACTACACTGATTTTGTTATTGATCCGGTCTTCATGAATTTGAAATCAAATTTTTATATTTTAGATCTGCAGAATTAGGAGCCGCGATAAAGTAGCGGCTCAACGTTTCTCTGTCGGCTTTGTGATCACAGGTTGGAATTCACATCGAGGCGGTTTTCTTTTTAAATTGTCCTGGGGAATAAAGGCGGCCGGCATGATACAGATCACATCAGTCACCCAGTGCCCATTGGTCTGTCAAATATGGGCCCAGCACCATATGCCCAATGCGTATTAGACGGGTAAAAACGTCTTTTGCTTTCGTTTCACTTAAATACACAGGGAATTGGAGTTCGTGCTTTGTGCGACGCTTTCCGCTCTGCGGAAAGAGACCGAGCCATATGGGATAAAACCCAGTGCAACGAAGTCGACCCTGTCGACTTTTAAGCGCTTTTGAAAGCGACACAGGGAATCAGCATGGCCGAATGGATAACAGCCCTCGTTCTTAAACATCCGGTGTGCTGATGCTGAGGTAGGGGCTTCAACACCTACACCGGTCAGCTGGACTAAAATGTTGACTTCTCGTCCTTGACGTCGGGACGTAAATTACAAGTACATGTGAAGTCTGAGTGGGTTCGACTGGTGGCGAGGGACACTGGTAACAGGGAAGGATAATCCACACGCGAAATTCAGTTCAGTGCTATGAGAAGCAGCGTGTAAAGACTAAGCTTGAGTTCAAAGCGAACGAGCGCAAAGCAAAATAAAACTTAAATACACAGAAATGATGGCCCAGAGAACCGCACTTTGTAACGAGGCTATTTTAATGATGAGGGAATGAACAGGCAACTGACTGGTTGGCGGGTTATTTGATTGGTAGACTGGTAGACTGGTTGGTTAGTTGGTTAATTAGTTAGTTGGAGTTTAACTCTTAAGTTCGGTATATTGGCGTCCAGGTAGTCTAAACAGCTAGCATCTATCGGAGCAAGGTTAGTGAGGGAACTCTTCTCCAGACACTGAACCGAAATACCACCATCCACAGTGCTTGTGTTGCAGAGATCTCCTTCCCCTCTACAGATCCAGAAACCTGAGGGGTGTGCATGGTTGATACTGTTGTTTCATATCTGCAGAGAGTCACGTGAACAGACATGACAAACAATTAATTGCTTCAAATCATAATGGTTTATGTGGCATTTCAAATTGATTCTCATGCCTCCAGCTAAAAGTTAGTTGCTTATCCTTTACGGACATAGCAATCAACCCGCGCATATTTTGGCTGTTCGTGATTCCTGAGCAAGTTTGCGTTCAGTAGTTTGCTATTGCTTTCTGAACGACTGACACCCATACCATTTCATTAAAAAAAAAACAACCCTGCTGTGTTTCAAACGCGATATGCGGGATTACGAACTGTGTCCGTAACATCTTCGCCAATAAGCCGACCATGTCTCCAGTAGCTTGTCTATAAAACCAATCGCTACATCCCCTTCTCATGTCTCCAGTAGCTTGTCTATAAAACCAATCGCTACATCCCCTTCTCTTGTCTTCAGTAGCCTGTCTATAAAACCAATCGCTACATCCCCTTCTCTTGTCTTCAGTAGCCTGTCTATAAAACCAATCGCTACATCCCCTTCTCATGTCTCCAGTAGCCTGTCTATAAAACCAATCGCTACATCCCCTTCTCTTGTCTTCAGTAGCCTGTCTATAAAATCACTTGCTACATCCCCTCCTCTTGTCTCCAGTAGCTTGTCTATAAAACCAATCGCTACATCCCCTTCTCTTGTCTTCAGTAGCCTGTCTATAAAACCACTTGCTACATTCCCTTCTCATGTCCCCAGTAGCTTGTCTATAAAACCACTTGCTACATTCCCTTCTCATGTCCCCAGTAGCTTGTCTATAAAACCAATCGCTACATCCCCTTCTCATGTCTCCAGTAGCCTGTCTATAAAACCAATCGCTACATCCCCTTCTCATGCCTCCAGTAGCTTGCCGATGAAACCACTTGCTACATCCTCTTCTCTTGCCTCCAGTAGCTTGCCGATGAAACCACCTGCTACATCCTATTCTCATTCCCCCAGTAGTTTGTCTATAAAACCACTTGCCACATCCACTTCTCATGTCTCCAGTAGCTTTGTAGTTTTGTATATGTATTTGTTTGCTTATGAAGGCTAATCTCCACAACGTTCTGTGTTTTCCGCAATTGTGTTATGTAAAGCTGCATTACTGTGTGTTATTTTATATTGTCAGCCTTTAAAAAAAGTGTACCTGGGAATTTCCTGGGACGTAAAGTCGACTGGCTTGATATCGACAGCACCGAAACAAATCCAGATTGGTCCAACAATACAGTTCCTGCATATTACGCCCAATGAGTCCCAAGATGTGTAGAAAGGGTCTCTTACTTTTCATTACAAGCTCAATACACCTCAAATTGTAGAAATGACTCCTGTGCTTTTCTCTAATTTATCGTCAAAATCTAGTTGTATCTTATAGATACTCTCTTAAATGGCCTTTTGTTAATGTGCAATAGAATTAGTGTTATTATGTAGAAGCACATCAATTCAGCTTGCAATTAACGTCTTGGTAACCTTCGTTCATTTAAGCTTGAAGGATTTATCTAGTTATTTTTCTTTATATTGTGTGAATTCTGCAGTATGTACCTGACAAGATGTAGCGAAATATGCCAGACAATAAATCGTGCAATCTATTGTTTGTTTCTTCGTTATTCAAGCTAACCTGTCGTTGTCAATGATATACTCACCTCACATATGCCAAGATTAGCTCCGTACAACTCATTGCAACCTCGCAAGAGCTTTGTCTCTTTCTTAATAGACGAAAGAGTACGTATGCCAAAGCATTTGGATACACGTAGTAGAAGTAGGGCAGTGGCTTGCCTGCCGTCGCGGTGATCATGAGTTTGAAACACCCCCCCCCCCCCCCCCCCCTCCCCATCAATTCGGATTTAAAAAATGAACGGCGCTCTCAGAGCGACACAAAAATCAATACCAGGAAATTATCTGCGAAGTAAAAGCAGCTTTTGTTATATTGATTATACCTTGAAGAGAGTATTGGTTGGTCTGTAAAACATATGGGTCTAGAACCTTTCCACCAATGCACCTTAAGTTAAACAAGGTCCTTTACTTACTAAAAGGATTCGTTCTGTTTACTTTAAATCCAGGGTACGTTTCCAATACCTTCTCGTGTGCTTCTGTACAAACTAATACCACTGCAAAGTCAATCGCCATGTTCTAGAGTAAGGCTACGGCTGAGTTTACATGTCCCATACGCCAACATTCCTACACAAATATCTACAGCAGTCGCGGGTTCTGAATGAAAACGACGTTCACCATAGAAAAGTTATCAGGGCCGATATTTCGTGATTGATAACCTCTATTGATCCCTATCGACATTTCAAGTGAATGTGCACACAAGACCAACCGTGTGTACACAACTATCTAGGGTAATCCCCCACTTCTCGATCGTTCCAGTCACTCTTTACTGCTGCCAATTGCTCTAATCTATAACATATTTTTAAGAGTACCATTAAGTCTCTCAATTCTTGACTCCCCGGTATTCCACTCATTCTACATACAGGAAATCACAAGAAGTTGACACTTGACCTCTTTGTAAGTCAAGGACCCTTTGACACGGCTTAACGCGCAATGAGTATATGGTGTTATACCCATGTTTGTATCGACCAATCATCATTCAGTGGGTCACGTGGTCAGTATCCTCCACCCACCTTGACTTCCCAAGATATTTCCTGGCATCCATTTTAAGCCGGATTGGCCTGGTAGTCCATGTTAGCTTTAAACATTCGAATTCTGAAGTTGCCAACACACTTTCGGTGTTCTTAAGAAGATGTATTCAAGTGGTGAAATGTAAAATAAGTAAAACCTAAGCAACAAGCATTTCATGAGATGAAGAGTATTCGAATAAACATACTTTTGTTTGATTAAGGTGAGAGAGCGAGTACTAAGTCACGCAGGACTAGAGCCACTGCCGATGTCGGTAGAAGTGAATCATAGACAACAATCTGCAGATCTGTTACTGCTATAGGTATGTTAAGCATGGACAATAATCAGACAAGAGGAGAAACATCTAATTTTTTTTCTTTTTCGCATATCCTTTACATGACATTGCAGTCAGCACCAGCATGTTTCGGCTGCTGTTGATGTCTTGGCAAGTTTAACGTTCAGTAGTTTGCCATTACTTTCTGAACGACAGACTCACATATCTCCGTAAGTAATCATCGCGGTGCGATCCGCTGCCGAATCTCGCGCAGCTGTCTTTCGTACAAGAGTATACTGGATTACGAACAACTTCCTTAACACCTACGCCAGGGAGACCGACGAAACATCTAATGGTAGTAGAAATTTGGTTTCTGAGGAAAATGCAAAGATTATCATTGACAGACAAGAAACACCATTGAAAGTTCTAAAGAAGCAAATGAAAACTGTAAACTGATAACACAAATTAGACGGTGATAGCCATATTTGTGGGCGTGGGGAAGTGAGGGGACCTGGGGTGGGGGAGGGGTCTGGGGTGAGGGATGGGCACACTTTGAGGAGAAATGAATGAGAAAACTTCGTGACAACTTGCACGATTAATAGGAAAAGAGTAAGCTGAATGCATAGAGAAAAGCACATGGATGGACCGTCCACAAGGCATAACCAGGGCAAGAACTCAGAGCTGACCCAAGATCGTGTGAGACAATGAGATATGACCGCCCACGTTTATCGCTATGGCAGATTGTAAAGATGGGCATGTCTAACGATTGAATCTGATAAAACAAAGATTAAAATTACAATGATGACGTGTTAAAGAAAGAAAACTCACGAAGAAAACCGAATATTCAGAAGCAATGAACACTGTTTGACTATATAATGAGAAGAGAGAGAGAGAGAGAGAGAGAGAGAGAGAGAGAGAGAGAGAGAGAGAGAGAGAGAGAGAGAGAGAGAGAGAGAGAGAGAGAGAGAGAGAGAAAGACCGTGTCGTGATCACAGGAAAGGTGGAGGGAAAGAGAGACAGAGGAGGACATGTGTTAAACGGCACGGAGAGAGCCTATCGTACAGCATAAACAAGCAAAGTCAGCGTCCTGAGAGAATGCATCTCTAATGTGGCATGACATGGGTGTGACTCATGCCAGTTTCACAACCACGAAAGAAGAAAATTGGGGCATTGATCTTAACTGTGACAGAAATATCCCTAGAATAACAAGTACCTCTAAAGTCGGAGTGGGTTCGCCTGATGGCGAAGGACACTGGTAATAGGGAAAGCTAATCCACACGCAAAATTCAGTCCAGTACTACTAGAACAAAAGTGAGGCTGACCACATCACCCAACAAAAATGATATTTACCACATCACTCAACACAAGTGACTTTAAACACATCACCCAACAAAAGTGACATTGACCACATCACCCAACAAATGTGTCTTTAAACACATCACCCAACAAATGTGACTTTGAACACATCACCCAACACAAGTGGCATTGAACATATCACCCAACACAAGTGGCATTGAACATATCACCCAACACAAGTGGCATTGACCAAATTACCCAACAAACGTGACTTTAAACACATCACCCAACACAAGTGACTTTAAACACATCACCCAACACAAGTGACTATAAACACATCATCCAACACAAGTGACTTTAAACACATCTCTCAACACAAATGACTTTAAACACATCTCTCAACAAAAGTGACTTTAAACACATCATCCAACACAAGTGACTTTAAACACATCACCCAACACAAGTGACATTAAACACATCACTCAACACATGTGAATTGGCCACATCACCCAACACAAGTGACTTTAAACACATCACCCAACAAAAGTTACTTTAAACACATCACCCAACAAAAGTGTCTTTAAACACTTCACCCAACAAAAGTGACTGTAAACACATCACCTAAAACAAGTAGCATTGACTACATTACCCACCGAGTGCCACTCCGTCTATATTATAGGGATCAAGCGCCACCTCCCCATTGAGTGTACAGGCGTGAACGTGATCCTTTACTGTTATTCACTTTAGTCAAGCTAACTAGCACTTGCAAATAAACTCTGTTTACCACCGTGATAAAAAAGAAAAGTAATTACCATCATGTCTTCTTTATCTTCTATTCCTCCTCCGTCTCCTTTTAATCCTTCTCGTCTCCTCATTCGTCATCCTCTTCTCCTCCTCCACCCCCTCCTCGTCCACCACTACCTCCTACTCCTTCTTCTTCCACATCTGTTTCTTGGTGTGCCTGGTCTGAAGCAGATACCGGCCATCACAACTCTGTAATTATTTATGTCATCTACAATTTTGTTGTTGGTGTTGCTGATATTATTCTTTGGAGGTCAGCATGACAAAATTGATAAGAGCGCTAGTTTTTAAACATCCGGTGTGCTGATGCCAAGGTAGCGGGTTCAACCTCTAGGCCGGTCAGTTGGACTAAATTGCTGACTTTTCGTCACTGACTTGGGGACGTAAATTACATGTACTTCTGAATTCGGAATGGGTTCGCCTGATGGCGAAGGACACTGGTATTAGAGAAAAGTAATTCCCACGCAGAAACCAATCTAGTGCATTAGAAATAGTTGTAGCAAATGTATGGACTACGTTTGAGTTCAAAGCAAGCAAAAGAAAGAAAACATTTTTGATTTGTTTCCCAGCTTGTCAAACTCTTCACGTACATTATTCTCTGTCTTCCTCTGCCTCGTTTACCCAGTGTTTCCCCATTTACAGTTAATTTCTCTATTCCACCTGTTTCGTTGATAATGTCCTATATGCTTTTGTCTTTCCCTGATGCATTTGATGAGTGATCTTGTAACGCCAGCAGTTCTAGCTAACTATATGCATGTGTTGTCTTCTTTGTCAGTATTCAATATTCTTCTCAGTAGTCAATATTCTTCTCAAAATATGGTGTCAGCAAGAAAAAACACTAACAAGTTATCAAAATAAACCAGCGGGTCAGCATGGCTGAAAGGATAAGAACGCGCATTCTTAAAACATCCAGTGTGCTGATGTCGAGGTTTAGGGTTCAACCCCTAGACCGTCCTTGACTTGGGGTCGTAAATTACAAGTACCTCTGAAGTCGGAGTAGGTTCGCCTGATGGAAGGGACACTGGTAATAGGTAAAGCTAATCCACACGCAAAATTCAGTCCAGCGCTACTAGAACTAGTGTGTATGGACTACGTTTGAGTTCAAAGCGAGCGAGGAAAAAAAATACAAGAAAGCCACAGAATGGGTTCTACCCCAAAAGAAGGTTAATTTTCTAGGCAATTTTACATTCAGTAGTTTGCCATTGCTCTGTAAACGAGAAGTCAACGTTGAAACCCAACTGAACAGTGTGGGGTTGAACACTCCACACCGCGTCTGCGCACCGGAGTTTTAAGCGCAATAAGCCTCACTACCAGAAAGACCTTCTGAAAAAAGCACCAGCAGTGTCAGCAAGAAGGAAGACTAACAAAGTATCCATATAAACCAATGAAAGAAGACTAACAAAGTATCCATATAACCCAATGAAAGAAGACTAACAAAGTATCCATATAAACCAATGAAAGAAGACTAACAAAGTATCCATATAAACCAATGAAAGAAGACTAACAAAGTATCCATATAAACCAATGAAAGAAAGCCACGGATTTGATAACGCAACAAAATAGACGGCGCACGCATGTGGTGATAATGGAATAAAGTGGCTTACAAAAAAGAGGCTGGTTGGGCAGACAGAACGGTCCCCGAAGACTTAAAAAGAGCAGTAATGAGTCCCATCTGGAGGACAAACATAGAGAGCGAGTGAAATATGAAACACACCAAAGCACCTTTCTTTTGAGTTATACAAGCAATATGTATATATATGTTTGTGCTGCAGATGTAAGGCACGGTCCATTACTGGGTGACAACTAAGTGATGCTGGCGGGTGAGACATCCAGCCAGTGGATCTGTTAGTTTCAAGTATGCCGTTGGTTTTTATACACAAGGGGGAATTTTTAGATATTGCTCATTGCAAACTTCCTAGTAAAGCTACAAGAGTCGACGAAACAATGTGTTAACCGAAGTTCGATTTCGGCTCCGGTAGACAGTAGCCGGTCTCCCTGGCCTAGTAGTTAACGTCTTTCTCCGTAACCTCGTATATTCTCGTGAGTAACGGAACCTGCGCGAGAATCGGTAGCGGTTCTCGCCGCGTTGGTAACTTACGGGGTATGTGAACCGGCCGCACAGAAAGAAATGGCAAACTAATGAGCGTAATCTTGCCTAGTACATAAAAAGCAACTAAAAAACACTGATGTTGACTACAACGTCCTGTAAGGGATATTAAGAAAAAAACGAGAAGGACATTTGAGATGACAGATTCCAAGTTAGTCAGACAGGCAGACAGACAGACAGCCAAACTGACATACAGACAGACAGGCAGACAGACAGACAGCCAAACTGACATACAGACAGACAGGCACGCAGGCAGGCAGATAGATAGATAGATAGATAGATAGATAGATAGATAGATAGATAGATAGATAGATAGATAGATAGATAGATAGATAGATAGATAGATAGATAGAACGAACGAACAAATTTTATTTTCGAAGGGTAACAATTTGGGCACGCAGGCCCGTCTTACATTCGGCCCTTCCAATCACTCATCTTTCGTTCATCAGTGCATAGTGCGTTCACATAGGAAAAATACATTGTCAAATGAATGTTGTAAGCATAAACAATGCATGTTACCATGTTATGAGACAAATCCAACACACACCCATCTCCTATCCATCCGCATGTCCCCCACACACACACATCAACCACCCAACCACACACATACCCACAGGCACATACATGACCCCATCCATCCACGCATCCCCCAACCAAGACATCCCAAACACACCCCCACATTCATCATCTCCCTACCCACACACATACACACATCTCCCACCCACCACACATCCCCCCACACATTCCCCACTCACCCACACACCCAGGCACACATGCATGCAACCAACCATCCATACCCACCCACACATCCTCCACCCATCCCATAACCTACCAACACTCACCCACCCACATATCCTCCACCACCCACCCACACACCCCCAAACACTCAGCCAAACAAACATCCCCAACCACATTTCCAACACCCCTACACACACATATTCCCGCTAACTCACATATCCTGCACTTACCCACACACAAACCCGAACCCACCCACACATTCCCCCTTGCACACATATCATCCACAACACAATCTCCCCCACCCACACATCCCCTCCCACCCCCAACCTACACACACACACACCCTCCCACACATCCTCCATCCACCCATTCGCCAACCTTCCCACCCCGATCTCCAAACCCCAATCACACATAGATAGATAGATAGATAGATAGATAGATAGATAGATAGATAGATAGATAGATAGGTAGGTAGGTAGATAGATAGATAGATAGATAGGTAGGTAGGTAGGTAGATAGATAGATAGATAGATAGATAGATAGATAGATAGATAGATAGATAGATAGATAGATAGATAGATAGATAGATAGATAATATGAATCCGAACCTCAGTTTGTAAAAGGAGCATGCAACAAACGAAGCGGAGATAACCCACGTTAATCGAATTCAGTTCAGCAACAAACAAAACTTTGTTGCCGCGTTCGGAACCAGCTGATAAGTAAAGCCTCTAAGAGTGGCATTTACTCTAACGAGTTTTAAACTAGATAAGGTAAGAAGATGAAATACTTTACGACACCCACACCACCTGTGTAGAAAGTCATAACTGGAAACACAAACAGACATGAGTGGAAGGTGCTTTTTTATGGGAAAGTCAATGAAAACCACTTTAATCGACTAATACTCAGTTGCCTGGGATGTACACCGTTTAACAGATACTAGTACACTCGCCATGCCCCATCTTATCTGTTTTTTTTTTTCTTTGTGAATATAATATGCATCATTCATAACGTTTAATTCATGTGCAAAAGATGAGTGGTTGGAAATGCCGAAAATATGACGGGCCTAAGTGTAACATTTGTGACCCTTTGAAAATAAAGTTAGTTCGTTGGTTCGTTCGCTCTGTGATAACTTGGAGACGTTTTGTTCAAATCTACGCTTGTGAATACCAATGCATTAATGTTTGAGTGGCCGAGAGATGTGGCATCCGTCTGTTTCGCGAACATATACACGGTTTGACCCCAATGGAGAGGACATTAATTTCAGGACACTATTTTCCCCGCAGGAATCCGATATAGTATTTCCCGTAATCTGCAATCATAGATTTGATACCCCAGTGTTCCTCTAAAAATAGCGAAACATTGACGATTCCGTGTACAGTGTTAAAATTTTCGGCAACTCGAATCATGGAAGCCGCAGTAGTGCTAGTCTGACGGGCCGGTCCGGTCGTCGTGTGTTCGAATCTCTATAAAGTCCGATATTTGTTTTCACCAGTCTAGGCTCTCTAGGCAATCCAAAGTAAAAATGGGTATCAGGGAATGTGTTGGGAAGCAAAAGAGTCCGACATAATACTGAGGAGTATACCAATTAGTGGCCATGAAGGTGGTAGACGGGCATACCAATGTCTTCTATAGCCAGCATTTAAAACTTAGAGCTGCCTTGACATGCTTCTTGTGTTTATATGAAGGTGATAGAACCAAGCATTGACAGTCCCGTTTTAATCTGTTCGTACATGAATGAGCAGCTCTGTATAATGGCGGTTTTAACCAACCAACGAACGAACGAACGAACGAACGAACGAACCAACCAACCAACTAACGAACGACCCAACCAACCAACCAACCAACCACCCAGCCAACCAACTAATTAACCAACCAACTAAAAAACAACCAACCAGCCAGCTAACGAATTAACCAACCTACCAGTAAACCAACCAGTTAACCAACCAATTAACAAACCAACTAGCCAGCCAACAGACCAACCAGCCAGCCAGCCAACAAACCAATCAGCCAGCCATCCAACAAACCAACCAGCCAGACAGCCAACAAACCGACCAGCCAGCCAGCCAGCCAGCCAACCAAACAATCAACCAACCGACAAACCAACCAACCAGCCAAACAACCAACCATACAAACAATGTGTGGAGGGCGAATAAAGCACAAAATACCACTCAGAAGCTTGACTGATGGGGAAAACACACACACACACACACACACAGAGAGAGAGAGAGAGAGAGAGAGAGAGAGAGAGAGAGAGAGAGAGAGAGAGAGAGATACAACCCATAATGGATCGCAGTCTTTATCAACTGAAACATAATCAATTATTATCATTCAATCAATCATTATCAACACAAACAGTATAAAAAAATTAAAACAGATAATAGAAAGGAATGCTTATCTATTACGAAGTAGTCGGATCACCAGTGTTTGCTTTTTATTGATTCTGTTTCTGTGCTGCGACCTTTTATTTTACATATTGTTTTATGTTTGTTGATACACTGAAGAAGACTTTGGTAGAAACATCAGCATGTATCAGTGTATGTCCTTTCATTGAGCTTCCTAGTCACATTGTGTATTTCTATGGAGACCCCAGAAACAGCTCGACAGCAGCCAACTCCCCCCTTTTCGATCCCAAACATTGTATTTTCTGATCCAGTATATGCAGAATGGGTTAAATGAGTTTTCTCTTTAGTGAACGTGAAGCGCTCTCAAGTTTATCTGTGTAAAGACGTTTACCACAGCAGCAGGGATCGGTGTTAATTTCAGCCACACACTTGATAACTGGCCGTGAAATGTTGCGGGTTGTAAATCAGCGTTGGTTAACTCCCTTGTGTTATCGTTCTCCCTCGCAAAGTTATTTGTCTCGACATTCTCTCGTTAAACGTGCGGTTATCGTTATCAGGCATTATGTGCACTTTGAGCTCTAAGACTGTTGTGTAGCGGCTGAGTGAGATAGAAGTCAGGGAGGTATGTATGAGGGGAAAGAACAAGTGTTGAGGAGAGCAGGAAGGCATTTGAATTTAGAGAACGTCTGGGGTTTATTTGTGTTTGTTGTTACGGTTTGCGGACGCAATTTCATAATCGCGCATACTGCGTTCGAAACACAGCTGCGGGCGATTTTTCAGTAGACCGCCTTGCGTTGGTTTTCATAAAATTGTATGAGTGTCAGTCGTTCAGAAAGCAATGGCAAACTTGACATAAAATTGCCAAGAATTCACAAACAACATCAACAACAACAACAAAAATGCGGTTGTTGACTGCGATGTCCTGTAAAGGATATACAATTAACTTGTAACTTGTTTTACATCCGACAGCTGTTGGTATTGCAACTTTGTGAGACACACATGAATGAAGTTTGTACACTTAGGAATTGAGAGACGCTGTCCCTGAGAGGTAATGGAATGCGCCTATGACTCAGAAAGGACCATGATCTATCCCTACGTGGAATTGGGCGGTCAATGTGTCCAAGAACCATTGGTATCTAACGATATCACACACCACCTGATCTCTCGGGTAGTGAGATCGGATATCTAGCCTTCTCGGATAACGGCAAAAAAACAGGAGGTTCTGGGCGTAAACTGTGTTAAACATCCCACGGCATTTGGAAATCATAAAGGTAGGCCTTAAGGCAGCCGTCCTGGGAAAATTGTTAGGAAAAGAAAACTTACTCATTGGTAGATAGAGTCCGTTATCTGGTATGGAATCTATCTAGAGGAAACATACACACTGAAGTCGGACACGCTGAACTCTGCGGGGCAGAAAAAGGCGTCATTCCTCCTCGGAAGAAGAACTTAGAAGAAGATATCCTTACGATTGTAACTGATTCAGAGCCAAAGGATGAAATATCGCCAAATATGACCTACCATTTAGACAAAGGGACGATATATCACCATACTATGGTCATCGTGTTATTTGTTTTGTTTCGTGGTATCTTCAGCAATGTCAGAACTCAGTAAACATCAATTTACATTATAATACATGTTCATGTGATTGTGTACCATGTTTGGGCTATACCTACTTGTTATTTGGCATTCAATCAGTTAATGTTGAGCAACTGTGCTGCGGTACAAAGAAAACAAACGCCTGGCTTACCAAGAACATATATGATTGTTTGGTTGAGAATCCTCTAGAACAGTGGTTCTCAACCGGTGGGGAATTCCAGGGGGTGGGGTGGGGGAATTTTAGGGTTTCCAGGGGGAATTAAGATCATTGCAAGATCGCGTTAATACAAGAACCGATTACTTGATATTGTTTCCCTCTCCATACTTTACGGTTCTGTACTTCTCTCCCTTCTGAAATTCATTTTATAACGTCAGTATACCCGCAAATCACATTTTATGTAGACGTCTAGACTTGTTCTATTATGTGTTATTAAATTTAGCTTTAGCTTCCATTTTTATATATGCATACTGTGTAATGGCCGGGGGGAGGGGGGATTTATAGGGAGGAAATACGAAAGGGGGAGGGTTGACGTTCTGACAATATGGTGAGGGAGTGCACGGGCCGAAAAAGGTTGAGAACTACTGCTCTAAAATATTCTGTTCTGAAGTCCGCTGCACTGGTGTTCAGGTAGTCTTTTTTTTTTTTTTTTTTGCGTTCGTCCGCTTTGAACTCAAGCGTAGTCCATACCGGTGCTACTACGTCTATTGCATCGAACTGATGTTTGTGTGTGGGCTAGCTTTCCCTGCAACCAGTGTCAATCGCAGACAGGCGAACCCACTCTGACTTCTGACATACTTGTAATTTACATCCCCAAGTCAAGGGAAAAAATTCAAAATTTTACCCCAGCTGGTCGGTATACGGACTGAACCCGCTACATCCCCGTCAGCGCACTGGAAGTTTAGACGTAAGCGCTCAAATCCATTCTGCGAAGCTGACCTCCTTAGGTAATCTGAGCTCTGACAAGGGCTGTCATTTGTATGAGTGAGGTTCGTGTATAGACTTTTCTGACAAGGACTGTCATCTGTATGAGTGAGGTTCGTGTATAGACTTTTCTGACAAGGACTGTCATCTGTATGAGTGAGGTTCGTGTATAGACTTTTCTGACAAGGGCTGTCATATGTATGAGTGAGGTTCATGTAGTCTTGTCCATAGACCTAGTAGCAAAATACCACATCCATCCGCGAGTCAATGCTGCAGAGCTCTCCTTTACCTCTCCAACATAAAACCCGTGGAACAAACGAGACAACCGCAGGCCTAATCTAGCTATCCCACATGTACCGGGCTGAATGACGACATGTTTACACTCTGATATCATCTCTTTAAATGTGCAGTTCCTGTATCCCTTTTGTACAACAGACTTGTTTATTAACTTGGAGAGGGGAAGCAAAGCTCTTCAACACAGCCGTCGTGGGGATGGTACTTTAGTATGGGGTCGGAATAAAAGTCTCTACACCAGCCTTACTTCAATAGATGCAAACCCTTTTAGGGAATAAAAGTCTCTACACCAGCCTTACTTCAATAGATGCGAACCCTTTTAGGGAATAAAAGTCTCTACACCAGCCTTACTTCAATAGATGCGAACCCTTTAGGGCCACATCCGGCCCACCATACAATCATATCAGGCCCGAGAGTTCTCAACCGACGTACAAATAAATATATTCGGCCCAATAGAGAATTTTAGGCACAACAATTTTTTTTATGGTCACGATATAAAGTGCAAATCAAATTCCCTAATTAGCAGCCTTCCGAATGATAGGCAACCTGAGAGCGTTCTCGCTTCGATCAGAATAAGGGAAACTAAAATGTGTGTAGTGAGTTAGTGTTCGTCGTTATTGTTACCTAGCAACGTTCAGATGCTCATTTTGAATTGGCGCATAAAAATGAAAGTAGTGTAATGCCCGGATATTACATCACCTTTTCCCGCTACGGCTAACCTGATATTAATTAAGCGTCTGTCAATAGATGCAAAATCTTTTAAAATCAAAGCTAGACTTAAAAAATGCCCAAGAGAAAAGTTGATTCTGAAAAAGAGCCATTCAAAGCCGCTGGGTGGCTGAATATATGTTTACTAATATTGGCGGTAAACCTGTGTGTCTAATTTGTGGAGATAATGTGGCTGTAACCAAAGAATATAATCTGAGACGGCACTATGAGACTAAACATCAAGACAAGTTAAACAGCCTGAATGCAGAGCAGAAGCTACGGTAGGTAGAAGAATTGAAAAGGCACCTAACATCACAGTAGATGTTTTTCACCAAAGCAAAATCACAAACTGATGCTGCAGTCAAAGCAAGTTTTATTGTGTCAGAGGAGATCGCAAAATCAGGCCTACCATTTACAGAGGGATGTTTCTGAAGTGCTGCATGATGAAAGTGTGTGACGTCTTGTGTTCAGACAAAAAGCAGATGTTTGCAAAGGTAAGCCTTAGCAGAAATACGGTTGTTGATCGGGTTTGTGAGAAGGCCATTGATGTGAAAACATAGCTGATCGAAAAAAGGCAAAGACTGTTGCATTCTCCCTTGCTGTCGATGAAAGTAATGACACGACTGATACTGCACAGCTCGCCATCTTCATCCGTGGAGTGGACTCCAGTTTGAATGTTACAGAAGAAATATTGGACATGACATCCATGCACGGGACAATGACAGAAAAAGACAATTTTGACAACGTATGTCAAAGTTTAACCAACCTGAACCTGCCTTGGGACAAACTCGTTGGACTGACAACAGATGGAGCACCGGTGATATGTGGCGAAAAAAAGTGGACTAGTTGGAAGGATGCGGTTAAAGATGCAGGATAACTGTACTGATGAATTGATAGCATATAACTGCATCATACACCAAGGATCGCTGTGTGGTAAAGTTCTCAACATGGAAGATGTAATGAGCATTGTAACACAAACCGTCAACTTTATCAGATATTATGTTAATGTTTAAAAAAGGTTTAATTTTCGGCTTATTGAATGTTTATCTTGTCCGGCCCGCAACCTTACGTGTCATTTGAG
>OY992889.1:75925439-76032939 GCA_963921405.1 Cepaea hortensis | reverse complement strand
CTTCTGACATGTAGACAGTTAATGCTTCTCGGCCTGTAGAAGAGTCTGTAGAATAATAAAAATACACCTTCCATCTTGTTGGTACATCTTACTGCAGCTTACACAATGGTGACTCAGTACAATTTTGCAACTCGGTTGTGTTTGCAGCATTATGCTTAAAATGTCTGATAATTTTTCGACATCCGGTTCATTTGTATAAGATACTAGCTGACCCTGCCCGGCTTCGCCCAGTCCCTGGTGGGGAGCATCTCATTTAATTCATATAAGTAGTCATATAAGTTCCCGTTCCCGTTACCGACTATCTGTCTGTCTGTCTGTCTGTCTGACCCGGCCCGACATCGCCCAGCTCCTGGTGTGAAGCATCTCATTTAATTTATATAAGTAGTCATATAAGTTCCTGTTCCCGACTGTCTATCTGTCTGTCTATCTGTCTGCCTGACCCTGTCCGGCTTCATTAAATTCATACAACAAAAAAAATGTAACTTAAAAGAACGTTCTACCACACACCATCCATTATTTTTAATGAAAACTCTTTCTAATCACCTGCATGACTACAGTAACTTCTTAAGCAAAAAAAGATGAGTTACAATGTTATGCATTGTGCATCATTTTTATGAAAACTTTGAAAATGCCTTACAGATTGTATCATTATTTATTATAACTCATATGCCGGTATATAACTATGGACAAAGAGTTTATAAATCTTTGAAAACGATGCCACAATATGACTATAAGTTATACAGAAAAGTTATGCCCCTTGAAATAACTTTTACAGAGTTAGGTCCCCTGAGATATATGAAATTATGATGAAAAATGAAAAATGAAATAATACTGAGTAAGCAGTCGATTTCACACTAACAAAATATCACAGTTGACAGCTCTGGAATGAAAGGAAGGCGTGTAGAAAATTTCATCTCAATCGGATGGGCCGTTCGCGAACGGATAAAGGACATACATAGATATATACATACATACAGAGATACATAAATACGGACGCACATAAATACGGACTCACAAGTCTTTTTTATATATAAGAAGAAGTGATGGGAGAAAAGTGTTCGATTAATAGTTTAAAAAAAAATATTAATCGTTAAATCAATTAACGATTAATCGATTAACTTCCGCATCAATCGTTAATTTCCGCAGCCCTATATATATATATATATATATATATATATATATATATATATATATATATATATATATATATATATATATATATATATATATTCTTCTTCTTCTTCAGTATTCCGAGCCACTGAGGTTCTTTGCTGCAGATACAAGCCGTCTCAATTCGTCTCTCTGGTGGACCTTCTCTTGCCAGTTGTTGATTCCAAGTGCTTGAAGGTCTGTATGTATATTATCTCTCCACCGCCTTCTTGGTCTACCTCGGGGTCTACGGTCATTTTTTTCTTGAGTGTATGCGAGTTTTGTTTCCCTATTATCTTCCATTCTTTCTATATGCCCCAGCCATTGTAGTCTATTAGCCTTCATGATACCAGTGATTAGCGGGAACTTAAATAGATCATGAATGTCTTTGTTACTCCTTCTTTTCCACTCTCCACTTTGTGTATCCCTAATGGGCCCAAAGATGCGTCTTAAGACTTTGTTCTCAAAGGTTTGTAACAAGGCTTCGTCTCCTTTAGTTGTACTCCAGGTTTCAGAACCATACATCACAACTGGTCTGATCAGTGTTTTGTAAATTGTGATCTTGGTGTAACGAGATAGCACATTTGATTTTAGCAGGTGTTGTAGTGCATAGTATATCTTATTTCCAGAGTTGATTCTAGCTTGTATTTCTTCCCTTATTATGTTGGAGCAGTTGAAGATTGTACCCGGGTATTTGTATGTTTCCGTTCTTTTAATGGTCATATTATCTATTTGTATGTGGCCAGAGTTTTTAACCGTTCCTTCTCTTGAAATTACCATATATTCTGTCTTATCTTGGTTGATAACCAGCCCCATTTGTTGAGCTTTTTCCTTTAAGTGAGTCGATAGTTCCACTGTCTTTTGTTCATTTCCCCCTATAATATCTATATCATCTGCGTAACCAAGCAGTCTGGATGTTCCTCCAATAGCACATTCCTCCTTTACCTTCCTTCCAACTTTTTCTAGAGCCAGATTGAAAAGGAGCGGCAATAGTGTATCACCCTGTTTGTGTCAAGCCAGATGTTATTTGGAAAGGGTCTGATTTCCTGCCTTTAAATGTTACTATATTATAAGTATCGTCCATGCATAGTCTGGTCATGTTGATTAACTTCCTTGGTATTCCAAATTCCTGCATAGCATTCCATAGACTATTCCTATGGACACTATCATAAGCCTTTTTAAAATCCACAAAAATGATATGGAGATCTCCTTTATATTCCCAATTTTTCTAGGCTATTTGTCGTAAGATAAATATCTGATCTATTGTTGATCTGTTTTGTGTGAAACCCGCCTGGTAGTCACCTAATATGCCTTCTAAATATGGTTTTAGTCTATTTAGTTATACCGCGGATAGTATCTTATAGCTTGTGGACAGGAGTGATATTCCTCTATAATTTTCACATTGGAACTTGTTTCCTTTCTTTAAGATTAGTATCAATAATGACTCTTTTCAGTCATGGGGTATTTCTTATGTCCTCCAGATTTTTATTATTAGTTCGTATAGCTTTAGATGTAATGCGTGGCCGACTGCCTTTATAAATTCAGCAGCAATTCCATCAGCCCCAGTTGCCTTATTGTTTTTAAGTCGTGTTATTACATAAATGATTTCTTCAAAAGTAGGTTCTTCAATTTGTTGTTCACACGTTAGAACCGCGTCCTGTGGGAAAGTGTTATTTGGAGCTTCACAATTTAGTAATTCAACAAAGTATTCTTTCCATGTGTTACACATTTCCTCATTGGTAATATATATATATATATATATATATATATATATATATATATATATATATATATATATATATATATAGAGAGAGAGAGAGAGAGAGAGAGAGAGAGAGAGAGAGAGAGAGAGGAGAGAGAGAGAGAGAGAGAGAGACACACACAGACAGACAGATAGACAGACAGACAGGCAGGCAGGCAGGCAGACAGGCAGGCAGACAGACAGACAGACAGACAGACAAAAGAAACAGAGGACTGTGGCGAGACATGATCACCATCGCCAATAATCATATGCACTAAGTATAGATATGCAACAAGTGTCCAAGACAGAACAAAATTTGGAATTAAAATTATATCTAAGTCAAACTGTAATCATACTGTAATGCATAACATAAATATAGCCAACAACAGTTCAAAAGAAAGCACATCCCCCACAAAGATGTCTCTCGGTTAGAAAGCAATTTTCCTCTCAATCCTAAGGAGGGTCAGAAGGTGCAGCTAAAGTGTCCCACAATGCCAACATCATGGCGGCACTGATAGAACCCAAAGACCGCCGAGTGCCACAAGTGAAAACGGAGTATTAACAACAGTACTTTGACATTTGCTCAAGTCGACACAGGAAGGGTTGGAATTATCGACAGCGATCGCGCCGTCTTGGGCCGCCCACAGAAAACAGACAGGCAGGGGTTCCGCTCAGGAAATGATGAGAACATGCGGGAGGTTAGCCTGATGGTTGACGTGCTAGATCAGTGTTAAGAAAATATAGCCGGCACGGCGGCCAGGACTGACATATTGACCATATGAAGAGGATGGGAACAAAGATCGGTAATTAGGTTAGTTTACATGAAGAAGTGTGAGCCTCGCTAGCGTAGTGATTAGACGCTCGCATGTTCGCCCGGTGGTTATTGGTTCGAATCCGCATATAGGCAGATATATAAAATTCGACCTGGGCTCACATGTAGACCTAGCCTTAAATCATCATCATCATCACGTGCCCTGTTGGCAAGGTCATGTTTCGCCATCTTACACGATCACCGGATTCGTGGATCAGCTCTAAGTTCTTATCCCGACCATGCCGAACCATCCAGGCATTTAACTTCTCTGCCTTTCCCGTGTTCTTTTCCCCCAATCTTGCCATTTGTCATCTAGTTCTCTAGTTTATCTCTTCTCATAACGTACCCGAAAATAAAATATTATACTTTAGCTGAAATAATTAAAACACACAGCCACTGGTGCGTCTTTCAATTGTTCCAGCTAAAGTATTATTAATTTATTCACTTCATATGATACGTAACTCTCCATTATGCCCCTGACGAGATGCAATAAAATATGTCAGGCCATAAATCGTGCAACATATTGTTTGTGCCTTCTGTGTTTTAATTCACCATGGGAATACATTGTTTTGAATATCTGCTGTCCTTCCGAACTCCATCACAATAAACACATTTATCGCAAAATTGTGCTCAGTTTTCATGGAAGATGTACTTCCACCCAGGGTTGTTCTTCTTTTCCACCTAAAAATAAAACTTATTTATCTAAGTGCTTCATTGAATTAGGTGTTTTTTGTTTAATGTCGCACATTCCTTACAGGACGTTGCAGTCAACACCAGAATTTTTCAGCTGCTATTGATGTACTAGGCAAGTTTTACGTTCAGTAGTTTGCATTGTTTCTGAACGACCGGCTCACATACCTGCCGATTCTCGCAGCTGCTGATTTTCCCACGTGGATATACGGGATTACAAACAATGTCGTTAACCTCCTGGCCAGGGTGACCGGCTGAATTAGGTACTGACTGTGATATAGTTGGCGAAGTCATGACAAACAAAATGCCACATAAACTACCATAGTGTTGTAGTGCATCACCTCCAACCCACCAAACACACACACGCAAGCGCGCACTCACATACACATATATAATTATGGGCACGTACACGCGCACAGACACGTCCGTGCACACACATAGACAGACAGACAGACACAAACACACACATCCATACATTTACCAAGTATATTTACTTTCATGGGAGCCGTTTTGGCGTAGTGGATAGTTAACTGCCTGCCCTACTGGTGGTTAAGGGTTCGATTCCACTTCGAGGTGGATCTGTGAGACTGGCCTGAGCTTTAGGGTCGACCGGTTCACAATTTGGTACCAAGAAATATCTTGGGAAGACAAAGTCACCAAGAGCGATGTTTGTCTCTCATCACTCGAGTGCCTGTTGGTCTATCAAACATAGAGTCTAGCACCAAGGGCCATGTTGTCTCTCATCACTCGAGTGCCTATTGGTCTATCAAACATAAAGTCTAGCACTAAAGGCGATGTTGTCTCTCATCACTCGAGTGCCTGTTGGTCTATCAAACATAGAGTCAAGCACCAAGGGCGAGGTTGTCTCTCATCACTCGAGTGCCTGTTGGTCTATCAAACATAGAGTCTAGCACCAAGGGCCATGTTGTCTCTCATCACTCGAGTGCCTATTGGTCTATCAAACATAGAGTCTAGCACTAAGGGCGATGTTGTCTCTCATCACTCGAGTGCCTATAGATCTAACAAACATGAAGTCTAGCACCAAGGGCGATGTTGTCTCTCATCACTCGAGTGCCTGGTGGTCTATCAAACATAGAGTCTAGCACCAGGAGCGATGTTATCTCTCATCACTCGAGTGCCTGTTGGTCTATCAAACATAGAGTCTAGCACTAAGGGCGATGTTGTCTCTCATCACTCGAGTGCCTATAGATCTATCAAACATAAAGTCTAGCAATAAGGACGATGTTGTCTCTCATCACTCGAGTGCCTATAGATCTATCAAACATAAAGTCTAGCACCAAGGGCGATGTTGTCTCTCATCACTCGTGTGCCTATTGGTCTATCAAACATAGAGTCTAGCACCAAGGGCCATGTTGTCTCTCATCACTCGAGTGCCTATAGACCTATCAAACATAGTCTAGCACCAAGGGCGATGTTGTCTCTCATCACTCGAGTGCCTATAGACCTATCAAACATAGTCTAGCACCAAGGGCCATGTTGTCTCTCATCACTCGAGTGCCTATAGATCTATAAACATAAAGTCTAGCACCAGGGGCCATGTTGTCTCTCATCACTCGAGTGCCTATAGGTCTATAAAACATAGAGTCTAGCACCAAGGGCGATGTTGTCTCTCATTACTCGAGTGCCTATAGATCTATCAAACATAAAGTCTAGCACCAAGGGCGATGTTTTCTCTCATTACTCGAGTGCCTATAGATCTATCAAACATAAAGTCTAGCACCAAGGGCGATGTTATCTCTCATCACTCGAGTGCCTATAGATCTATTAAACATAAAGTCTAGCACTAAGGGCGATGTTGTCTCTCATCACTCGTGTGCCTATAGATCTATCAAACATAGAGTCTAGCAACAAGGGCGATGTTGTCTCTCATCACTCGAGTGCCTGTTGGTCTATCAAACATAGAGTCTAGCACCACGGGCCATGTTGTCTCTCATCACTCGAGTGCCTATAGATCTATCAAACATAGAGTCTAGCACCAAGGGCGATGTTATCTCTCATCACTCGAGTGCCTATTGGTCTATAAAACATAGAGTCTAGCACTAAGGGCGATGTTGTCTCTCATCACTCGAGTGCCTATAGATCTATCAAACATAAAGTCTAGCACTAAGGGCAATGTTGTCTCTCATCACTCGAGTGCCTATAGATCTATCAAACATAAAGTCTGGCACCAAGGGCGATGTTGTCTCTCATCACTCGTGTGCCTATTGGTCTATCAAACATAGAGTCTAGCACCAAGGGCCATGTTGTCTCTCATCACTCGAGTGCCTATAGACCTATCAAACATAGTCTAGCACCAAGGGCCATGTTGTCTCTCATCACTCGAGTGCCTATAGATCTATAAACATAAAGTCTAGCACCAGGGGCCATGTTGTCTCTCATCACTCGAGTGACTATAGATCTATCAAACATAGAGTCTAGCACCAAGGGCGATGTTGTCTCTCATCACTCGAGTGCCTATAGGTCTATCAAACATAGAGTCTAGCACCAAGGGCGATGTTGTCTCTCATTACTCGAGTGCCTATAGATCTATCAAACATAAAGTCTAGCACCAAGGGCGATGTTTTCTCTCATTACTGGAGTGCCTATAGATCTATCAAACATAAAGTCTAGCACCAAGGGCGATGTTATCTCTCATCACTCGAGTGCCTATTGGTCTATCAAACATAGAGTCTAGCACTAAGGGCGATGTTGTCTCTCATCACTCGAGTGCCTATAGATCTATCAAACATAAAGTCTAGCACTAAGGGCGATGTTGTCTCTCATCACTCGTGTGCCTATTGGTCTATCAAACATAGAGTCTAGCACCAAGGGCCATGTTGTCTCTCATCACTCGAGTGCCTGTTGGTCTATCAAACATAGAGTCAAGCACCAAGGGCGATGTTGTCTCTCATCGCTCGAGTGCCTATAGATCTATCAAACATAGAGTCTAGCAACAAGGGCGATGTTGTCTCTCATCACTTGAGTGCCTGTTGGTCTATCAAACATAGAGTCTAGCACCAAGGGCCATGTTGTCTCTCAGCACTCGAGTGCCTATAGATCTATCAAACATAGTCTAGCACCAAGGGCGATGTTATCTCTCATCACTCGAGTGCCTATAGATCTATCAAACATAAAGTCTAGCACCAAGAGCGATGTTGTCTCTCATCACTCGAGTGCCTGTTGGTCTATCAAACATGGAGTCTAGCACCAAGGGTCATGTTGTCTCTCATCACACGTGTGCCTATTGGTCTATCATACATAGAGTCTAGCACCAAGGGCGATGTTGTCTCTCATCACTCGAGTGCCTATTAGTCTATCAAACATAGAGTCTAGCACCAAGGGTCATGTTGTCTCTCATCACTCGAGTGCCTATTGGTCTATCAAACATAGAGTCTAGCACCAAGGGCGATGTTGTCTCTCATCACTCGAGTGAATATTGGTCTATCAAACATAGAGTCTAGCACTAAGGGCGATGTTGTCTCTCATCACTAGAGTGCCTATAGATCTATCAAACATAAAGTCTAGCACCAAGAGCGATGTTATCTCTCATCACTCGAGTGCCTATTGGTATATCAAACATAGAGTCTATCACCAAGGGTCATGTTGTCTCTCATCACACGTGTGCCTATTGGTCTATAAAACATAGAGTCTAGCACCAAGGGCCATGTTGTCTCTCAACACTCGAGTGCCTATAGATCTATCAAACATAGAGTCTAGCACTAAGGGCGATGTTGTCTCTCATCACTCGAGTGCCTATAGATCTATCAAACATTGAGTCTAGCACCAAGGGCGATGTTGTCTCTCATCACTCGAGTGCCTATTGGTCTATCAAACATAGAGTCTAGCACCAAGGGCGATGTTATCTCTCATCACTCGAGTGCCTATTGGTCTATCAAACATAGAGTCTAGCACTAAGGGCGATGTTGTCTTTCATCACTCGAGTGCCTATAGATCTATCAAACATAAATTCTAGCACTAAGGGCGATGTTGTCTCTCATCACTCGTGTGCCTATTGGTCTATCAAACATAGAGTCTAGCACCAAGGGCCATGTTGTCTCTCATCACTCGAGTGCTTGTTGGTCTATCAAACATAGAGTCAAGCACCAATGACGATGTTGTCTCTCATCGCTCGAGTGCCTATAGATCTATCAAACATAGAGTCTAGCAACAAGGGCGATGTTGTCTCTCATCACTCGAGTGCCTATTGGTCTATAAAACATAGAGTCTAGCACCAAGGGCCATGTTGTCTCTCAGCACTCGAGTGCATATAGATCTATCAAACATAGAGTCTAGCACCAAGGGCGATGTTATCTCTCATCACTCGAGTGCCTATTTGTCTATAAAACATAGAGTCTAGCACCAAGGGCGATGTTGTCTCTCATCACTCGAGTGAATATTGGTCTATCAAACATAGAGTCTAGCACTAAGGGCGATGTTGTCTCTCATCACTCGAGTGCCTATAGATCTATCAAACATAAAGTCTAGCACCAAGAGCGATGTTATCTCTCATCACTCGAGTGCCTATTGGTATATCAAACATAGAGTCTAGCACCAAGGGTCATGTTGTCTCTCATCACTCGAGTGCCTATAGATCTATCAAACATAAAGTCTAGCACTAAGGGCGATGTTGTCTCTCATCACTCGAGTGCCTATTGATCTATCATACATAGAGTCTATCACCAAGGGCGATGTTGTCTCTCATCACTCGAGTGCCTATTAGTCTATCAAACATAGAGTCTAGCACCAAGAGTCATGTTGTCTCTCATCACTCGTGTGCCTATTGGTCTATCAAACATAGAGTCTAGCACCAAGGGCGATGTTGTCTCTCATCACTCGAGTGAATATTGGTCTATCAAACATTGAGTCTAGCACTAAGGGCGATGTTGTCTCTCATCACTAGAGTGCCTATAGATCTATCAAACATAAAGTCTAGCACCAAGAGCGATGTTATCTCTCATCACTCGAGTGCCTATTGGTATATCAAACATAGAGTCTAGCACCAAGGGTCATGTTGTCTCTCATCACACGTGTGCCTATTGGTCTATCAAACATAGAGTCTAGCACCAAGGGCCATGTTGTCTCTCAACACTCGAGTGCCTATAGATCTATCAAACATAGAGTCCAGCACTAAGGGCGATGTTGTCTCTCATCACTCGAGTGCCTATAGATCTATCAAACATTGAGTCTAGCACTAAGGACGATGTTGTCTCTCATCACTCGAGTGCCTATAGATCTATCAAACATAAAGTCTAGCACCAAGGGCGATGTTGTCTCTCATCACTCGTGTGCCTATTGGTCTATCAAACATAGAGTCTAGCACCAAGGGCCATATTGTCTCTCATCACTCGAGTGCCTATAGACCTATCAAACATAGTCTAGCACCAAGGGCGATGTTGTCTCTCATCACTCGAGTGCCTATAGATCTATCAAACATTGAGTCTAGCACCAAGGGCGATGTTGTCTCTCATCACTCGAGTGCCTATTGGTCTATCAAACATAGAGTCTAGCACCAAGGGCGATGTTATCTCTCATCACTCGAGTGCCTATTGGTCTATCAAACATAGAGTCTAGCACTAAGGGCGATGTTGTCTTTCATCACTCGAGTGCCTATAGATCTATCAAACATAAATTCTAGCACTAAGGGCGATGTTGTCTCTCATCACTCGTGTGCCTATTGGTCTATCAAACATAGAGTCTAGCACCAAGGGCCATGTTGTCTCTCATCACTCGAGTGCTTGTTGGTCTATCAAACATAGAGTCAAGCACCAATGACGATGTTGTCTCTCATCGCTCGAGTGCCTATAGATCTATCAAACATAGAGTCTAGCAACAAGGGCGATGTTGTCTCTCATCACTCGAGTGCCTATTGGTCTATAAAACATAGAGTCTAGCACCAAGGGCCATGTTGTCTCTCAGCACTCGAGTGCATATAGATCTATCAAACATAGAGTCTAGCACCAAGGGCGATGTTATCTCTCATCACTCGAGTGCCTATTTGTCTATAAAACATAGAGTCTAGCACCAAGGGCGATGTTGTCTCTCATCACTCGAGTGAATATTGGTCTATCAAACATAGAGTCTAGCACTAAGGGCGATGTTGTCTCTCATCACTCGAGTGCCTATAGATCTATCAAACATAAAGTCTAGCACCAAGAGCGATGTTATCTCTCATCACTCGAGTGCCTATTGGTATATCAAACATAGAGTCTAGCACCAAGGGTCATGTTGTCTCTCATCACTCGAGTGCCTATAGATCTATCAAACATAAAGTCTAGCACTAAGGGCGATGTTGTCTCTCATCACTCGAGTGCCTATTGATCTATCATACATAGAGTCTATCACCAAGGGCGATGTTGTCTCTCATCACTCGAGTGCCTATTAGTCTATCAAACATAGAGTCTAGCACCAAGAGTCATGTTGTCTCTCATCACTCGTGTGCCTATTGGTCTATCAAACATAGAGTCTAGCACCAAGGGCGATGTTGTCTCTCATCACTCGAGTGAATATTGGTCTATCAAACATTGAGTCTAGCACTAAGGGCGATGTTGTCTCTCATCACTAGAGTGCCTATAGATCTATCAAACATAAAGTCTAGCACCAAGAGCGATGTTATCTCTCATCACTCGAGTGCCTATTGGTATATCAAACATAGAGTCTAGCACCAAGGGTCATGTTGTCTCTCATCACACGTGTGCCTATTGGTCTATCAAACATAGAGTCTAGCACCAAGGGCCATGTTGTCTCTCAACACTCGAGTGCCTATAGATCTATCAAACATAGAGTCCAGCACTAAGGGCGATGTTGTCTCTCATCACTCGAGTGCCTATAGATCTATCAAACATTGAGTCTAGCACTAAGGACGATGTTGTCTCTCATCACTCGAGTGCCTATAGATCTATCAAACATAAAGTCTAGCACCAAGGGCGATGTTGTCTCTCATCACTCGTGTGCCTATTGGTCTATCAAACATAGAGTCTAGCACCAAGGGCCATATTGTCTCTCATCACTCGAGTGCCTATAGACCTATCAAACATAGTCTAGCACCAAGGGCGATGTTGTCTCTCATCACTCGAGTGCCTATAGACCTATCAAACATAGTCTAGCACCAAGGGCCATGTCGTCTCTCATCACTCGAGTGCCTATAGGTCTATCAACATAAAGTCTAGCACCAAGGGCGATGTTATCTCTCATCACTCGAGTGCCTATTGGTCTATCAAACATAAAGTCTAGCACTAAGGGCGATGTTGTCTCTCATCACTCGTGTGCCTATTGGTCTATCAAACATAGAGTCTAGCACCAAGGGCCATGTTGTCTCTCATCACTCGAGTGCCTGTTGGTCTATCAAACATAGAGTCAAGCACCAATGACGATGTTGTCTCTCATCGCTCGAGTGCCTATAGATCTATCAAACATAGAGTCTAGCAACAAGGGCGATGTTGTCTCTCATCACTCGAGTGCCTGTTGGTCTATCAAACATAGAGTCTAGCACCAAGGGCCATGTTGTCTCTCAGCACTCGAGTGCCTATAGATCTATCAAACATAGAGTCTAGCACCAAGGGCGATGTTATCTCTCATCTCTCGAGTGCCTATTTGTCTATAAAACATAGAGTCTAGCACCAAGGGCGATGTTGTCTCTCATCACTCGAGTGAATATTGGTCTATCAAACATAGAGTCTAGCACTAAGGGCGATGTTGTCTCTCATCACTCGAGTGCCTATAGATCTATCAAACATAAAGTCTAGCACCAAGGGCGATGTTGTCTCTCATCACTCGAGTGCCTATTGGTCTATCAAACATAGAGTCTAGCACCAAGGGCCATGTTGTCTCTCATCACTCGAGTGCCTGTTGGTCTATCAAACATAGAGTCAAGCACCAATGACGATGTTGTCTCTCATCGCTCGAGTGCCTATAGATCTATCAAACATAGAGTCTAGCAACAAGGGCGATGTTGTCTCTCATCACTCGAGTGCCTGTTGGTCTATCAAACATAGAGTCTAGCACCAAGGGCCATGTTGTCTCTCAGCACTCGAGTGCCTATAGATCTATCAAACATAGAGTCTAGCATCAAGGGCGATGTTATCTCTCATCTCTCGAGTGCCTATTTGTCTATAAAACATAGAGTCTAGCACCAAGGGCGATGTTGTCTCTCATCACTCGAGTGCCTATAGATCTATCAAACATAAAGTCTAGCACCAAGAGCGATGTTATCTCTCATCACTCGAGTGCCTATTAGTCTATCAAACATAGAGTCTAGCACCAAGAGTCATGTTGTCTCTCATCACTCGAGTGCCTATTGGTCTATCAAACATAGAGTCTAGCACCAAGGGCGATGTTGTCTCTCATCACTCGAGTGAATATTGGTCTATCAAACATTGAGTCTAGCACTAAGGGCGATGTTGTCTCTCATCACTAGAGTGCCTATAGATCTATCAAACATAAAGTCTAGCACCAAGAGCGATGTTATCTCTCATCACTCGAGTGCCTATTGGTATATCAAACATAGAGTCTAGCATCAAGGGTCATGTTGTCTCTCATCACACGTGTGCCTATTGATCTATCAAACATAGAGTCTAGCACCAAGGGCCATGTTGTCTCTCAACACTCGAGTGCCTATAGATCTATCAAACATAGAGTCTAGCACTAAGGGCGATGTTGTCTCTCATCACTCGAGTGCCTCTAGATCTATCAAACATTGAGTCTAGCACTAAGGACGATGTTGTCTCTCATCACTCGAGTGCCTATAGATCTATCAAACATAAAGTCTAGAACCAAGGGCGATGTTGTCTCTCATCACTCGTGTGCCTATTGGTCTATCAAACATAGAGTCTAGCACCAAGGGCCATGTTGTCTCTCATCACTCGAGTGCCTATAGACCTATCAAACATAGTCTAGCACCAAGGGCGATGTTGTCTCTCATCACTCGAGTGCCTATAGACTTATCAAACATAGTCTAGCACCAAGGGCGATGTTGTCTCTCATCACTCGAGTGCCTATAGACCTATCAAACATAGTCTAGCACCAAGGGCCATGTCGTCTCTCATCACTCGAGTGCCTATAGGTCTATCAACATAAAGTCTAGCACCAAGGGCCATGTTGTCTCTCATCACTCGAGTGAATATTGGTCTATCAAACATAGAGTCTAGCACTAAGGGCGATGTTGTCTCTCATCACTCGAGTGCCTATAGATCTATCAAACATAAAGTCTAGCACCAAGAGCGATGTTATCTCTCATCACTCGAGTGCCTATTGGTATATCAAACATAGAGTCTAGCACCAAGGGTCATGTTGTCTCTCATCACTCGAGTGCCTATAGATCTATCAAACATAAAGTCTAGCACTAAGGGCGATGTTGTCTCTCATCACTCGAGTGCCTATTGATCTATCATACATAGAGTCTAGCACAAAGGGCGATGTTGTCTCTCATCACTCGAGTGCCTATTAGTCTATCAAACATAGAGTCTAGCACCAAGGGTCATGTTGTCTCTCATCACTCGAGTTCCTATTAGTCTATCAAACATAGAGTCTAGCACCAAGAGTCATATTGTCTCTCATCACTCGAGTGCCTATTGGTCTATCAAACATAGAGTCTAGCACCAAGGGCGATGTTGTCTCTCATCACTCGAGTGAATATTGGTCTATCAAACATTGAGTCTAGCACTAAGGGCGATGTTGTCTCTCATCACTAGAGTGCCTATAGATCTATCAAACATAGAGTCTAGCACTAAGGGCGATGTTATCTCTCATCACTCGAGTGCCTATTTGTCTATCAAACATTGAGTCTAGCACTAAGGACGATGTTGTCTCTCATCACTCGAGTGCCTATAGATCTATCAAACATAAAGTCTAGCACCAAGGGCGATGTTGTCTCTCATCACTCGTGTGCCTATTGGTCTATCAAACATAGAGTCTAGCACCAAGGGCCATGTTGTCTCTCATCACTCGAGTGCCTATAGACCTATAAAACATAGTCTAGCACCAAGGGCGATGTTGTCTCTCATCACTCGAGTGCCTATAGACCTATCAAACATAGTCTAGCACCAAGGGCCATGTCGTCTCTCATTACTCGAGTGCCTATAGATCTATCAAACATAAAGTCTAGCACCAAGGGCGATGTTATCTCTCATCACTCGAGTGCCTATTGGTCTATCAAACATAGAGTCTAGCACTAAGGGCGATGTTGTCTTTCATCACTCGAGTGTCTATAGATCTATCAAACATAAAGTCTAGCACTAAGGGCGATGTTGTCTCTCATCACTCGTGTGCCTATTGGTCTATCAAACATAGAGTCTAGCACCAAGGGCCATGTTGTCTCTCATCACTCGAGTGCCTGTTGGTCTATCAAACATAGAGTCAAGCACCAAGGGCGATGTTATCTCTCATCACTCGAGTGCCTATTTGTCTATAAAACATAGAGTCTAGCACCAAGGGCGATGTTGTCTCTCATCACTAATGTGAATATTGGTCTATCAAACATAGTCTAGCACCAAGGGCCATGTCGTCTCTCATTACTCGAGTGCCTATAGATCTATCAAACATAAAGTCTAGCACCAAGGGCGATGTTATCTCTCATCACTCGAGTGCCTATAGATCTATCAAACATAAAGTCTAGCACCAAGAGCGATGTTATCTCTCATCACTCGAGTGCCTATTGGTATATCAAACATAGAGTCTAGCACCAAGGGTCATTTTGTCTCTCATCACTAGAGTGACTATAGATCTATCAAACATAAAGTCTAGCACTAAGGGCGATGTTGTCTCTCATCACTCGAGTGCCTATTGATCTATCATACATAGAGTCTAGCACAAAGGGCGATGTTGTCTCTCATCACTCGAGTGCCTATTAGTCTATCAAACATAGAGTCTAGCACCAAGAGTCATGTTGTCTCTCATCACTCGAGTGCCTATTGGTCTATCAAACATAGAGTCTAGCACCAAGGGCGATGTTGTCTCTCATCACTCGAGTGAATATTGGTCTATCAAACATTGAGTCTAGCACTAAGGGCGATGTTGTCTCTCATCACTAGAGTGCCTATAGATCTATCAAACATAAAGTCTAGCACCAAGAGCGATGTTATCTCTCATCACTCGAGTGCCTATTGGTATATCAAACATAGAGTCTAGCATCAAGGGTCATGTTGTCTCTCATCACACGTGTGCCTATTGATCTATCAAACATAGAGTCTAGCACCAAGGGCCATGTTGTCTCTCAACACTCGAGTGCCTATAGATCTATCAAATATAGAGTCTAGCACTAAGGGCGATGTTGTCTCTCATCACTCGAGTGCCTCTAGATCTATCAAACATTGAGTCTAGCACTAAGGACGATGTTGTCTCTCATCACTCGAGTGCCTATAGATCTATCAAACATAAAGTCTAGAACCAAGGGCGATGTTGTCTCTCATCACTCGTGTGCCTATTGGTCTATCAAACATAGAGTCTAGCACCAAGGGCCATGTTGTCTCTCATCACTCGAGTGCCTATAGACCTATCAAACATAGTCTAGCACCAAGGGCGATGTTGTCTCTCATCACTCGAGTGCCTATAGACTTATCAAACATAGTCTAGCACCAAGGGCGATGTTGTCTCTCATCACTCGAGTGCCTATAGACCTATCAAACATAGTCTAGCACCAAGGGCCATGTCGTCTCTCATCACTCGAGTGCCTATAGGTCTATCAACATAAAGTCTAGCACCAAGGGCCATGTTGTCTCTCATCACTCGAGTGCCTATAGATCTATCAAACATAGAGTCTAGCACCAAGGGCGATGTTGTCTCTCATCACTCGAGTGCCTATAGGTCTATCAAACATAGAGTCTAGCACCAAGGGCGATGTTGTCTCTCATTACTCGAGTGCCTATAGATCTATCAAACATAAAGTCTAGCACCAAGGGCGATGTTGTCTCTCATTACTCGAGTGCCTATAGATCTATCAAACATAAAGTCTAGCACCAAGGGCGATGTTATCTCTCATCAATCAAGTGCCTATTGGTCTATCAAACATAGAGTCTAGCACTAAGGGCGATGTTGTCTCTCATCGCTCGAGTGCCAATAGATCTATTAAACATAAAGTCTAGCACTAAGGGCGATGTTGTCTCTCATCACTCGTGTGCCTATTGGTCTATCAAACATAGAGTCTAGCACTAAGGGCAATGTTGTCTCTCATCACTCGAGTGAATATTGGTCTATCAAACATAGAGTCTAGCACTAAGGGCGATGTTGTCTCTCATCACTCGAGTGCCTATAGATCTATCAAACATAAAATCTAGCACCAAGGGCGATGTTGTCTCTCATCACTCGAGTGCCTATTAGTCTATCAAACATAGAGTCTAGCACCAAGGGTCATGTTGTCTCTCATCACACGTGTGCCTATTGGTCTATCAAACATAGAGTCTAGCACCAAGGGCCACGTTGTCTCTCATCACTCGAGTGCCTATAGATCTATCAAACATAGAGTCTAGCACTAAGGGCGATGTTGTCTCTCATCATTCGAGTGCCTATAGATCTATCAAACATTGAGTCTAGCACCAAGGGCGATGTTGTCTCTCATCACTCGAGTGCCTATCGGTCTATCAAACATAGAGTCTAGCACTAAGGGCGATGTTGTCTCTCATCACTCGAGTGCCTATAGATCTATCAAACATAAAGTCTAGCACTAAGGACGATGTTGTCTCTCATCACTCGAGATCCTATAGATCTATCAAACATAAAGTCTAGCACCAAGGGCGATGTTGTCTCTCATCACTCGTGTGCCTATTTGTCTATCAAACATAGAATCTAGCACCAAGGGTCATGTTGTCTCTCATCACACGTGTGCCTATTGGTCTATCAAACATAGAGTCTAGCACCAAGGGCCATGTTGTCTCTCATCACTCGAGTGCCTATAGATCTATCAAACATAGAGTCTAGCACTAAGGGCGATGTTGTCTCTCATCATTCGAGTGCCTATAGATCTATCAAACATTGAGTCTAGCACCAAGGGCGATGTTGTCTCTCATCACTCGAGTGCCTATCGGTCTATCAAACATAGAGTCTAGCACTAAGGGCGATGTTGTCTCTCATCACTCGAGTGCCTATAGATCTATCAAACATTAAGTCTAGCACTAAGGACGATGTTGTCTCTCAACACTCGAGTGCCTATAGATCTATCAAACATAGAGTCTAGCACTAAGGGCGATGTTGTCTCTCATCACTCGAGTGCCTCTAGATCTATCAAACATTGAGTCTAGCACTAAGGACGATGTTGTCTCTCATCACTCGAGTGCCTATAGATCTATCAAACATAAAGTCTAGAACCAAGGGCCATGTTGTCTCTCATCACTCGAGTGCCTATAGATCTATCAAACATAGAGTCTAGCACCAAGGGCGATGTTGTCTCTCATCACTCGAGTGAATATTGGTCTATCAAACATTGAGTCTAGCACTAAGGGCGATGTTGTCTCTCATCACTAGAGTGCCTATAGATCTATCAAACATAAAGTCTAGCACCAAGAGCGATGTTGTCTCTCATCACTCGAGTGCCTATTGGTATATCAAACATAGAGTCTAGCATCAAGGGTCATGTTGTCTCTCATCACACGTGTGCCTATTGATCTATCAAACATAGAGTCTAGCACCAAGGGCCATGTTGTCTCTCAACACTCGAGTGCCTATAGATCTATCAAACATAGAGTCTAGCACTAAGGGCGATGTTGTCTCTCATCACTCGAGTGCCTCTAGATCTATCAAACATTGAGTCTAGCACTAAGGACGATGTTGTCTCTCATCACTCGAGTGCCTATAGATCTATCAAACATAAAGTCTAGAACCAAGGGCGATGTTGTCTCTCATCACTCGTGTGCCTATTGGTCTATCAAACATAGAGTCTAGCACCAAGGGCCATGTTGTCTCTCATCACTCGAGTGCCTATAGACCTATCAAACATAGTCTAGCAC
Organism: Cepaea hortensis; assembly: GCA_963921405.1. Taxonomy (NCBI): domain Eukaryota; kingdom Metazoa; phylum Mollusca; class Gastropoda; order Stylommatophora; family Helicidae; genus Cepaea; species Cepaea hortensis. Next base: position 76,014,617 of record OY992889.1, on the reverse strand, counting down.
CAAGGGCGATGTTGTCTCTCATCACTCGAGTGCCTATAGACTTATCAAACATAGTCTAGCACCAAGGGCGATGTTGTCTCTCATCACTCGAGTGCCTATAGACCTATCAAACATAGTCTAGCACCAAGGGCCATGTCGTCTCTCATCACTCGAGTGCCTATAGGTCTATCAACATAAAGTCTAGCACCAAGGGCCATGTTGTCTCTCATCACTCGAGTGCCTATAGATCTATCAAACATAGAGTCTAGCACCAAGGGCGATGTTGTCTCTCATCACTCGAGTGCCTATAGGTCTATCAAACATAGAGTCTAGCACCAAGGGCGATGTTGTCTCTCATTACTCGAGTGCCTATAGATCTATCAAACATAAAGTCTAGCACCAAGGGCGATGTTGTCTCTCATTACTCGAGTGCCTATAGATCTATCAAACATAAAGTCTAGCACCAAGGGCGATGTTATCTCTCATCAATCAAGTGCCTATTGGTCTATCAAACATAGAGTCTAGCACTAAGGGCGATGTTGTCTCTCATCGCTCGAGTGCCAATAGATCTATTAAACATAAAGTCTAGCACTAAGGGCGATGTTGTCTCTCATCACTCGTGTGCCTATTGGTCTATCAAACATAGAGTCTAGCACCAAGGGCCATACTGTCTCTCATCACTCAAGTTCCTATTGGTATATCAAACATAGAGTCTAGCACCAAGGGTCATGTTGTCTCTCATCACTCGAGTGCCTATAGATCTATCAAACATAAAGTCTAGCACTAAGGGCGATGTTGTCTCTCATCACTCGAGTGCCTATTGATCTATCATACATAGAGTCTAGCACCAAGGGCGATGTTGTCTCTCATCACTCGAGTGCCTATTAGTCTATCAAACATAGAGTCTAGCACCAAGGGCGATGTTATCTCTCATCACTCGAGTGCCTATTGGTCTATAAAACATATAGTCTAGCACCAAGGGCCATACTGTCTCTCATCACTCGAGTTCCTATTGGTCTATCAAACATAGAGTCTAGCACTAAGGGCAATGTTGTCTCTCATCACTCGAGTGAATATTGGTCTATCAAACATAGAGTCTAGCACTAAGGGCGATGTTGTCTCTCATCACTCGAGTGCCTATAGATCTATCAAACATAAAATCTAGCACCAAGGGCGATGTTGTCTCTCATCACTCGAGTGCCTATTAGTCTATCAAACATAGAGTCTAGCACCAAGGGTCATGTTGTCTCTCATCACACGTGTGCCTATTGGTCTATCAAACATAGAGTCTAGCACCAAGGGCCACGTTGTCTCTCATCACTCGAGTGCCTATAGATCTATCAAACATAGAGTCTAGCACTAAGGGCGATGTTGTCTCTCATCATTCGAGTGCCTATAGATCTATCAAACATTGAGTCTAGCACCAAGGGCGATGTTGTCTCTCATCACTCGAGTGCCTATCGGTCTATCAAACATAGAGTCTAGCACTAAGGGCGATGTTGTCTCTCATCACTCGAGTGCCTATAGATCTATCAAACATAAAGTCTAGCACTAAGGACGATGTTGTCTCTCATCACTCGAGATCCTATAGATCTATCAAACATAAAGTCTAGCACCAAGGGCGATGTTGTCTCTCATCACTCGTGTGCCTATTTGTCTATCAAACATAGAATCTAGCACCAAGGGTCATGTTGTCTCTCATCACACGTGTGCCTATTGGTCTATCAAACATAGAGTCTAGCACCAAGGGCCATGTTGTCTCTCATCACTCGAGTGCCTATAGATCTATCAAACATAGAGTCTAGCACTAAGGGCGATGTTGTCTCTCATCATTCGAGTGCCTATAGATCTATCAAACATTGAGTCTAGCACCAAGGGCGATGTTGTCTCTCATCACTCGAGTGCCTATCGGTCTATCAAACATAGAGTCTAGCACTAAGGGCGATGTTGTCTCTCATCACTCGAGTGCCTATAGATCTATCAAACATTAAGTCTAGCACTAAGGACGATGTTGTCTCTCAACACTCGAGTGCCTATAGATCTATCAAACATAGAGTCTAGCACTAAGGGCGATGTTGTCTCTCATCACTCGAGTGCCTCTAGATCTATCAAACATTGAGTCTAGCACTAAGGACGATGTTGTCTCTCATCACTCGAGTGCCTATAGATCTATCAAACATAAAGTCTAGAACCAAGGGCCATGTTGTCTCTCATCACTCGAGTGCCTATAGATCTATCAAACATAGAGTCTAGCACCAAGGGCGATGTTGTCTCTCATCACTCGAGTGAATATTGGTCTATCAAACATTGAGTCTAGCACTAAGGGCGATGTTGTCTCTCATCACTAGAGTGCCTATAGATCTATCAAACATAAAGTCTAGCACCAAGAGCGATGTTGTCTCTCATCACTCGAGTGCCTATTGGTATATCAAACATAGAGTCTAGCATCAAGGGTCATGTTGTCTCTCATCACACGTGTGCCTATTGATCTATCAAACATAGAGTCTAGCACCAAGGGCCATGTTGTCTCTCAACACTCGAGTGCCTATAGATCTATCAAACATAGAGTCTAGCACTAAGGGCGATGTTGTCTCTCATCACTCGAGTGCCTCTAGATCTATCAAACATTGAGTCTAGCACTAAGGACGATGTTGTCTCTCATCACTCGAGTGCCTATAGATCTATCAAACATAAAGTCTAGAACCAAGGGCGATGTTGTCTCTCATCACTCGTGTGCCTATTGGTCTATCAAACATAGAGTCTAGCACCAAGGGCCATGTTGTCTCTCATCACTCGAGTGCCTATAGACCTATCAAACATAGTCTAGCACCAAGGGCGATGTTGTCTCTCATCACTCGAGTGCCTATAGACTTATCAAACATAGTCTAGCACCAAGGGCGATGTTGTCTCTCATCACTCGAGTGCCTATAGACCTATCAAACATAGTCTAGCACCAAGGGCCATGTCGTCTCTCATCACTCGAGTGCCTATAGGTCTATCAACATAAAGTCTAGCACCAAGGGCCATGTTGTCTCTCATCACTCGAGTGCCTATAGATCTATCAAACATAGAGTCTAGCACCAAGGGCGATGTTGTCTCTCATCACTCGAGTGCCTATAGGTCTATCAAACATAGAGTCTAGCACCAAGGGCGATGTTGTCTCTCATTACTCGAGTGCCTATAGATCTATCAAACATAAAGTCTAGCACCAAGGGCGATGTTGTCTCTCATTACTCGAGTGCCTATAGATCTATCAAACATAAAGTCTAGCACCAAGGGCGATGTTATCTCTCATCAATCAAGTGCCTATTGGTCTATCAAACATAGAGTCTAGCACTAAGGGCGATGTTGTCTCTCATCGCTCGAGTGCCAATAGATCTATTAAACATAAAGTCTAGCACTAAGGGCGATGTTGTCTCTCATCACTCGTGTGCCTATTGGTCTATCAAACATAGAGTCTAGCACCAAGGGCCATACTGTCTCTCATCACTCAAGTTCCTATTGGTATATCAAACATAGAGTCTAGCACCAAGGGTCATGTTGTCTCTCATCACTCGAGTGCCTATAGATCTATCAAACATAAAGTCTAGCACTAAGGGCGATGTTGTCTCTCATCACTCGAGTGCCTATTGATCTATCATACATAGAGTCTAGCACCAAGGGCGATGTTGTCTCTCATCACTCGAGTGCCTATTAGTCTATCAAACATAGAGTCTAGCACCAAGGGCGATGTTATCTCTCATCACTCGAGTGCCTATTGGTCTATAAAACATATAGTCTAGCACCAAGGGCCATACTGTCTCTCATCACTCGAGTTCCTATTGGTCTATCAAACATAGAGTCTAGCACTAAGGGCAATGTTGTCTCTCATCACTCGAGTGAATATTGGTCTATCAAACATAGAGTCTAGCACTAAGGGCGATGTTGTCTCTCATCACTCGAGTGCCTATAGATCTATCAAACATAAAATCTAGCACCAAGGGCGATGTTGTCTCTCATCACTCGAGTGCCTATTAGTCTATCAAACATAGAGTCTAGCACCAAGGGTCATGTTGTCTCTCATCACACGTGTGCCTATTGGTCTATCAAACATAGAGTCTAGCACCAAGGGCCACGTTGTCTCTCATCACTCGAGTGCCTATAGATCTATCAAACATAGAGTCTAGCACTAAGGGCGATGTTGTCTCTCATCATTCGAGTGCCTATAGATCTATCAAACATTGAGTCTAGCACCAAGGGCGATGTTGTCTCTCATCACTCGAGTGCCTATCGGTCTATCAAACATAGAGTCTAGCACTAAGGGCGATGTTGTCTCTCATCACTCGAGTGCCTATAGATCTATCAAACATAAAGTCTAGCACTAAGGACGATGTTGTCTCTCATCACTCGAGATCCTATAGATCTATCAAACATAAAGTCTAGCACCAAGGGCGATGTTGTCTCTCATCACTCGTGTGCCTATTTGTCTATCAAACATAGAATCTAGCACCAAGGGTCATGTTGTCTCTCATCACACGTGTGCCTATTGGTCTATCAAACATAGAGTCTAGCACCAAGGGCCATGTTGTCTCTCATCACTCGAGTGCCTATAGATCTATCAAACATAGAGTCTAGCACTAAGGGCGATGTTGTCTCTCATCATTCGAGTGCCTATAGATCTATCAAACATTGAGTCTAGCACCAAGGGCGATGTTGTCTCTCATCACTCGAGTGCCTATCGGTCTATCAAACATAGAGTCTAGCACTAAGGGCGATGTTGTCTCTCATCACTCGAGTGCCTATAGATCTATCAAACATTAAGTCTAGCACTAAGGACGATGCTGTCTCTCAACACTCGAGTGCCTATAGATCTATCAAACATAGAGTCTAGCACTAAGGGCGATGTTGTCTCTCATCACTCGAGTGCCTCTAGATCTATCAAACATTGAGTCTAGCACTAAGGACGATGTTGTCTCTCATCACTCGAGTGCCTATAGATCTATCAAACATAAAGTCTAGAACCAAGGGCCATGTTGTCTCTCATCACTCGAGTGCCTATAGATCTATCAAACATAGAGTCTAGCACCAAGGGCGATGTTGTCTCTCATCACTCGAGTGAATATTGGTCTATCAAACATTGAGTCTAGCACTAAGGGCGATGTTGTCTCTCATCACTAGAGTGCCTATAGATCTATCAAACATAAAGTCTAGCACCAAGAGCGATGTTGTCTCTCATCACTCGAGTGCCTATTGGTATATCAAACATAGAGTCTAGCATCAAGGGTCATGTTGTCTCTCATCACACGTGTGCCTATTGATCTATCAAACATAGAGTCTAGCACCAAGGGCCATGTTGTCTCTCAACACTCGAGTGCCTATAGATCTATCAAACATAGAGTCTAGCACTAAGGGCGATGTTGTCTCTCATCACTCGAGTGCCTCTAGATCTATCAAACATTGAGTCTAGCACTAAGGACGATGTTGTCTCTCATCACTCGAGTGCCTATAGATCTATCAAACATAAAGTCTAGAACCAAGGGCGATGTTGTCTCTCATCACTCGTGTGCCTATTGGTCTATCAAACATAGAGTCTAGCACCAAGGGCCATGTTGTCTCTCATCACTCGAGTGCCTATAGACCTATCAAACATAGTCTAGCACCAAGGGCGATGTTGTCTCTCATCACTCGAGTGCCTATAGACTTATCAAACATAGTCTAGCACCAAGGGCGATGTTGTCTCTCATCACTCGAGTGCCTATAGACCTATCAAACATAGTCTAGCACCAAGGGCCATGTCGTCTCTCATCACTCGAGTGCCTATAGGTCTATCAACATAAAGTCTAGCACCAAGGGCCATGTTGTCTCTCATCACTCGAGTGCCTATAGATCTATCAAACATAGAGTCTAGCACCAAGGGCGATGTTGTCTCTCATCACTCGAGTGCCTATAGGTCTATCAAACATAGAGTCTAGCACCAAGGGCGATGTTGTCTCTCATTACTCGAGTGCCTATAGATCTATCAAACATAAAGTCTAGCACCAAGGGCGATGTTGTCTCTCATTACTCGAGTGCCTATAGATCTATCAAACATAAAGTCTAGCACCAAGGGCGATGTTATCTCTCATCAATCAAGTGCCTATTGGTCTATCAAACATAGAGTCTAGCACTAAGGGCGATGTTGTCTCTCATCACTCGAGTGCCTATAGATCTATTAAACATAAAGTCTAGCACTAAGGGCGATGTTGTCTCTCATCACTCGTGTGCCTATTGGTCTATCAAACATAGAGTCTAGCACCAAGGGCCATGTTGTCTCTCATCACTCTAGTGCCTGTTGGTCTATCAAACATAGAGTCAAGCACCAATGGCGATGTTGTCTCTCATCGCTCGAGTGCCTATAGATCTATCAAACATAGAGTCTAGCAACAAGGGCGATGTTGTCTCTCATCACTCGGGTGCCTGTTGGTCTATCAAACATAGAGTCTAGCACCAAGGGCCATGTTGTCTCTCAGCACTCGAGTGCCTATAGATCTATCAAACATAGAGTCTAGCACCAAGGGCGATGTTATCTCTCATCACTCGAGTGCCTATTTGTCTATAAAACATAGAGTCTAGCACCAAGGGCGATGTTATCTCTCATCACTCGAGTGCCTTTTTGTAAATAAAACATAGAGTCTAGCACCAAGGGCGATGTTGTCTCTCATCACTTGAGTGAATATTGGTCTATCAAACATAGAGTCTAGCACCAAGGGCCATACTGTCTCTCATCACTCGAGTTCCTATTGGTATATCAAACATAGAGTCTAGCACCAAGGGTCATGTTGTCTCTCATCACTCGAGTGCCTATAGATCTATCAAACATAAAGTCTAGCACTAAGGGCGATGTTGTCTCTCATCACTCGAGTGCCTATTGATCTATCATACATAGAGTCTAGCACCAAGGGCGATGTTGTCTCTCATCACTCGAGTGCCTATTAGTCTATCAAACATAGAGTCTAGCACCAAGGGCGATGTTATCTCTCATCACTCGAGTGCCTATTGGTCTATAAAACATATAGTCTAGCACCAAGGGCCATACTGTCTCTCATCACTCGAGTTCCTATTGGTCTATCAAACATAGAGTCTAGCACTAAGGGCAATGTTGTCTCTCATCACTCGAGTGAATATTGGTCTATCAAACATAGAGTCTAGCACTAAGGGCGATGTTGTCTCTCATCACTCGAGTGCCTATAGATCTATTAAACATAAAATCTAGCACCAAGGGCGATGTTGTCTCTCATCACTCGAGTGCCTATTAGTCTATCAAACATAGAGTCTAGCACCAAGGGTCATGTTGTCTCTCATCACACGTGTGCCTATTGGTCTATCAAACATAGAGTCTAGCACCAAGGGCCACGTTGTCTCTCATCACTCGAGTGCCTATAGATCTATCAAACATAGAGTCTAGCACTAAGGGCGATGTTGTCTCTCATCATTCGAGTGCCTATAGATCTATCAAACATTGAGTCTAGCACCAAGGGCGATGTTGTCTCTCATCACTCGAGTGCCTATCGGTCTATCAAACATAGAGTCTAGCACTAAGGGCGATGTTGTCTCTCATCACTCGAGTGCCTATAGATCTATCAAACATAAAGTCTAGCACTAAGGACGATGTTGTCACTCATCACTCGAGATCCTATAGATCTATCAAACATAAAGTCTAGCACCAAGGGCGATGTTGTCTCTCATCACTCGTGTGCCTATTTGTCTATCAAACATAGAGTCTAGCACCAAGGGTCATGTTGTCTCTCATCACACGTGTGCCTATTGGTCTATCAAACATAGAGTCTAGCACCAAGGGCCATGTTGTCTCTCATCACTCGAGTGCCTATAGATCTATCAAACATAGAGTCTAGCACTAAGGGCGATGTTGTCTCTCATCATTCGAGTGCCTATAGATCTATCAAACATTGAGTCTAGCACCAAGGGCGATGTTGTCTCTCATCACTCGAGTGCCTATCGGTCTATCAAACATAGAGTCTAGCACTAAGGGCGATGTTGTCTCTCATCACTCGAGTGCCTATAGATCTATCAAACATTAAGTCTAGCACTAAGGACGATGTTGTTTCTCAACACTCGAGTGCCTATAGATCTATCAAACATAGAGTCTAGCACTAAGGGCGATGTTGTCTCTCATCACTCGAGTGCCTCTAGATCTATCAAACATTGAGTCTAGCACTAAGGACGATGTTGTCTCTCATCACTCGAGTGCCTATAGATCTATCAAACATAAAGTCTAGAACCAAGGGCGATGTTGTCTCTCATCACTCGTGTGCCTATTGGTCTATCAAACATAGAGTCTAGCACCAAGGGCCATGTTGTCTCTCATCACTCGAGTGCCTATAGACCTATCAAACATAGTCTAGCACCAAGGGCGATGTTGTCTCTCATCACTCGAGTGCCTATAGACCTATCAAACATAGTCTAGCACCAAGGGTTATGTCGTCTCTCATAACTCGAGTGCCTATAGGTCTATCAACATAAAGTCTAGCACCAAGGGCCATGTTGTCTCTCATCACTCGAGTGCCTATAGATCTATCAAACATAGAGTCTAGCACCAAGGGCGATGTTGTCTCTCATCACTCGAGTGCCTATAGGTCTATCAAACATAGAGTCTAGCACCAAGGGCGATGTTGTCTCTCATTACTCGAGTGCCTATAGATCTATCAAACATAAAGTCTAGCACCAAGGGCGATGTTGTCTCTCATTACTCGAGTGCCTATAGATCTATCAAACATAAAGTCTAGCACCAAGGGCGATGTTATATCTCATCACTCAAGTGCCTATTGGTCTATCAAACATAGAGTCTAGCACTAAGGGCGATGTTGTCTCTCATCACTCGAGTGCCTATAGATCTATTAAACATAAAGTCTAGCACTAAGGGCGATGTTGTCTCTCATCACTCGTGTGCCTATTGGTCTATCAAACATAGAGTCTAGCACCAAGGGCCATGTTGTCTCTCATCACTCGAGTGCCTGTTGGTCTATCAAACATAGAGTCAAGCACCAATGGCGATGTTGTCTCTCATCGCTCGAGTGCCTATAGATCTATTAAACATAGAGTCTAGCAACAAGGGCGATGTTGTCTCTCATCACTCGGGTGCCTGTTGGTCTATCAAACATAGAGTCTAGCACCAAGGGCCATGTTGTCTCTCAGCACTCGAGTGCCTATAGATCTATCAAACATAGAGTCTAGCACCAAGGGCGATGTTATCTCTCATCACTCGAGTGCCTATTTGTCTATAAAACATAGAGTCTAGCACCAAGGGCGATGTTATCTCTCATCACTCGAGTGCCTATTTGTCTATAAAACATAGAGTCTAGCACCAAGGGCGATGTTGTCTCTCATCACTCGAGTGAATATTGGTCTATCAAACATAGAGTCTAGCACTAAGGGCGATGTTGTCTCTCATCACTCGAGTGCCTATAGATCTATCAAACATAAAGTCTAGCACCAAGAGCGATGTTATCTCTCATCACTCAAGTGCCTATTGGTATATCAAACATAGAGTCTAGCACCAAGGGTCATGTTGTCTCTCATCACTCGAGTGCCTATAGATCTATCAAACATAAAGTCTAGCACTAAGGGCGATGTTGTCTCTCATCACTCGAGTGCCTATTGATCTATCATACATAGAGTCTAGCACCAAGGGCGATGTTGTCTCTCATCACTCGAGTGCCTATTAGTCTATCAAACATAGAGTCTAGCACCAAGGGTCATGTTGTCTCTCAGCACTCGAGTGCCTATAGATCTATCAAACATAGAGTCTAGCACCAAGGGCGATGTTATCTCTCATCACTCGAGTGCCTATTGGTCTATAAAACATAGAGTCTAGCACCAAGGGCCATACTGTCTCTCATCACTCGAGTTCCTATTGGTCTATCAAACATAGAGTCTAGCACTAAGGGCAATGTTGTCTCTCATCACTCGAGTGAATATTGGTCTATCAAACATAGAGTCTAGCACTAAGGGCGATGTTGTCTCTCATCACTCGAGTGCCTATAGATCTATCAAACATAAAATCTAGCACCAAGGGCGATGTTGTCTCTCATCACTCGAGTGCCTATTAGTCTATCAAACATAGAGTCTAGCACCAAGGGTCATGTTGTCTCTCATCACACGTGTGCCTATTGGTCTATCAAACATAGAGTCTAGCACCAAGGGCCATGTTGTCTCTCATCACTCGAGTGCCTATAGATCTATCAAACATAAAGTCTAGCACTAAGGGCGATGTTGTCTCTCATCATTCGAGTGCCTATAGATCTATCAAACATTGAGTCTAGCACCAAGGGCGATGTTGTCTCTCATCACTCGAGTGCCTATCGGTCTATCAAACATAGAGTCTAGCACTAAGGGCGATGTTGTCTCTCATCACTCGAGTGCCTATAGATCTATCAAACATAAAGTCTAGCACTAAGGACGATGTTGTCTCTCATCACTCGAGATCCTATAGATCTATCAAACATAAAGTCTAGCACCAAGGGCAATGTTGTCTCTCATCACTCGAGTGAATATTGGTCTATCAAACATAGAGTCTAGCACTAAGGGCGATGTTGTCTCTCATCACTCGAGTGCCTATAGATCTATCAAACATAAAATCTAGCACCAAGGGCGATGTTGTCTCTCATCACTCGAGTGCCTATTAGTCTATCAAACATAGAGTCTAGCACCAAGGGTCATGTTGTCTCTCATCACACGTGTGCCTATAGATCTATCAAACATAGAGTCTAGCACCAAGGGCGATTTTGTCTCTCATCACTCGAATGTCTATAGGTCTATCAAACATAGAGTCTAGCACCAAGGGCAATGTTGTCTCTCATTACTCGAGTGCCTATAGATCTATCAAACATAAAGTCTAGCACCAAGGGCGATGTTGTCTCTCATTACTCGAGTGCCTATAGATCTATCAAACATAAAGTCCAGCACCAAGGGCGATGTTATCTCTCATCACTCGAGTGCCTATTGGTCTATCAAACATAGAGTCTAGCACTAAGGGCGATGTTGTCTCTCATCACTCGAGTGCCTATAGATCTATCAAACATAGAGTCTAGCAACAAGGGCGATGTTGTCTCTCATCAATCGAGTGCCTGTTGGTCTATCAAACATAGAGTCTAGCACCAAGGGCCATGTTGTCTCTCAGTACTCGAGTGCCTATAGATCTATCAAACATAGAGTCTAGCACCAAGGGCGATGTTATCTCTCATCACTCGAGTGCCTATAGATCTATCAAACATAAAGTCTAGCACTAAGGGCGATGTTGTCTCTCATCACTCGAGTGCCTATTGATCTATCATACATAGAGTCAAGCACCAATGGCGATGTTGTCTCTCATCGCTCGAGTGCCTATAGATCTATTAAACATAGAGTCTAGCAACAAGGGCGATGTTGTCTCTCATCACTCGGGTGCCTGTTGGTCTATCAAACATAGAGTCTAGCACCAAGGGCCATGTTGTCTCTCAGCACTCGAGTGCCTATAGATCTATCAAACATAGAGTCTAGCACCAAGGGCGATGTTATCTCTCATCACTCGAGTGCCTATTTGTCTATAAAACATAGAGTCTAGCACCAAGGGCGATGTTATCTCTCATCACTCGAGTGCCTATTTGTCTATAAAACATAGAGTCTAGCACCAAGGGCGATGTTGTCTCTCATCACTCGAGTGAATATTGGTCTATCAAACATAGAGTCTAGCACTAAGGGCGATGTTGTCTCTCATCACTCGAGTGCCTATAGATCTATCAAACATAAAGTCTAGCACCAAGAGCGATGTTATCTCTCATCACTCAAGTGCCTATTGGTATATCAAACATAGAGTCTAGCACCAAGGGTCATGTTGTCTCTCATCACTCGAGTGCCTATAGATCTATCAAACATAAAGTCTAGCACTAAGGGCGATGTTGTCTCTCATCACTCGAGTGCCTATTGATCTATCATACATAGAGTCTAGCACCAAGGGCGATGTTGTCTCTCATCACTCGAGTGCCTATTAGTCTATCAAACATAGAGTCTAGCACCAAGGGTCATGTTGTCTCTCAGCACTCGAGTGCCTATAGATCTATCAAACATAGAGTCTAGCACCAAGGGCGATGTTATCTCTCATCACTCGAGTGCCTATTGGTCTATAAAACATAGAGTCTAGCACCAAGGGCCATACTGTCTCTCATCACTCGAGTTCCTATTGGTCTATCAAACATAGAGTCTAGCACTAAGGGCAATGTTGTCTCTCATCACTCGAGTGAATATTGGTCTATCAAACATAGAGTCTAGCACTAAGGGCGATGTTGTCTCTCATCACTCGAGTGCCTATAGATCTATCAAACATAAAATCTAGCACCAAGGGCGATGTTGTCTCTCATCACTCGAGTGCCTATTAGTCTATCAAACATAGAGTCTAGCACCAAGGGTCATGTTGTCTCTCATCACACGTGTGCCTATTGGTCTATCAAACATAGAGTCTAGCACCAAGGGCCATGTTGTCTCTCATCACTCGAGTGCCTATAGATCTATCAAACATAAAGTCTAGCACTAAGGGCGATGTTGTCTCTCATCATTCGAGTGCCTATAGATCTATCAAACATTGAGTCTAGCACCAAGGGCGATGTTGTCTCTCATCACTCGAGTGCCTATCGGTCTATCAAACATAGAGTCTAGCACTAAGGGCGATGTTGTCTCTCATCACTCGAGTGCCTATAGATCTATCAAACATAAAGTCTAGCACTAAGGACGATGTTGTCTCTCATCACTCGAGATCCTATAGATCTATCAAACATAAAGTCTAGCACCAAGGGCAATGTTGTCTCTCATCACTCGAGTGAATATTGGTCTATCAAACATAGAGTCTAGCACTAAGGGCGATGTTGTCTCTCATCACTCGAGTGCCTATAGATCTATCAAACATAAAATCTAGCACCAAGGGCGATGTTGTCTCTCATCACTCGAGTGCCTATTAGTCTATCAAACATAGAGTCTAGCACCAAGGGTCATGTTGTCTCTCATCACACGTGTGCCTATAGATCTATCAAACATAGAGTCTAGCACCAAGGGCGATTTTGTCTCTCATCACTCGAATGTCTATAGGTCTATCAAACATAGAGTCTAGCACCAAGGGCAATGTTGTCTCTCATTACTCGAGTGCCTATAGATCTATCAAACATAAAGTCTAGCACCAAGGGCGATGTTGTCTCTCATTACTCGAGTGCCTATAGATCTATCAAACATAAAGTCCAGCACCAAGGGCGATGTTATCTCTCATCACTCGAGTGCCTATTGGTCTATCAAACATAGAGTCTAGCACTAAGGGCGATGTTGTCTCTCATCACTCGAGTGCCTATAGATCTATCAAACATAGAGTCTAGCAACAAGGGCGATGTTGTCTCTCATCAATCGAGTGCCTGTTGGTCTATCAAACATAGAGTCTAGCACCAAGGGCCATGTTGTCTCTCAGTACTCGAGTGCCTATAGATCTATCAAACATAGAGTCTAGCACCAAGGGCGATGTTATCTCTCATCACTCGAGTGCCTATAGATCTATCAAACATAAAGTCTAGCACTAAGGGCGATGTTGTCTCTCATCACTCGAGTGCCTATTGATCTATCATACATAGAGTCTAGCACCAAGGGCGATGATGTCTCTCATCACTCGAATGTCTATAGGTCTATCAAACATAGAGTCTAGCACCAAGGGCAATGTTGTCTCTCATTACTCGAGTGCCTATAGATCTATCAAACATAAAGTCTAGCACCAAGGGCGATGTTGTCTCTCATTACTCGAGTGCCTATAGATCTATCAAACATAAAGTCCAGCACCAAGGGCGATGTTATCTCTCATCACTCGAGTGCCTATTGGTCTATCAAACATAGAGTCTAGCACTAAGGGCGATGTTGTCTCTCATCACTCGAGTGCCTATAGATCTATCAAACATAGAGTCTAGCAACAAGGGCGATGTTGTCTCTCATCAATCGAGTGCCTGTTGGTCTATCAAACATAGAGTCTAGCACCAAGGGCCATGTTGTCTCTCAGTACTCGAGTGCCTATAGATCTATCAAACATAGAGTCTAGCACCAAGGGCGATGTTATCTCTCATCACTCGAGTGCCTATAGATCTATCAAACATAAAGTCTAGCACTAAGGGCGATGTTGTCTCTCATCACTCGAGTGCCTATTGATCTATCATACATAGAGTCTAGCACCAAGGGCGATGTTATCTCTCATCACTCGAGTGCCTATAGATCTATCAAACATAAAGTCTAGCACTAAGGGCGATGTTGTCTCTCATCACTCGAGTGCCTATTGATCTATCATACATAGAGTCAAGCACCAATGGCGATGTTGTCTCTCATCGCTCGAGTGCCTATAGATCTATTAAACATAGAGTCTAGCAACAAGGGCGATGTTGTCTCTCATCACTCGGGTGCCTGTTGGTCTATCAAACATAGAGTCTAGCACCAAGGGCCATGTTGTCTCTCAGCACTCGAGTGCCTATAGATCTATCAAACATAGAGTCTAGCACCAAGGGCGATGTTATCTCTCATCACTCGAGTGCCTATTTGTCTATAAAACATAGAGTCTAGCACCAAGGGCGATGTTATCTCTCATCACTCGAGTGCCTATTTGTCTATAAAACATAGAGTCTAGCACCAAGGGCGATGTTGTCTCTCATCACTCGAGTGAATATTGGTCTATCAAACATAGAGTCTAGCACTAAGGGCGATGTTGTCTCTCATCACTCGAGTGCCTATAGATCTATCAAACATAAAGTCTAGCACCAAGAGCGATGTTATCTCTCATCACTCAAGTGCCTATTGGTATATCAAACATAGAGTCTAGCACCAAGGGTCATGTTGTCTCTCATCACTCGAGTGCCTATAGATCTATCAAACATAAAGTCTAGCACTAAGGGCGATGTTGTCTCTCATCACTCGAGTGCCTATTGATCTATCATACATAGAGTCTAGCACCAAGGGCGATGTTGTCTCTCATCACTCGAGTGCCTATTAGTCTATCAAACATAGAGTCTAGCACCAAGGGTCATGTTGTCTCTCAGCACTCGAGTGCCTATAGATCTATCAAACATAGAGTCTAGCACCAAGGGCGATGTTATCTCTCATCACTCGAGTGCCTATTGGTCTATAAAACATAGAGTCTAGCACCAAGGGCCATACTGTCTCTCATCACTCGAGTTCCTATTGGTCTATCAAACATAGAGTCTAGCACTAAGGGCAATGTTGTCTCTCATCACTCGAGTGAATATTGGTCTATCAAACATAGAGTCTAGCACTAAGGGCGATGTTGTCTCTCATCACTCGAGTGCCTATAGATCTATCAAACATAAAATCTAGCACCAAGGGCGATGTTGTCTCTCATCACTCGAGTGCCTATTAGTCTATCAAACATAGAGTCTAGCACCAAGGGTCATGTTGTCTCTCATCACACGTGTGCCTATTGGTCTATCAAACATAGAGTCTAGCACCAAGGGCCATGTTGTCTCTCATCACTCGAGTGCCTATAGATCTATCAAACATAAAGTCTAGCACTAAGGGCGATGTTGTCTCTCATCATTCGAGTGCCTATAGATCTATCAAACATTGAGTCTAGCACCAAGGGCGATGTTGTCTCTCATCACTCGAGTGCCTATCGGTCTATCAAACATAGAGTCTAGCACTAAGGGCGATGTTGTCTCTCATCACTCGAGTGCCTATAGATCTATCAAACATAAAGTCTAGCACTAAGGACGATGTTGTCTCTCATCACTCGAGATCCTATAGATCTATCAAACATAAAGTCTAGCACCAAGGGCAATGTTGTCTCTCATCACTCGAGTGAATATTGGTCTATCAAACATAGAGTCTAGCACTAAGGGCGATGTTGTCTCTCATCACTCGAGTGCCTATAGATCTATCAAACATAAAATCTAGCACCAAGGGCGATGTTGTCTCTCATCACTCGAGTGCCTATTAGTCTATCAAACATAGAGTCTAGCACCAAGGGTCATGTTGTCTCTCATCACACGTGTGCCTATAGATCTATCAAACATAGAGTCTAGCACCAAGGGCGATTTTGTCTCTCATCACTCGAATGTCTATAGGTCTATCAAACATAGAGTCTAGCACCAAGGGCAATGTTGTCTCTCATTACTCGAGTGCCTATAGATCTATCAAACATAAAGTCTAGCACCAAGGGCGATGTTGTCTCTCATTACTCGAGTGCCTATAGATCTATCAAACATAAAGTCCAGCACCAAGGGCGATGTTATCTCTCATCACTCGAGTGCCTATTGGTCTATCAAACATAGAGTCTAGCACTAAGGGCGATGTTGTCTCTCATCACTCGAGTGCCTATAGATCTATCAAACATAGAGTCTAGCAACAAGGGCGATGTTGTCTCTCATCAATCGAGTGCCTGTTGGTCTATCAAACATAGAGTCTAGCACCAAGGGCCATGTTGTCTCTCAGTACTCGAGTGCCTATAGATCTATCAAACATAGAGTCTAGCACCAAGGGCGATGTTATCTCTCATCACTCGAGTGCCTATAGATCTATCAAACATAAAGTCTAGCACTAAGGGCGATGTTGTCTCTCATCACTCGAGTGCCTATTGATCTATCATACATAGAGTCTAGCACCAAGGGCGATGATGTCTCTCATCACTCAAGTGCCTATTGGTCTATCAAACATAGAGTCTAGCACCAAGGGCGATGTTGTCTCTCATCACCCGAGCGAATATTGGTCTATCAAACATAGAGTCTAGCACTAAGGGCGATGTTTTCTCTCATCACTCGAGTGCCTATTAGTCTATCAAACATAGAGTCTAGCACCAAGGGTCATGTTGTCTCTCATCACTCAAGTGCCTATTGGTCTATCAAACATAGAGTCTAGCACCAAGGGCGATGTTGTCTCTCATCACTCGAGTGAATATTGGTCTATCAAACATAGAGTCTAGCACTAAGGGCGATGTTGTCTCTCATCACTCGAGTGCCTATAGATCTATCAAACATAAAGTCTAGCACCAAGATCGATGTTATCTCTCATCACTCGAGTGCCTATTGGTATATCAAACATAGAGTCTAGCACGAAGGGTCATGTTGTCTCTCATCACACGTGTGCCTATTGGTCTATCAAACATAGAGTCTAGCACCAAGGGCCATGTTGTCTCTCATCACTCGAGTGCCTATAGATCTATCAAACATAGAGTCTAGCACTAAGGGCGATGTTGTCTCTCATCACTCGAGTGCCTATAGATCTATCAAACATTGAGTCTAGCACCAAGGGCGATGTTATCTCTCATCACTCGAGTGCCTATTGGTCTATCAAACATAGAGTCTAGCACTAAGGGCGATGTTGTCTCTCATCACTCGAGTGCCTATAGATCTATCAAACATAAAGTCTAGCACTAAGGACGATGTTGTCTCTCATCACTCGAGTGCCTATAGATCTATCAAACATAAAGTCTAGCACCAAGGGCGATGTTGTGTCTCATCACTCGTGTGCCTATTGGTCTATCAAACATAGAGTCTAGCACCAAGGGCCATGTTGTCTCTCATCACTCGAGTGCCTATAGACCTATCAAACATAGTCTAGCACCGAGGGCGATGTTGTCTCTCATCACTCGAGTGCCTATAGACCTATCAAACATAGTCTAGCACCAAGGGCCATGTTGTCTCTCATCACTCGAGTGCCTATAGATCTATAAACATAAAGTCTAGCACCAAGGGCCATGTTGTCTCTCATCACTCGAGTGCCTATAGATCTATCAAACATAGAGTCTAGCACCAAGGGCGATGTTGTCTCTCATCACTCGAGTGCCTATAGGTCTATCAAACATAGAGTCTAGCACCAAGGGTGATGTTGTCTCTCATTACTCGAGTGCCTATAGATCTATCAAACATAAAGTCTAGCACCAAGGGCGATGTTATCTCTCATCACTCGAGTGCCTATTGGTCTATCAAACATAGAGTCTAGCACTAAGGGCGATGTTGTCTCTCATCACTCGAGTGCCTATAGATCTATCAAACATAAAGTCTAGCACTAAGGGCGATGTTGTCTCTCATCACTCGTGTGCCTATTGGTCTATCAAACATAGAGTCTAGCACCAAGGGCCATGTTGTCTCTCATCACTCGAGTGCCTTTTGGTCTATCAAATATAGAGTCAAGCACCAAGGGCGATGTTGTCTCTCATCGCTCGAGTGCCTATAGATCTATCAAACATAGTCTAGCAACAAGGGCATATGTTGTCTCTCATCACTCGAGTGCCTGTTGGTCTATCAAACATAGAGTCTAGCACCAAGGGCCATGTTGTCTCTCAGCACTCGAGTGCCTATAGATCTATCAAACATAGAGTCTAGCACCAAGGACGATGTTATCTCTCATCACTCGAGTGCCTATTGGTCTATCAAACATAGAGTCTAGCACCAAGGGCCATGTTGTCTCTCATCACTCGAGTTCCTATTGGTCTATCAAACATAGAGTCTAGCACTAAGGGCGATGTTGTCTCTCATCACTCGAGTGCCTATAGATCTATCAAACACAAAGTCTAGCACTAAGGGCCATGTTGTCTCTCATCACTCGAGTTCCCATTGGTCTATCAAACATAGAGTCTAGCACTAAGGGCGATGTTGTCTCTCATCACTCGAGTGCCTATAGATCTATCAAACATAAAGTCTAGCACTAAGGGCGATGTTGTCTCTCATCACTCGAGTGCCTATTGATCTATCATACAGTCTAGCACCAAGGGCGATGTTGTCTCTCATCACTCGAGTGCCTATTAGTCTATCAAACATAGAGTCTAGCACCAAGGGTCATGTTGTCTCTCATCACTCGTGTGCCTATAGATCTATCAAACATAGAGTCTAGCACTAAGGGTGATGTTGTCTCTCATCACTCGAGTGCCTATAGATCTATCAAACATTGAGTCTATCACCAAGGGCGATGTTGTCTCTCATCACTCGAGTGCCTATTGGTCTATCAAACATAGAGTCTAGCACCACATGCTCAGTACGTCTGAGGCGTGAAAAGGGGTACTTAATTTTACTGACCTATTTAACTATGGCCAAGGAGTTACGACTGCAATTCGTAATTCCGCAAAGCGCGTTCGAAACACAGCTGCCAGCGACTTGGAAGCAGCCCGCCTAGAATTGGTGTTCATACAATGGTATGAGTGCTGGTCGTTCAGACATCAATGGCAAACTACTAAACGTGAACTTGCCCAGGAATCACAAGCAACCAAAAATGCTGGAGTTGACTGCTACGTCCTTTAAAAGATATGCAACTTAACTGATTCAGTGCAGAAGGAAAATTTATCGCCAAATTTGGCATCTCATTTGGATAGCATGGACGATATAACGCCATACTTGGGTCTTCGTGTAATTTGTTTTATTTCGTGGTTTCTACCGCAATTTCAATGCTCACTAAACATAAATTTACATTATAATAATAGTTCATTTGATTGTGTACCCAAGTCCACTTTTTGCTTGACACTGAATCAGTTAATCACTCGTATGTCAGGAGATGCCTCTCACACCGACTCAAACATTCCTAAGTCACATTCTCATCAATGATGGTACAATAAGAATCTCTTGTTTGAAACATGTCTGTAGGACATGAAATTAATCTCTGTAGACATTCACTAGTTTCTCTTGCCACGCCTCCTGTATCTGTCTCTGTATCTCTTTTTCTATTGCTTTGTGATTCTCTCTGTCTGTCTGTCTGACTCTCTCTCTCTCTCTCTCTCTCTCTCTCTCTCTCTCTCTCTCTCTCTCTCTCTCTCTCACCCCCTCTCTCTCTGTATGTGTTTCTCTCTTTCTATTTTTGTGTGCTTCTCTCTCTCTGCAGGTCTCTCTGGCCGAGGGGTTACAAAACTTTCTCCGTAATCCCGTTTATCACGCAGAGTCTCGTAGCGGGCGAGAACTGGGAGCGGTTCGACCCCCGCTGGTGACTTGCGGGATAACTGAGCCGGCCGCTCAGAAAGCAATGGCAAACTACTGAGCGGAATCTTGCCAAGAAATCAACATACAGCTGAAAGATGCTGGTGTTGACAGCGATGTCCTGTAAAGGATATGCAAAACATTTTTTTAGCCGGTCTCTCTGGCTGAGGTGTTACACCACTTTCTCCGTAATCCCGTTTATCCACGCAGGGTCTCGCAGCGAGGCGAGAACTGGAAGCGTTTCGACCCGCGCTCGTGACTTGCGGGATAATGAGCCGGCCGCTCAGAAAGCAATGGCAAACTACTGAGCGTAATCTTGCCAAGAAATCAACATACAGCTGAAAGATGCTGATGTTGACAGCAATGTCTGTAAAGGATATGCACACATTTTCTCTCTCTCTCTTTCTCTCTCTCTCTCTTTCTCTCTCTCTCTCTCTCTCTCTCTCTCTCTCTCTCTCTCTCTCTCTCTCTCTCTCTCTCCCTGTCCCTGTCTCTCTCTTTCTATTCGTGTGTGCTTTTCTTTCTCGCTCTCTCTCTCTCTGTCTCTTTTTCATTCTCTGTTCCACTCTTACTATTTATGTGTGCTTGTCTCCCTCTCTATGTGTCTCCTTCTCTGTTTCTCCCTTTCTATTTCTGTGTGCTTCTCTCTCGCGCGCGCTATTTCTCTTTTCATTCCTTCCTTTTGTCTATCCTTACTAATGACTTTCCTTTCATCTATATCTCTCTGTATCTATTTATCTATCTCTCCACCTGCCTGTCACTTTTCCTGTCTTCATTTTACCTGTCTGTTCTCCCTCTTTACACAACTCTATCACTCCACGCCTCTCATTACCTTTTTCCAGGTATCTCAATCTCCACCCCTCTCTCTCCCCCCCCCCCCTCTCCCCTCATTCAAAGTGCTAGATTACTTTCCTGACAAACGAGAAAACTTGTTTCAAACAGCCACATCAAGCTCCAGATATCTCTGTTCTTCCTTGGAGACCGCATCCATGAACATGACATTTACTGCAGCCCCGCACATTTAACGCCAAAATGGACACCGAATTTCAGTCCGTCTGCACGAGAACCCAGCATTCAACTCTGCTCAGAAACTCTGCTTAAAAACTCGGGCTGGCAGTTTCATCCGAAATTAATTGTAGGGTGTGGTAGAAGCTGTACAGCACATGCGGGATTGAAAGCTGCGAACTTGCCACGCCAGAACCCTACCATCTGATAAACAATTCCGCATAAACAGCCCAGAGCTGAAAAACAATTTTGTGTTGGTGATGGCCGTTGGCGGTATGTCACATGTTGTAATGGAATTGTACGAATGGGGTTGAATACGCCACAAGTCCTATGTTCATCATAGATCCTTGGGTGGTTACGGCTGCGGTTTTCTTTTTGCCAGGGAATTGTACTGAAAGTATTTCTGTCTCATATTTGTATTATCCCCATTAATAGCCACGATGGGAGTGCTGTAACCGCGCACAGAACAGATGTAGGTGTTGTTGGAGAGATGTTGTAGTTATTACTGATTGAGCAGTGGTGGTGGGGTATATTAGCTGCTTGGGTGGCTAGGTTTTGGGTCAATAGCAGAAAAATGTGCAGCGTGTGTGTGTGTCTATTGGCAACAGCAGCGGCAAACAGCTGTAGTAGAGGTGGTGTTTTAGCAGCTGCCGTGAATAACGAGGTAGTCACTGCTCGTGATTCTATAGCAGCAGCAGCAGTAGCAGCGGTAGTCATAGTAGTAATAGTAGTAGTAATAGAAGTAGTGATGGTGGTAGTAGTAGTAGTAGTAGTAGTAGTAGTAGTAGTAGTAGTAGTAGTAGTAGTAGTAGTAGTAGTAGTAGTAGTAGTAGTAGTAGTAGTAGTAGTAGTAGTAGTAGTAGTAGTAGTAGTAGTAGTAGTAGTAGTAGTAGTAGTAGTAGAGGCGGCGGTGGTGATGGAAGTAGCTGCAGCAGCTAAAGAAGGAGAAGAAGAAGAAGAAGAAGAAGAAGAAGAAGAAGAAGAAGAAGAAGAAGAAGAAGAAGAAGAAGAAGAAGGTGGAGGAGGAGGAGGAGAAGGAGAGGAGGAGACGAAAGAAAGATAGAAAGAAAGAAAGAAAGAAAGAAAGAAAGAAAGAAAGAAAGAAAGAAAGAAAGAAAGAAAGAAAGAAAGAAAGAAAGAAAGAAAGAAAAAAAGAATTCAACAGTGGCAGCCGTCACAGAGAAACACTCGAATTGGCTTGAGAACTAAAGTCTATTCAGTGATGAAGATAAAGTAACGACGCACTAAACACAAGGTGCTCTGGGCATGAGGCCAAGTGATAACAATATGTGATAATGTGATGGAAGAAACGAAGCGAGCACACACAAAAAAGGAGGGGGATCTGTTCCTAATTATAATAAATAAATAATATTTCCGTTATTAAGACAATGAAAAATGAAGAAAATAAAATATGTTGAACACGTAAATATACATAAAGTCTAGAAAAGATAATTATTTGGTAAGTTCACCACTAAGGGTGAGAGGAATAAGTCCAGAGCGAAGACGAATTCAAGATATGATAGAAAATTTACACACGACAGGCACAGGGGAAGGTTATGTTGCTCATAATAGAAAGAACTTTCGAGACTTATGTGGGTGAAATCCTGCACACGACAGGCACCGGATTCTCCATAGCCAAGTGGTCAAGCCGTCTGCCTCGCGCTCCGAAGGTTGTGGGTTCGATTCCTGGCTACGTCTTTCGGTTCGCGTGTGCATTTTTTCTCGGAGATTCCTGGCGGTCGTCGCTGGAGCTGCGGAGTTTGTGCTTTGTGCGATGATCTGGACAGGCCGCCCTGCGAAAAGAGGCAGAGCTTTATGGAATAAAACCCGGTGCAATGAAGTCGAGCCTCTCGACTTTTAAGACTTGTTAAGACAAGACCGCCACAGAGGAAGGTCATCTGGCTCATAATGGAAAGATCTTTCGAGATGTATGGGGGTGAAATCCTGCACATGGCAGGCCACAGGTTGCTGATGATCAGGAGCAGCAGTGAAAGAAAATATAACTATGTTACTGCCATATTACAAGGAGATGCTATGTATGTTATTGCGAGGATGTTTTCTATGTTCTTGCACTTGGTGAACCAGTTGCGTTGAGTCATGTTTAACGGTGTTACTGCCACATTAAAAGGAGGTGCTATGTATTTTGTGGCGAGGACGTGTTCTATGTTCTTGCACTGGGTGAACCAGTTATGTTGAGTCATGTTTAACTGCGATTAACTGGCATGCGGATCTGTACGATCGACCCACGGGTAACAGGTGGGGCGCTGAGGTCAAATGTGGTTGTTGTCTTCTTCTTCTGCTGCGTTCATCCGGAAAATTTTTTTTGGACGTGATTGCGTTGTGCCTGTTTTAGCAGAGCTGCGTTCTTGCGCCATTAGGCCGAAACATCCGACTTCTACGGGCATTTGTTGACCGGGTTAACCTTCCCGGGAGTTTCGTAGGACGTGTTTGCGGCCTTGTGGGAGCACGTGTAAACCTCGGAGGAGCAAATCGATCACCACCGCAGAAGTCGGATGTGTCGGCCTAACGGCGCAAGAACGCAGCTCTGCTGTAAACAGGCACAACGCAATCACGTCCGAAAAAATACTCCGGATGAACGAAGAAGAAGAAGAAATCGATCACCATGGTCTGGCAAGAATGCGACAGCGTGGAGTGACGAGGGGATCTGGCCGATGCTCGACGCTTAGAGGAAAGGCGAGACGCACATATAATCAGACTGGTACTATTGGGATTGGAACTCTTCGCTGGCTTATGAGGATGGGGACGGAGCGCTTATGGGAATGCCCTGAATGCTGTGATGTCGGTTCCTAAATCAATCAATCAATTAATCAATCAATTAATCAATCGTAGGACGTTTGTCGCTCACTGTTTTGGTGTCCTCCACTCCCCCCACCCCCCTTTTCATTCCAGCTGGCCCATTTAGAACAGCCGAAGACATCCCGGTCAGCCCTCAAGGGAAGGCAGGGGCAGACCATGGGCACTCCCCGTCATCCAAGGAGGCTTCCATAATTGCAGAGCCGACACATAGCGCTCTGGTACTGGGCTCACCCAAGGAATCGTCACATCCTGCACATGGCTGCTTAGCCTCACTTCCATATATTGTTCCTTCCGTTCACAACAGACTGTTCCTCATGAAACCAGAAGAATGCAGTCTGCAGATGACGTCCACACAGTGAGCTTTCGATTCGGACTTTCCACGTAATGGATTTGGTATCCAAACAATATTTCATTTCGTGCAACTGGGACGCTTTTGATGACGCCCACTCAATGAGCTTTTGATTCGGGCTTTCCACGTAATGGATTTGCTGGCCAAGCAATATTCCATTTCATGCCCCTGGGACGCATTTGCTACCAACATACCTGTGGTATGAATTGTG
The DNA here is from genome assembly GCA_963921405.1 of Cepaea hortensis. Taxonomy (NCBI): domain Eukaryota; kingdom Metazoa; phylum Mollusca; class Gastropoda; order Stylommatophora; family Helicidae; genus Cepaea; species Cepaea hortensis. The sequence goes on along the minus strand of OY992889.1, from coordinate 75,990,322 downwards.
GCAATCTAAGTACTTCTTCGTGCACCTTTAGATGTCACTTGAATGTAATTAAAGTAAGTTGCGGTCAACTTGAGCTTGTTGATATCTCCAAAGAGCTTGTCCTCAAATGAAGCAGGTGTGGGTCGAAATATCTTTCTCTGTTCTGCATATATTGGGCACTCCTGCAGCAAATGTTTAGCTGTCATTTTACCAGTTCCACAATTACATTCATCAATGTCTCCTATCTTTAGCTTATTGAACAAGTGGTATTTCAGCCTGTTATGTCCTGTGCCGAGTCTGAAGATTGCTAGTTGTTCTCTTCTGTCGAGTTTGTAATATGCATCATCTTCTTAGTGGCCTGGATGCTCTGATTCACATTTGGTTCTATAAGTGCTTGTTATAAACCTCTTTGCCTCATTATAGGTAATGTCTATGTCAGGCTGTGGTAGTCGTCCGCCCTCTTTTACCAGTCTGTTTGCCTCTTCATGTCCAGGTATACTGCAATGTGATGGGATCCACTGTATTACATCTCTTTTGGATTTCTGACATAGTCCTTGGAGTGCTGCTCTTATGTCTGCTAGTTCTGTGCTGAATTTGCTCTTCGGTATTGAGAAAGCTGACTTTGCATCTGTGAAGATAGCTATTTGCTTCTCTTTATTTTCCTCCATCAAGAGCATTTCTGCTGCAGTTTTCAAAGCCGCTTTGAAGTTACTTGAAACTTTTCCAGTTGCCACTGACTGTGTATTTTTCCACCACTCCATTTGTTAAATTTAGGAGAATTCCCCCTCCTCCATTTTCTATTAAATATTTGGCTGATCCATCTGTATATGCATGGGTCCAATTGCTACTTGGGTAATGTTCTGTTACGTAATTTAGGGCTATTTTTCTTCTGTTTGTTTCATTCTGAGTGTTCTTTTTCTCAATACCATGAATGTTTTCTATCATCTCAGACAGTTGCTGCTGTCTCCAAGCTGGGAACTAGTGTGCATTGTAAATAGGTTTGACTGTTGATATGTTAAGTATAGGATCTGCCCTAATCTTTCGTTTTGCGGTTTCTACAAAGTTGCCACGCGTCAGTCTTCTCTTTCCAAAACCATTAACCCTTTTATAAATGGGGTGGTCTGTCAATCGTCTAAATTTTTCTGCTTGTTATTGGGCTCTAGTATCTCTTCTAACCTGCATTGGTTGTAAACAAGAGATCTTTTCTAGTTCGTTAATAGGCGTTGTCTTCAGGCTTCCAGTTATGATCCTCATTCCTTGATTTTGGACTCTACTTATTTTGTTAAAGTTTGACTTAGCTGCTGTTGCCCATGCTGCGATGCCATATTCCAGTACTGGCCTCACCCATCTAGTATATAACTTCTTGAGAACTTTTTCATCTGCTCCCCACATTGTACCAGCAAGCTCTCTTCATGATTACCATTCTTTACCTTGCTCTTGTGTCACTTGCTTTCCCGAGAGGAAGTTGGAATCAACAAGCACATCTTCAAACTTATTATCTGTTGGGATTATTGCCTGACTTTGGTCTACACTCCTCTCTTCTGTCTTCCCTTCCATATATCTATTTCTTTCACTCTCTCTGTTATTCCTTCAACACATACTCCGACAACAGTTCCTTTCACCGATAAATAAAAGATTTATTAATAAAAACTATGTCTGGTGTATGTATGGATAGTGTCTATGTAGTTGGTATGTTCTTCTAGTGTGGATGCAAGATAAGATGTTGATAGATAGTCTCCGTAATCTTCTCCGTCAGATTCAACAGGCCAAAACATCAGATATCAAACACAGAATTAGAACGTTCTCACCCGGTATGATCCGTTCAGCTTGAGTCTTGACTTAATCCAATTCTTGAGAAAACAAACAATTGTTCACCACAGTAACACCGTACAGTAATGTGATCACGGTAAGTCCTTTCCGTAGACAGAGTTTTCCGTTTTATGTTGTTATAATCCATCAGTGAAAACACCTCACACCTGTCCACAGTTATTTAACCGTTCTCTGAATATAGGTACACTGGTCTAGGGTTCTTCCCTGTTTCGTTTAGGTGAGTACTCCATGAAAATGTTTTATCCTATTTTCTATGCTTGAATAAAGTTCCTTCTCTAAGGATCACCAAAACCTGTTTTTTTTTAATATTCGTTAAGTCACCCACTTTGCATTTGCTATAGTGACATACTTTCACTGCACCTGTGAAGTGCCTGATTAAATTAAAATGTCTTTCCTGTATTATCAACACTGCTTTCTCTGTACAAGAGATGAACTGGTTGATCTTCTTTGATAGGTCAGGCTGTGTAGTAGAACCTGGGTAATAAACATTAAATCAGGTGATTTAAGTCTGCCTCATATCCCTGTCTATGTGATTATCTTTTCTCCAGCCGTAATGAAACAGCCTCCGAAAGAATACTCTGACATAAACAGCAGAATTCACTAAAGTATAAACTATTCACTAAATAGAAAGTAATAGTAAACCCTACGCACAACCACATCTATATTCCTATGCTAAAACTATACTCTAATATATTAATACCTTATATATGCATCTATGTTCCTGGAATCGAAATACACTAAGCGAATAACACACTAATATCCCCTCTTTCCATCATTAGGGACGTGTATTTCTATTCCCACTCAGGAGCATATCTCCTTCAGCCCAGTTTGGAACACACACTAAACCGAAACTCCATGTTCAGCTTATTATAACGAGTGTCCAATCCTACGCTGATTGTTTGATCTACAATCAATTTTGTCGCACCCGTAACATCAAAAGTTCAGTGAAATCACGTATACGTCCGTATACGTCCGGCCGGTCCGCGCTCCGGTCTCCTTCGTCTCTACGATGTTTCCCTGTATTCTCCGACGTTTGTACCTCAAAGTGTCCAACCCCTTTGATCACCGTCTCCGCTGGTGCGCTGGTCCTCTGTCCATCGCTCGTTTGCACTTCAAAGCATTCTCCGTTCATTTTCCCGTCGGCCGATACTAGCGGGAGTCACTGCCCTCGGCGCGTACCTGTATCATATTTTTATATTCGTAGGTCAATGATCGTGAATTTTATTCCTCCTCGCAGAATGAAGTACACAATTGTTAACCCTTCTCCTTCTTCCTTGTATTTGTGTTACATCCAATTCTATCTGGGAATCACTAAACTATCATCATTCTGTGACATAGGCCCCCTCTTAAGAGAGTTGACCGCGTCGACTCTTCATCAATGTAGTTTTGATTCCTATGATCCTCCAACTTATTCCTCTTCCTCTGGAGTTGGATGTCTAGATAAGAAATCCGCTCCTACATTCTCCTTACCCGAGATGTATTCCACTGTGAAGTCCTGTTGCAACAACAACGTCCATCACATCCACCGTGCGTTGAGCTTCTGCGAAGTAGCTATTAACATCACGTGTTGATGATATGATTGGATCCTCACATGGATCAACACCTCATCCAGTAGGCGACCTCAGATGCACCCTACCATACTACTCATGACTGAAACTAGTGTTGGCTCATCGCTCCGGTAAGTTCAGTCGGCCTCCTTTCCACTGGCGTAAGCGATGGCTCACAATACAGACGGATTGTCCCATCCTGATTGTAACACTGCTTCCATGTCCTCTTGGTTTCCCCCGGCTTTGCCTCTGGGGATGTTCCACCTCGTCCTCGATGGACCGAGTCGTCTTTCCCAAATCTCCTGGACTTTTGCTTCCAGGACCATCTTGGGCGATATTGTATCTGGTCAGCCAATCTTCGGTTGGAGTCCTGGGTAATTCTCGCTTTTCCCGACGTTACCCACCCCTTCTGAACTTGGTTACCGGTGAAACTTTCACTCTTGTCCTTTCCCTGACTTGTGATTTCCCTCCTCCTGTCGTTGGGTAAATCTGACCTATCACGTACTGTCCCATAGGTCCTCCTATGTTGTACTGGCGATCTCTGGTCTTCGTCCGGACAGGGAAGAACTTTTGTCCCAATGGCTGCCATCACCATAAAGTGCGAAGCTTTGCTCCCGGATCTCTCTTCATATTTCCTAATGAGATGTCAAGGGAGATTTTTCTTCTCTTCCCCGATCCGTATTTTGTAGATGTTCTTGGATACCACCTTTTCCACCGGATAAGGTCCTTTCCATCCTACTTGAAGTATATTGGTCTCTGCTGGACCCCACACTTCCACTTTGTCTTCCACTTTAAGAGCTATTTTACTCTTAATCCGCTTGTTGGGTGGTGCGTTCTGGCACTCCGAACAAGACTTCAACCACCGGCGTACATCTCCGGTCATTCCTGGCCAGCAATAATGGCCGGAAATTTTCTGCAAGGTCTCTCTGACACCCATATGTCGATTCTCGCCTATGATGTGTCCACTCTGAAGAATGTGAGGACGGTGGGTCTCTGGAACCACCCACTGCTCGTGCAGGTTATCTCCACTCCCAGCTCTCCGATAGAGTAGTCGATTCTTCAGAAAGTACTGTCCCCGTTCTGGTGGCTCAGCACTTCTTTGCAGCTTCCTGTAGCAAGGACGCAACGTAGTATCCTTCCTCTGGGCAGTATGCAATTCTCCTATCCCTGAGTTGTCGCATAGTGTCTCTGCCTCTTTTTCCTTCCCGTGAGATCCACTGACTACTGTTCCTTTGTGGGCTGGCTGGTTGGGCATTCCCAAAAAGACATATTTCGTGCCAATGATCATGGGAAATAAGGAGTCAGATAATACAGCAGCTGGAATAATGCCCGTGACGTACCTGGATTTAATCTCCACCTTGGCGATTGGCAGCGTCATGGTAACCGCACTCCTCATTGCCGGCTGTATTTCTATGGTCTCCCCTGTAAGTTGGTCTGGGCTTACCAAGCTGGCGTCCACCACCGCTTCCCCATCCAAACCGGTATCGTAGAGACAAGCAACCTGTTGGCCATTTACTTCAATCAGTTCAACCACAGGTGGTCTCTCTTGGTCCTGAGTGCCTTTCATCTCCTTGACCGTTTCCTTGCCTTCCTCTTTTAATTCCTCGAGGTTGGTTATGCAATTGGCGTCTTTTGCCTTGAATCTGCAGTCCACAGTATTATGTGTTATCGACTGGCAGTGTGTGCACCCTGTTCCCTTCCTAGGTTTCCGTGTGTCCTTTTTGTTCCTTTCTCCTTCGCCGACCTCAGCCTTGTCTGAGATCACCGATGTAGGAATCACTTTGCATGCTGCGAAGTAAGAACTTTTAGGTTTCGATCTGCAGTCCTTCGTGTTATGAGATGGTACCTTGCAGAATGAACACCACCTCTCAGACCACTGTCGTTTCGCTGGAGAATTCGAGGTGTTCTGGTTTCCTTCCTTCACCTTCTCTGAACTCTCCATTGACGCCTTTATACAAGGTTCCATTTTTTCTCCTTCCCAATTCTTAGGTTTCTTTTTCTCTTGTTTCTCCTGACCTTTGGTTTGAATACTGAGTTCCGCAGCCTCCCCATGTACCTCTATGAATCGTTCCGCCAGCTTATTCACAACATCAATCCGTTCCGCCCCTTGTTCTCCCAAGGAGGTTCTGAGAGGTTTCGACATTTGCTTACGCATCTGGTCGACCACCATCATCTCTTCGAGACTCTCATAATCCCTCTTGAATTCTGCCAAGTCCATCCATTTCTGGAGATAGGATTTCAGCCTCAGACTGTAGGCGGCGAATAGCTCTCCCGGCTCTCGTCTAGACGATCTAAACTTCTTCCTATACGTTTGTGCTGTGACTTCATAATGTTTCATCAAAGCGGCTTTCAATTCCTCGTACTGATTTTCATGTCCTGGTGGTAGGCGTGTGTAGACCTCGTACCCTGAACCACGTAAAGCCTGGGATAATTTAAGAGCCCATCGGGTCCTATCTAGTCCCATAGCGACTGCCATGGCCTCGAACCGATCCAAAAACTGGTATATCTTCTCTTTACTTTCATCAAAGACCGCCAAGGGATACTTCATGGCATGGTAACCCTGCCCAATCATGTGGGTTGCCCCAGGTGAAGATGAACTTCCTTCTGCTGCATCTATTTCACCCTTAGTTTGTGTCTTGAGTTCTAACTCTTTCAAGCGGTATTCATGTTCCATTTCTTGTCTCCTGGCATTCTGTCCCATTTCCAGTTTCTTGGTCTCCTGTTCCAGTTTCTTGGCCTCTTGTTCCATTTCCAGTCGCTTGGTCTCCTGTTCCATTTCCAGTCGCTTGGTATCCACCTCTATTCTTCTCAATTCCAACTCAGCCTTTCGATTTTCTCGTTCTTCTTGTCGAATTTCTCGCTCTCTTTCCTGGATGTAATCCGTTAGGGTCGAGCCAGATAACCCAATTTCTTCTCCGTTGGCCCTAAGTTCTGCTGTTGTTAGTTTAGGAGTGGCCATATTCAAGAAGGTACGTCAGCAAATAGAGTACACCCTTCAAGGCAGTAAAGCAATACTCACTATAGAATTTTATTCTACCTAAAACCTATATCATTTATCTATGTTTATTTAATATATTTAATCTACAACACCACACAGTACATCACAACCACTCTCTCATCCACAAGAGGAGATATAGGATAAAGACTTATGTAGACGTGTGACCGTGTGACTAGGTATGTAATGTGTCTTACCACCTATCTACATTCACTCTGTCTGGAACTTTCTCACTGTAAAGTCACCAGCATTAATGAAATGTTTCTACCATAAATGTAATGGCACCATATATCCAATGGACGTCCTTCCATTAAAAGTCATCAATATATACTTATATTTATTCCAATCAGTATGTCCCAACATGCAGGTACTCCGCTATGCCTGTGCCAGTATGCAGGTACCCCTCTATGTATATGCCCTGTTATGCCCAGGTCATATGGGTATTATTTTATCTACCCCGCTCGCTCCACCAATTATGTCACTTGCTTTCCCGAGAGGAAGTTGGAATCAACAAGCACATCTTCAAACTTATTATCTGTTGGGATTATTGCCTGACTTTGGTCTACACTCCTCTCTTCTGTCTTCCCTTCCATATATCTATTTCTTTCACTCTCTCTGTTATTCCTTCAACACATACTCCGACAACAGTTCCTTTCACCGATAAATAAAAGATTTATTAATAAAAACTATGTCTGGTGTATGTATGGATAGTGTCTATGTAGTTGGTATGTTCTTCTAGTGTGGATGCAAGATAAGATGTTGATAGATAGTCTCCGTAATCTTCTCCGTCAGATTCAACAGGCCAAAACATCAGATATCAAACACAGAATTAGAACGTTCTCACCCGGTATGATCCGTTCAGCTTGAGTCTTGACTTAATCCAATTCTTGAGAAAACAAACAATTGTTCACCACAGTAACACCGTACAGTAATGTGATCACGGTAAGTCCTTTCCGTAGACAGAGTTTTCCGTTTTATGTTGTTATAATCCATCAGTGAAAACACCTCACACCTGTCCACAGTTATTTAACCGTTCTCTGAATATAGGTACACTGGTCTAGGGTTCTTCCCTGTTTCGTTTAGGTGAGTACTCCATGAAAATGTTTTATCCTATTTTCTATGCTTGAATAAAGTTCCTTCTCTAAGGATCACCAAAACCTGTTTTTTTTTAATATTCGTTAAGTCACCCACTTTGCATTTGCTATAGTGACATACTTTCACTGCACCTGTGAAGTGCCTGATTAAATTAAAATGTCTTTCCTGTATTATCAACACTGCTTTCTCTGTACAAGAGATGAACTGGTTGATCTTCTTTGATAGGTCAGGCTGTGTAGTAGAACCTGGGTAATAAACATTAAATCAGGTGATTTAAGTCTGCCTCATATCCCTGTCTATGTGATTATCTTTTCTCCAGCCGTAATGAAACAGCCTCCGAAAGAATACTCTGACATAAACAGCAGAATTCACTAAAGTATAAACTATTCACTAAATAGAAAGTAATAGTAAACCCTACGCACAACCACATCTATATTCCTATGCTAAAACTATACTCTAATATATTAATACCTTATATATGCATCTATGTTCCTGGAATCGAAATACACTAAGCGAATAACACACTAATATCCCCTCTTTCCATCATTAGGGACGTGTATTTCTATTCCCACTCAGGAGCATATCTCCTTCAGCCCAGTTTGGAACACACACTAAACCGAAACTCCATGTTCAGCTTATTATAACGAGTGTCCAATCCTACGCTGATTGTTTGATCTACAATCAATTTTGTCGCACCCGTAACATCAAAAGTTCAGTGAAATCACGTATACGTCCGTATACGTCCGGCCGGTCCGCGCTCCGGTCTCCTTCGTCTCTACGATGTTTCCCTGTATTCTCCGACGTTTGTACCTCAAAGTGTCCAACCCCTTTGATCACCGTCTCCGCTGGTGCGCTGGTCCTCTGTCCATCGCTCGTTTGCACTTCAAAGCATTCTCCGTTCATTTTCCCGTCGGCCGATACTAGCGGGAGTCACTGCCCTCGGCGCGTACCTGTATCATATTTTTATATTCGTAGGTCAATGATCGTGAATTTTATTCCTCCTTGCAGAATGAAGTACACAATTGTTAACCCTTCTCCTTCTTCCTTGTATTTGTGTTACATCCAATTCTATCTGGGAATCACTAAACTATCATCATTCTGTGACATAGGCCCCCTCTTAAGAGAGTTGACCGCGTCGACTCTTCATCAATGTAGTTTTGATTCCTATGATCCTCCAACTTATTCCTCTTCCTCTGGAGTTGGATGTCTAGATAAGAAATCCGCTCCTACATTCTCCTTACCCGAGATGTATTCCACTGTGAAGTCCTGTTGCAACAACAACGTCCATCACATCCACCGTGCGTTGAGCTTCTGCGAAGTAGCTATTAACATCACGTGTTGATGATATGATTGGATCCTCACATGGATCAACACCTCATCCAGTAGGCGACCTCAGATGCACCCTACCATACTACTCATGACTGAAACTAGTGTTGGCTCATCGCTCCGGTAAGTTCAGTCGGCCTCCTTTCCACTGGCGTAAGCGATGGCTCACAATACAGACGGATTGTCCCATCCTGATTGTAACACTGCTTCCATGTCCTCTTGGTTTCCCCCGGCTTTGCCTCTGGGGATGTTCCACCTCGTCCTCGATGGACCGAGTCGTCTTTCCCAAATCTCCTGGACTTTTGCTTCCAGGACCATCTTGGGCGATATTGTATCTGGTCAGCCAATCTTCGGTTGGAGTCCTGGGTAATTCTCGCTTTTCCCGACGTTACCCACCCCTTCTGAACTTGGTTACCGGTGAAACTTTCACTCTTGTCCTTTCCCTGACTTGTGATTTCCCTCCTCCTGTCGTTGGGTAAATCTGACCTATCACGTACTGTCCCATAGGTCCTCCTATGTTGTACTGGCGATCTCTGGTCTTCGTCCGGACAGGGAAGAACTTTTGTCCCAATGGCTGCCATCACCATAAAGTGCGAAGCTTTGCTCCCGGATCTCTCTTCATATTTCCTAATGAGATGTCAAGGGAGATTTTTCTTCTCTTCCCCGATCCGTATTTTGTAGATGTTCTTGGATACCACCTTTTCCACCGGATAAGGTCCTTTCCATCCTACTTGAAGTATATTGGTCTCTGCTGGACCCCACACTTCCACTTTGTCTTCCACTTTAAGAGCTATTTTACTCTTAATCCGCTTGTTGGGTGGTGCGTTCTGGCACTCCGAACAAGACTTCAACCACCGGCGTACATCTCCGGTCATTCCTGGCCAGCAATAATGGCCGGAAATTTTCTGCAAGGTCTCTCTGACACCCATATGTCGATTCTCGCCTATGATGTGTCCACTCTGAAGAATGTGAGGACGGTGGGTCTCTGGAACCACCCACTGCTCGTGCAGGTTATCTCCACTCCCAGCTCTCCGATAGAGTAGTCGATTCTTCAGAAAGTACTGTCCCCGTTCTGGTGGCTCAGCACTTCTTTGCAGCTTCCTGTAGCAAGGACGCAACGTAGTATCCTTCCTCTGGGCAGTATGAAATTCTCCTATCCCTGAGTTGTCGCATAGTGTCTCTGCCTCTTTTTCCTTCCCGTGAGATCCACTGACTACTGTTCCTTTGTGGGCTGGCTGGTTGGGCATTCCCAAAAAGACATATTTCGTGCCAATGATCATGGGAAATAAGGAGTCAGATAATACAGCAGCTGGAATAATGCCCGTGACGTACCTGGATTTAATCTCCACCTTGGCGATTGGCAGCGTCATGGTAACCGCACTCCTCATTGCCGGCTGTATTTCTATGGTCTCCCCTGTAAGTTGGTCTGGGCTTACCAAGCTGGCGTCCACCACCGCTTCCCCATCCAAACCGGTATCGTAGAGACAAGCAACCTGTTGGCCATTTACTTCAATCAGTTCAACCACAGGTGGTCTCTCTTGGTCCTGAGTGCCTTTCATCTCCTTGACCGTTTCCTTGCCTTCCTCTTTTAATTCCTCGAGGTTGGTTATGCAATTGGCGTCTTTTGCCTTGAATCTGCAGTCCACAGTATTATGTGTTATCGACTGGCAGTGTGTGCACCCTGTTCCCTTCCTAGGTTTCCGTGTGTCCTTTTTGTTCCTTTCTCCTTCGCCGACCTCAGCCTTGTCTGTGATCACCGATGTAGGAATCACTTTGCATGCTGCGAAGTAAGAACTTTTAGGTTTCGATCTGCAGTCCTTCGTGTTATGAGATGGTACCTTGCAGAATGAACACCACCTCTCAGACCACTGTCGTTTCGCTGGAGAATTCGAGGTGTTCTGGTTTCCTTCCTTCACCTTCTCTGAACTCTCCATTGACGCCTTTATACAAGGTTCCATTTTTTCTCCTTCCCAATTCTTAGGTTTCTTTTTCTCTTGTTTCTCCTGACCTTTGGTTTGAATACTGAGTTCCGCAGCCTCCCCATGTACCTCTATGAATCGTTCCGCCAGCTTATTCACAACATCAATCCGTTCCGCCCCTTGTTCTCCCAAGGAGGTTCTGAGAGGTTTCGACATTTGCTTACGCATCTGGTCGACCACCATCATCTCTTCGAGACTCTCATAATCCCTCTTGAATTCTGCCAAGTCCATCCATTTCTGGAGATAGGATTTCAGCCTCAGACTGTAGGCGGCGAATAGCTCTCCCGGCTCTCGTCTAGACGATCTAAACTTCTTCCTATACGTTTGTGCTGTGACTTCATAATGTTTCATCAAAGCGGCTTTCAATTCCTCGTACTGATTTTCATGTCCTGGTGGTAGGCGTGTGTAGACCTCGTACCCTGAACCACGTAAAGCCTGGGATAATTTAAGAGCCCATCGGGTCCTATCTAGTCCCATAGCGACTGCCATGGCCTCGAACCGATCCAAAAACTGGTATATCTTCTCTTTACTTTCATCAAAGACCGCCAAGGGATACTTCATGGCATGGTAACCCTGCCCAATCATGTGGGTTGCCCCAGGTGAAGATGAACTTCCTTCTGCTGCATCTATTTCACCCTTAGTTTGTGTCTTGAGTTCTAACTCTTTCAAGCGGTATTCATGTTCCATTTCTTGTCTCCTGGCATTCTGTCCCATTTCCAGTTTCTTGGTCTCCTGTTCCAGTTTCTTGGCCTCTTGTTCCATTTCCAGTCGCTTGGTCTCCTGTTCCATTTCCAGTCGCTTGGTATCCACCTCTATTCTTCTCAATTCCAACTCAGCCTTTCGATTTTCTCGTTCTTCTTGTCGAATTTCTCGCTCTCTTTCCTGGATGTAATCCGTTAGGGTCGAGCCAGATAACCCAATTTCTTCTCCGTTGGCCCTAAGTTCTGCTGTTGTTAGTTTAGGAGTGGCCATATTCAAGAAGGTACGTCAGCAAATAGAGTACACCCTTCAAGGCAGTAAAGCAATACTCACTATAGAATTTTATTCTACCTAAAACCTATATCATTTATCTATGTTTATTTAATATATTTAATCTACAACACCACACAGTACATCACAACCACTCTCTCATCCACAAGAGGAGATATAGGATAAAGACTTATGTAGACGTGTGACCGTGTGACTAGGTATGTAATGTGTCTTACCACCTATCTACATTCACTCTGTCTGGAACTTTCTCACTGTAAAGTCACCAGCATTAATGAAATGTTTCTACCATAAATGTAATGGCACCATATATCCAATGGACGTCCTTCCATTAAAAGTCATCAATATATACTTATATTTATTCCAATCAGTATGTCCCAACATGCAGGTACTCCGCTATGCCTGTGCCAGTATGCAGGTACCCCTCTATGTATATGCCCTGTTATGCCCAGGTCATATGGGTATTATTTTATCTACCCCGCTCGCTCCACCAATTATGTCACTTGCTTTCCCGAGAGGAAGTTGGAATCAACAAGCACATCTTCAAACTTATTATCTGTTGGGATTATTGCCTGACTTTGGTCTACACTCCTCTCTTCTGTCTTCCCTTCCATATATCTATTTCTTTCACTCTCTCTGTTATTCCTTCAACACATACTCCGACAACAGTTCCTTTCACCGATAAATAAAAGATTTATTAATAAAAACTATGTCTGGTGTATGTATGGATAGTGTCTATGTAGTTGGTATGTTCTTCTAGTGTGGATGCAAGATAAGATGTTGATAGATAGTCTCCGTAATCTTCTCCGGCAGATTCAACAGGCCAAAACATCAGATATCAAACACAGAATTAGAACGTTCTCACCCGGTATGATCCGTTCAGCTTGAGTCTTGGCTTAATACAATTCTTGAGAAAACAAACAATTGTTCACCACAGTAACACCGTACAGTAATGTGATCACGGTAAGTCCTTTCCGTAGACAGAGTTTTCCGTTTTATGTTGTTATAATCCATCAGTGAAAACACCTCACACCTGTCCACAGTTATTTAACCGTTCTCTGAATATAGGTACACTGGTCTAGGGTTCTTCCCTGTTTCGTTTAGGTGAGTACTCCATGAAAATGTTTTATCCTATTTTCTATGCTTGAATAAAGTTCCTTCTCTAAGGATCACCAAAACCTGTTTTTTTTTTTTTTTGATATTCGTTAAGTCACCCACTTTGCATTTGCTATAGTGACATACTTTCACTGCACCTGTGAAGTGCCTGATTAAATTAAAATGTCTTTCCTGTATTATCAACACTGCTTTCTCTGTACAAGAGATGTACTGGTTGATCTTCTTTGATAGGTCAGGCTGTGTAGTAGAACCTGGGTAATAAACATTAAATCAGGTGATTTAAGTCTGCCTCATATCCCTGTCTATGTGATTATCTTTTCTCCAGCCGTAATGAAACAGCCTCCGAAAGAATACTCTGACATAAACAGCAGAATTCACTTAAGTATAAACTATTCACTAAATAGAAAGTAATAGTAAACCCTACGCACAACCACATCTATATTCCTATGCTAAAACTATACTCTAATATATTAATACCTTATATATGCATCTATGTTCCTGGAATCGAAATACACTAAGCGAATAACACACTAATATCCCCTCTTTCCATCATTAGGGACGTGTATTTCTATTCCCACTCAGGAGCATATCTCCTTCAGCCCAGTTTGGAACACACACTAAACCGAAACTCCATGTTCAGCTTATTATAACGAGTGTCCAATCCTACGCTGATTGTTTGATCTACAATCAATTTTGTCGCACCCGTAACATCAAAAGTTCAGTGAAATCACGTATACGTCCGGCCGGTCCGCGCTCCGGTCTCCTTCGTCTCTACGATGTTTCCCTGTATTCTCCGACGTTTGTACCTCAAAGTGTCCAACCCCTTTGATCACCGTCTCCGCTGGTGCGCTGGTCCTCTGTCCATCGCTCGTTTGCACTTCAAAGCATTCTCCGTTCATTTTCCCGTCGGCCGATACTAGCGGGAGTCACTGCCCTCGGCGCGTACCTGTATCATATATTTATATTCGTAGGTCAATGATCGTGAATTTTATTCCTCCTCGCAGAATGAAGTACACAATTGTTAACCCTTCTCCTTCTTCCTTGTATTTGTGTTACATCCAATTCTATCTGGGAATCACTAAACTATCATCATTCTGTGACATCTTGTTCGATTTTTTTTTCAACCTGTGTCTTCCATGTCAGGCGATGATCAAAGGTAGCTCCTAGATAGTTTGGATTTTCTTCATGGTGCAATATTTTTCCATTCAACACCAGCTTAGGGTGCTGAGTTTTATTTGAGAGGGACAACACTGCATGTTGTTTTCTCCTCACTTATCTTCACTAGCCATGATTTTGACCAGTCCTCTAGCGCTAATAAGGCTTGCTGTATTCTGCTGTTAGCTGTACTAATATATTCTTCAGATGTCCATATGGCTAGGTCATCTGCAAAGGAGGATGTGTGTACGCTGGCTGGAAAATTTTCCCTGATGTCATTTATATATGCTAGGAATAATGTTGGTGAAAGATCTCCTACTTGGGGGACACCTTGCTCCAAAAGCATCTTTTTGCTGGTTTGTCCTTGTACTTTTGTCCTGGCAGTTCTGTTCTCAAGGTAGTGGCAGATCCATCTGTACATTTTCCCACAAAAATGCATGTTTTGCAGTTTTATTTTCAATCCTTCCTTCCATACTTTATCAAATGCTTTTCTAAATCTATCCAGTCTTCCAGTGTGTGCTTTTTCTCTTGGAAGGCATCTTGTATTTCCTGAGTTATATAGTTCATTTGATCTTCCGTGGATCTGTACTTTCTGTATCATGCTTGGTGTGGTGTTAAGCGTTCCATTAATTTTCATACACAGCTAAGTAGACTGATAGGTCGATAGCTATTTTGTTCTTCCAAGGCTTTTCCTTTCTTTGGGACTAGTATCAGTATAGCTTCCTTCATGCATGTGGGACTATTTTCTCTTCCACCTGTAATTTAGGAGTGCTATTAGTTTTTTTTCCCCCTTTCTTTTGCTTTAGTGCCTAGTCCTATTAGCATTTAATTTGTGATTCCATCCTTTCCCAGTGATTTCTTCTTTTTAGGGTATTCATTGCCTGTTTCATTTCTTCCATTTTTAGATTTGCCATCATATATTCTGCTGCTGTCTCTGTATTTACTATGATGTGTCTGTTTATCTTTGAATGCTTTCTTCTGTTCGATTGTAACATCAATGTGGTTTGCACTAGCATAGTATTCCATTAATGCATTTGCAGCTTTTTTTCCTTAAGCAAGACATTTCCTCGGTAATTGTTATTTGTTTCTGGGCCCTTCATTATTCATGGCTTTCACTAGTCTCCATAGTTTGTTTCCATCCCTGTCAAAGTTCAGGTTTCTGTTTTTTCCCCTCCAACAATCTCTTGTTATTTGATTTACTGTTCTCTTATATTTTGCTGAGATGGCTTAGAGAGAGAGAGAGAGAGAGAGAGAGAGAGAGAGAGAGAGAGAGAGAGAGAGAGAGAGAGAGAGAGAGAGAGAGAGACAGACAGAGAGAGAGATGTTCGCTTCAATTGCTTGTTCTCTATCTGCTGTCTTCCTGGCATCTTCAACTTTGTCCTCCAAAATTTTTAGTTTTTCAGTTCAGTATGGTTTGCAAATTTTCCTCGCTCCTCCTGGAATGGACTCAGTGGTCGCCTGTATTATTACTTTGTTTAGACTTTCAACCATTTGTTTCACGTTGCCATGTCGTGTATTTATGTTTTCACAATATTTTTCTGTTAGTATGACAAATCTGTCCCAATCAGCTCGTTTGTAATTCCAGCGAGGCAAAAGATTTTGCTCTTGTCGAACATACTCCATATTTATTACAAGCTTGATTGGTCTGTGGTCATTACCAGCTAATTGGTCAAGCACTTGGCGATCGATTTTGTGGAGGATGTCTCATGTGCAGAAAGCTAAGTCTGGAGTAGAAGTGGTAAACCATCTTCTAGAGTAGACGCTCGGTGTTTCGTCCGTTTTGTTGAGTAGATGGAGATTTGAGTCTATTTCCCAGTCATCCACTTCATCTCCTCAGTTGTCAGTATCTGGGTATCCCCATATTTCTGAACGGCTATTAAAGTCTCCGACAATAATGCAGTTTGTGCCAGTTATTTTCATGTTTGAAAGTGTAGGGTCCCTATCTGCTGAGCTATACAGATTGTACAGATTGCTCTCTGTGATCCAAGGTGAGTTCATCATTTCAATAATTTTTTGACAATACTGATGAGAATAGTGTAATGCAGGTATCGTACGATTATATATGTAAACGCGCACCACTGTGACAATGTTGTTTCATTGTGAAAATATAAACTGATGTCTTCGCTCGCTGAAACTCGACTTTTGCAGAATGATAATGCTATGTCAACTGATGATTTTCCATGTTAAAAATCTTATCTCCTGTGAATGCAATTTCTAAATATTATAGGAGAGCTAGTTTGCTATAAATGCACATCATTAAACTATATTCATTGTGGAATTATAGAAATTCGCTATATGTACTTATCATTGGCTGTGAAAAACATGTTCTCGATAAATGCACTTCATAAGAAGTCTCCTTCGTGATGTAGAGACTGCTTTTATAAATTGTTATCTTGAACTCAAGTGCACTTATTAACTATTCAATGGTATATCAATTTTGCACATCTTTTCCTAAATATTCTGAGAATATTAGAGCGAGTTATATACTCTTTTGTCTGAGATTATTGCTCATGTGAAAAAGAACAATAGATATATGTTGCATCATTTAGCAAGACATTGCACTCAAGGCCAGCATGATTTCATTGCTGTTACGACATCACGGAATTTTATGTTCAGAGTTCTGCTAATTTCTGAGTGAATGACATAATTAAGTTCTTACTGAATGTATGGTGCAACTGTTGTGCTTGTGAAGGGGACAGAAGTTCGAATTTTGTCTTTAACCCCTACTCGATTGGGATAGGTTGGAGGGACACATTTCGTTCGAGTGTTCGAAAATATTTTCTTTACTATTTTGAGACATCTGTCTGATGCCTCTATCAATAATTCTTATAATCATGATTTTGTGAGATGATCTATGTGTTATTTCTGGTTGTGAATGTTTCACATGTGAATGTTGAGTCATTGGTACTTTTGGGGAGTTACAGACATGACGGGAGATGATAAGACTTATTAAGACGTTTGTCTTTCCCATAACGACACTTACCTTATTATTGACGTTTTTGTTTCGCCTGACGACCGTATCTTAAAAAAAAAAAAAAAAAAAAAAAAATTGTGTTGCGTATCCCTTACGGGACGTTGCAGTCAACACCAGCATTTTTTCAGCTGTTGTTGATGTACTAGGCAAGTGTTACGTTCAGTAGTTTGCCATTGCTTTCTGAACGACCGGCTCCTATACCTTTTTCGAAAAAACCAGCACCGCTGTGTTTCGAACCCGGGTATACGGGCTCACAAACCGCGTTCGCAAGCCCTTTATCTTAAAGCGTGTGTTTTATTCTGACGTCATTATTTCATTATGACGGTTCGTCCCATCATGATGACGTCATATCACAAAGGATGTTTTCATCCCGACAGTCGTTCTGCCTCAACAGACGTTTATCAGGACAGACGTTTATCACAACAGACGTTTATCACAACAGTCGTTTATCACAATAGACTTTTATCACAATCGGCATTTATTACAACAGCCGTGTATTACAACGGACGTTTGGTCTCAACAGACGTTATCTCAACAGACGTTCATCTCAACAGACGTTTATCACAACAGATGTTATATCTCTTTGTCTCATTGTGACATATTTATTTCATCCTGATGCCTTATTTTCTAATGACATCTTTATAACATTATGATGTTTTGTTCCGCCATTTATGTTTTTGTTTATTGTGATGTTATTATATCATCATGACATTTAAGTTATTATTTTAAGAATATAGCAGTTGGTTTTTGTTTCACTTCACCAGAGAGCTAGGTGATGGATTTTTGGCCTTCTTTTTTGTCTTCATCCTAAACCTTGGCGTGCTGGCTTGACTGCCGAAGACTGGTGAGATATTGGTAACATGAACATCTATCATGGGATGGTCTTTGTTTTCTCCATCGTATCCAAAGATTGAGTGGTCGCCTAGAGACAGCTAAAGTGTGGATCTTCGCTAATTTTATCGACCTCCAAACCTCATCCATGTCAGAGAGTCTCGCCTACAAAGCTAAGTATTTTCCAATTGTAATTCATACACCACACCTACACTTTGTTAATTTCAGCAATTGTTATTCAAAGGGAAGCATCTGTAGTTCACACAGGAGAAGTTAACATGCTCCGATATGACAGTGGCAAGGAAATTTGTTTTCAGCAGAACCATAGTATGAGGTATTTCGGATGCCTACTAGCACCGGACAAAGAAACATTGTTAGTATTAGAAGCAACTGTTTAAGGGACCAATGTTTTTCTCAGGACATTGTGGACTATTTTTATAGATTTATATTGGAGTACATTGACACTTAGTTAGTTAAGAAAGTGATTTTGTGATTTATCAGTGGAATGATTTTTCATGTGGGATGGTAACATTTTGTGGTATATTTGTTTTTCACCATCAAAAGATCACTGATCTTCCCGCACCCCCAGAAAGTTATCCCAATAGATGTGTTAAATTAATCAAGAGTTCGAGTTCTTTTACTTGTTGATTACGTTCAGCATTTTTGGTTGTTGCAGTTTGTTACAACATACACATTGTAATATTTCTTAGAGTGAGTTTCCAGTGGCTAGGAGAATTCATGGGGTCAAACTTCATTCACAGAGTGAGTATACTCTTCTTTGCCCCAGGTAAATTGCTAAGACTCACGACGCCTTGTAATATGAAAGCCCATTTTCTACTTACATCTGTAGAGTGGGGATATTTCACTTATTTGTCTTTATGCCACTGTTGGGGGTTCTTGAGCCATTACCTGGCTTTCTTATATAGGCGGATTTCATCTTGTTTAGATTTAACCGGGCCCCTTTCGGTTTTGTTTTTCTCACGCCACAGATTCCTTCCATTCCAGTTGTTAACTATTGCAGAGCACAACGAGTTGGCGACTGGGGATGACTTGCTTCTTTTCCGAGAGTTAAGTATCACACCCTCCTTGAACTTGCTGGTGAGTTCTGCGAAGGATGAATGCAATACGTAGGTGCTGAATGTATATCGCTATGGTGACAAATTGCTGCGGTTCTCATACAAGCTGGTGCCTTGAAAGATGTGCACACTCGGCAGGTATTGTCGCAAGGAAGATTCTTCCCTTCGTTCGCCAAACTAATGCCTTCTGACCAAATTACCGAACGGGGCCATGAAGAGGTGGGTGGGGGAGGGGGGATAAGGGATGTCTTGTCTGCTCAGGATACCTAACATGGAGATGAAAATATGTCCTGCCTGTCTAGGATATCTTACGTGGAGGTGATAACTGTCTTGTCTGTCCAGGATAACTTACCTGAAGATGATAACAGTCTTGTCTGTGCAGGATATCCGACGTCAATGTGAAAACGGTCTTGTCTGTCAAGGATATATCACGTGGAGGTGGTTAAGGTCTTGTCTGCCCAGGATATCCCACGTGGAGGTGATAACAGTTTTGTCTGTCCAGGATACCTCAAATAAAGATGAAAAAGTGTCCTGCCTGTCCAGGATACCCAACATAGGGGTGATAACGGTCTTGTCTGTGCAGGATATCCCACGTGGAGGTGATAACGGTCTTGTCTGTGCAGGATATCCCACGTGGAGGTGATAACTGTCTTGTCTGTGCAGGATATCTCACCTAGAGATGAAAAGGTGTCCTGCAACTCCAGGATATCCTACGTGGACTTGATAACTGTCTTGTCTATGCAGGATATCCCACGTGCAGGTGATAACTGTCTTGTCAGCAACGGATATCGCACGTGGGAGTGATAACGGTCTTGTCTGCTCAGGATATCTCACGTGGAGGTGATAAAGGTCTTGTTCGGTCAGGATATCTCACGAGAAGGTGATAACGGTCTTGTCTCCCCAGGATATCTCACTTGGAAGAAATAACGATCTTGTTCGGCCAGGATAACTCACGTGGAGATGATAACGGTCTTGTCTGCCCAGGATGTCTCACGTGAAGGTTATAACGGTCTTGTTCGGCCAGGATATCTTACGTGGGGGGGGGGGGGGGGGTGATAACTGTTTTGTCTGTGCAGGATATCTCACGTGGAGGTGATAAAGGCCTAGTCTGTGCAGGATATCTCACGTGGGGGTGATAGCGGTCTAGTCTGCTCAGGATATGTCACGTGGAGGTGATAACGGTTTTGTTCGGCCAGGATATCTCACGTGGAGGTGATAACGGTCTTGTTCGGCCAGGATACCTCACGTGGGGGTGATAACGCTCTTGTCTGTCTAGGATTTCTCACCTGGAGGTGATAATGGTCGTGTTCGGCCAGGATATCTCACATGGAGGTGAGGAAAGGTTGTTCTTAGTAAGTATAAACCTTTGCTTGATAAATCAACGTGAGCAGCGATAATGCAGTGACTAGAACGCTTGTCTTCCGACCCAGTGGTCGGGTGTTCGAAAATAAAATCAATGACAATTTTAAAGACTTAGGTGTCTTCTCCCCCCCCCCCCCCCCACACACACACACTGTTGACCTAGCCTTAAATGTGTGCTCACTTAGGAGCGCCGAAAGCCTCTCCATTCCACGCAATTTCTTCAGCCTCCTGCATCCTTATGTTGAACGTGTCTGCAATGCCATGTGTCCATGTCCGTGTT
Source organism: Cepaea hortensis (assembly GCA_963921405.1). Taxonomy (NCBI): domain Eukaryota; kingdom Metazoa; phylum Mollusca; class Gastropoda; order Stylommatophora; family Helicidae; genus Cepaea; species Cepaea hortensis. The sequence continues at coordinate 75,969,790 of OY992889.1, read as the reverse complement.
TATCGACAGCTGCCTCTTTAAGGATCCATGCTGTTATGAACGTGGCTTATATATGTATAGATGATGAATGTTCTGGTGTATGTATATTTGGGGCAGCAGTGTGTAGTCTATGGGTATATTCACTTGTGTTCACAGATGACTGTATCAACAGGTACAGTCACAACCAACGACAGATCACACAGATCCGCATGTGATTAAAATCGGAAGTCTAGTTTGCCGTTCTCCTGTTAGCGAAGTGCTATCTTCTGGGTGCATCCTAGAATACAAGAGGCAAGACATCCATTGTGAGCTGCCTTTGGTAAAAATAAATAAAGAACCATTTCCCCACGCGTTGGGTGTATGATTCTAGCCCATAATTGTATCGACTAGTTGGCACTCGATGAGTGAAGTGTTCAGTATCACAAAGCCTCGTTTATTTCCCAGAATATATTCTGGTACCTGTTTTAGACTTGGTAGGCATGGAAGCTCAGATAATATTGGAGTGCATTTGATGATCAGTTTATTGATGTGCATGCAGTTGTTTGATCCCCCGTGAGACGTTGAGTTTCCTAGTTATTGCAAATCGGAGCCAAATGAATCAAATATTTGTCTGACTAACGTCATACTCAAAACTTTCTATACACTTCAGTATAACAGATTGTAGACTCAGGCAGAGTAAATTAAACTTGCCTTGTTTCTTTGCCGCTTTATTGGTTGGTTTAGGTGGTTAGTAAGTTATTACTTCGTCGTGAGCTTGCATTTTAACTCTGAGCATACGTGCATACGTCTAATGAATCTACACATAGGTTGTTTGAGGGCTGAGAAAAGGGCTTGCTTCTACGGTGTGAAGATGGCGAAGAAACGTTTCTCCAGACCCACATTTAATTTCAACAGGGTACAGGTTGCAGAACTCTTCTATTCCCCTCCCCTAAAGCATACGAACTAGTAGGATGTTCAATGAATTTAACTGAATGTAACATCTGCGTTGAGGCATATTATAATGTAACCAGATCATGATTTCGTAGAGGTACAACATTTACGGGCTGGTTGGCATTAGGCCTAGATTGGTAATGTTCCCTTCGTGAGTTTTGGGAAATTCATTGTCAACAGTCGCTAAACCAATGCCAAGAGGGATTGTCTCTATATAACAATTCATTGTCAGCAGTCTCTATACCAATGCCAAGGGGGATTGTCTCTATATAACAATTAATTGCCAACAGTCGCTAAACCAATGTCAAGATAAATTGTCTCTATATAACAATTCATCGTCAGCAGTCTCTTAACCAATGCCAAGGGGGATTGTCTCTACGTAACAAGGGCAATTCATTGTCAGCAGTCTCTAAATCAATGCCAAGAAGGATTGTCTCTATATAACAATTCATTGTCAGCAGTCTCTAAACCAATGCCAAGAGGGATTGCCTCTGTATTACAAGGAGCTGTTAAATGTTGATTGACAAACCCTCACAGGAACTGTGTTAAGTGATGAGCTCGAATCTCTGTTGCCGATATTTTTTCCATACTATTTGAGTTTTTAGTCAAGATATATACGCACATTAAATGGAACCAAAATGAGGTAGTCATTAGCTTTGCGCTGTCTCTATTGAAGACAAGGATCTGGTTCAACTCCAGATAATCGGAAGTTTGAACAATGTTAGGTCAAGCTCTGGGAAGGAAACACGGCGACGAAAAGAACTGATCAATCCTCCTTATTATGCTCTGACCTGGTATATGTGACAGCCTGTTCACATCCCTTCGGCGGTATCTGCACGGCCTTGTCTTTACCGCTCTCACTCTTCTTCAGATGTCCGAGCTGATATCAGCTAGCAAGACTCTCCTGTCATCTCTGTCGTGTGATATGTTGATGACATCAGCTAGCAAGACTCTCCTGGAATCTCTGCCATGTGATATGTTGATGACATCAGCTAGCAAGACTCTCCTGTCATCTCTGCCATGTGATATGTTGATGACATCAGCTAGCAAGACTCTCCTGTCATATGTGCCGTGTGATATGTTGATGACACCAGCTAACAAGACTCTCCAGCCATCTCTGCCGTGTGATATGTTGATGACATCAGCTAACAAGACTCTCCAGCCATCTCTGCCGTGTGATATGTTGATGACATCAGCTAGCAAGACTCTCCTGTCATCTGTGCCGTGTGATATGTTGATGACATCAGCTAACAAGACTCTCCAGCCATCTCTGCCGTGTGATATGTTGATGACATCAGCTAGCAAGACTCTCCTGTCATCTGTGCCGTGTGATATGTTGATGACATCAGCTAGCAAGTCTCTCCAGCCATCTCTGCCGTGTGATATGTTGATGACATCAGCTAGCAAGACTCTCCTGTCATCTGTGCCGTGTGATATGTTGATGACATCAGCTAGCAAGTCTCTCCAGCCATCTCTGCCGTGTGATATGTTGATGACATCAGCTAGCAAGACTCTCCTGTCATCTGTGCCGTGTGATATGTTGATGACATCAGCTAGCAAGACTCTCCTGCCATCTCTAACATGTAATATGGTGATGACATCAGCTAGCAAGACTCTCCCGTAATCTCTGCCGTGTGATATGTTGATGACATCAGCTAGCAAGTCTCTCCAGCCATCTCTGCCGTGTGATATGTTGATGACATTAGCTAGCAAGACTCTCCTGTCATCTGTGCCGTGTGATATGTTGATGACATCAGCTAGCAAGTCTCTCCAGCCAATTCTCCCGTGTGATATGGTGATGACATCAGCTAGCAAGACTCTCCTGTCATCTGTGCCGTGTGATATGTTGATGACATCAGCTAGCAAGACTCTCCTGTCATCTGTGCCGTGTGATATGTTGATGACATCAGCTAGCAAGACTCTCCTGCCATCTCTACCATGTAATATGGTGATGACATCAGCTAGCAAGACTCTCCCGTAATCTCTGCCGTGTGATATGTTGATGACATCAGCTAGCAAGTCTCTCCAGCCATCTCTGCCGTGTGATATGTTGATGACATTAGCTAGCAAGACTTTCCCGCAGTCTCTGCCATGTGATATGTTGATGACGTTAGCTAGCAAGACTCTCCTGTCATCTGTGCCGTGTGATATGTTGATGACATCAGCTAGCTAGACTCTCCTGTCATCTCTACCGTGTGATATGTTGATGACATCAGCTAGCAAGACTCTCCTTCATTTCTACCGTGTGATACTGCCAATGATATTAGCTGAAGTTTAGCTCATATTATTATTTGTTGCTCAGTTGTTTATGCTTTCCGCGAACTTCGTTCGCTTGTCGTCTTCTGCCTCCCTTGACTGGTATTTTCTCAACTTAGGTTACCGTCTCTAATTCTGTTGGTATGCTCCATCAATTTTATTTATCTTTTCTTGATGGTTTTGATGACTGTTCGTTCTGTTTACAAGATGTAGTGGCAAACAAAAAGTAGACGGAAAATGGAAAGTAAAGGTGTGTCACAGTTATGGCTTAAAAGTTGTTAATATGGTACCAGACATCTTGTATTATAACACAGTGACAATATTTCGGCGATATTTAAGTCTATGGTAGATAAGGGCAATCGCTTAAGACGACTAACCACCCCATGGCACTTAATCAGTCATGGAAGCAAATATCTAACAGGACAAAGCCGCGAACTACTTTCTTTCAAATCCGGGATTTCTCCTGCCATCAAGTTCTATGGCATGGCTAATTCGATTCACAACAAACTGACAGCAGTCATGTACTTACACAATATATTTCTGTTCTCTAGTGCGTCTTTCAATATGTACATGTCCACTTTTATTATATTTCTATCCAAGTGCCAATAAGTACCATTTAATTTTATAATCCACCACACTCCATATTTCCCCAGATTTTAATTGCATCGGACAGGGAAATGTCTTAATGTATTCATACGCTGTTTGATTCCTGTTGTAGTATGCCCCCAGGAGTTGCCGAAACCAGCAGACAGCCGTCTCTGAGATGTGCTGATAGGCAATGCCAGGTCACATGCCTTGCCAAGACAGACATTCTCCTTCCCAGCGAGATCTCTGCGTCTGTTATTGTTTTTACGTTTCAATATAAAAACATGTTACTGACACCCCGATGCTAGCGATAGGTCGGGTTGCCTTCCCGGCGTGCCTCGCTCGTCCGCCATGTTCTTATCTGAACGCCCGTCACTTCCTCTCCTGCCGTGACTGAAAGTGCGTTCACATTGATATCGAAATTGGGCGATTAGCAGGGACGATTACACTTCGATAAGGCCCACCATCCGTCATATGATAGTTCAGCATTTTCTGGGAGCTCCAAGAAATGCCTCTGAACCTACTGGAGTATTTAAGGTTGCAAGATCATGACGGGGGTAGAACGGGCGCCGGAAAATGGAGGCTGCCTCCTGTTAATCTTTAGCAGAATAGGAGCAGGCATTTCTGGTTCGACTTCCGGCTGCCGATTCAGACTGATGCTATCTGGACGTGTTCTTGCGCCTTTTGTCGGCATTGTCGTATCACGTATCAGCCTGGTAAAGGATGTCAGCACTCCACGACATCATCGAGTTCTTTCTTTCTTTCTTTCTTACTTTCTTTCTTTCTTTCTTTCTTTCTTTCTTTCTTCCTCTTTAATTTTTGTTATTGTTGTCTGTTTTCCTTCTGACTTTCTTTCTTTCTATTTTTAATTTTTTTTTTATTGTTTTCTTCTTCCCGTCTTTCTTTTCGCAATAGTATAGTTATTTATTGATATTTCTTGCTTACTTCTCATGTGTTTTCTGTGATATTTTTTTTTTTTTCGTGTTGTGCCTGCACATTACATAAATTCTTACAATTATTCAGTCCTCTTCTCTTCTTTGATTTCATGTGCCACTATTTACCTCTTTCTGAAATTTACATTTATTTGTTTCTTTCCACCCTTTCCTTTATTCGTGACTTCTTTACTTATTTCTTTTCATTCGTCTTTCCCTCTTTCTGTATTATTCTTATTAAATCTTCTTTATTTGTATGTATTCCTGTAATTCCATCTTCCACGTGTCATTAAATGTCTGTTTCAAACCGCCACCTCTAATGTTCTTAATTTCTTTGGTCTTTTATGTTTTCTTCATTTTCTATTTATGTTTTCATTTTTTTAAACAAGCCCTAATTTTGTATTTCATAGACGTATACAATCGATCCTGAATTTGGTTATATACCGTTCACTGATTAATCTCAGTTTAAAATCGATATCTTATCCTGTCTGGACTTATTGCGACATTTTTAATGTAATAAGAAACAATGTAATAGGAAGCATGGCTGGGTCATATAGAAAGAATGGAAGACAATAGGGAAACAAAACTCGCTTACACTCAGGAAATAAATGACCGTAGACCCCGAGGTAGACCAAGAAGACGATGGAGAGGTAATGTATATACAGACCTACAAGCACTTGGAATCAACGACTGGCAAGAGAAGGTCAACCAGAGAGACGAATGGAGACGGATTGTATCTGCAGCAAAGAACCTCAATGGCTCGGAACGCTGAAGAAGAAGAAGAAGAAGAAGAAGAAGAAGAAGAAGAAGAAGAAGAAGAAGAAGAAGAAGAAGAAGAAGAAGAAGAAGAAGAAGAAGAATGTGATATATTAGATTTTCACAAACGTAACATCACGATTAAATATTTCCAGGACGACAAAAATCGGCGTTCACCGCAACGGATTTATTTGTTCCATAATGGTACGATCCAAGATTTAATATACCCGTTGGGAATGAAAAACATTAACTCGGAAAGGACCGTATAAATAGCAGCGCGCAGAGCGACATGGCCTGTTTGTACATCAGCCAGCATGAGACATAAGAACTGAAGCAGCGGAAGGAGTGAGAGAGTTTCAAAATTCATTAGAAAAGAACATCCTCAGCCTACGAAATCGCTGTGAGAAATTGCATCTCATTCAGATCATGAAACGTGTCGACATGTTGAGGTCATTCTGATAAATAAGGTAAACACCACATTTAATTCAGTTAAATTGTAGTTAGTTGTGAGCCTATTTTCCCAGAAGAGAGTTGGTAAGTAGACTCGGTTGAACACGTGTGGTGAACGAAGAAGTTAATTTAATTGTTATAGTTTATAGATAAACTATTAATTAAGAATACCCATATTGAATGTTATTTTCTCCCATTAGTAAACACCTGACTTAATGTATACAAATCATTACTCCAAGTTGTACATTTAATTCTTAAGCAACTCAATCTACAATGATTTGGAATGGTGAGTTCTTAAAGAATAGTACAAACTAAATAATATTATACTCAGTTATAGTCACAAGATAAACTGTACAAGAGGAGAAGAATACAGTGTTTATTTTCTCCCAGCTAAGCAACTTAGTTAATGTATAAAACATTAGACACATGTTATACATTTTATTTCTTAAGCATGAAACTGAATCTACAATGAATTAGAGTGACTTAAGGAACTTCAGAATTCTTAGTACAGTGGTAAGGACATAAAGTATATGGCCCACTGGTAAGATTAAAAACTAGTTTACATGTGCCAGCACTAATAGAGAATTTAGTGGAATGTGTATAGTCAAGTAGATGGAGCACATTAGTCAGTAAATTTATTTTTTTACATGAGCACATGGACAACCAAATAGTTTCTTTTAATTCATGAGCACATGAGAACCAGCCAGAGCTCTACAGGTCTCATAATTTGTGTGATGGTACAGCCACTTGGGGTAAGGCAAATATATAAACATGGCTGTTAACCATGGGCAATAATAATATTTGTGCCTCATAATAGTTCGTAACCAACCGCCATGCAAGAAGTATTTTAATTCATAATGCCTGAATATGAATTGGATATATCACCTAAATTGTATGTATTTCATGAGAACATGTGATAACTCCGGGACTCCATGTTGCTAAATCCTGGATGAATTGCCTAAGTGTGTCTAATGATCACAATGATCACTATGACATTGTTGATAACATGTCTGTGAGGATTCATGTGTGAGTTCATCATTGTTAAACAGATGTGAATGTATCATTTCATAAAATCCACCAGCATGCATGACTACAAGTTAGGTTGAAGGATGAGATGCCCTTGTAATGTCCTTCTGGGTGAATCTGTGAATGTATTCTGTGTAAAGCACCTACATATGCATGATTGTCATCCATATAGATATGATTGTGTCTGATGAATGGGTGAGACCTCATTGTGATGCCATATGGTGTAAACATGTTATGTTGTCATTTGGAAATCACATAAGTACCCACTTTACATGACAGTATGAAGAATGTGTGATGAAGGATTCCTATATGATCACCCATACCTATATGAATGTGTCTGTGGACTGAGTGAATTTATCAGCCATACATATGAATGATGTCAGAGTTGAGTGAGTGAGTGAAGTTACATGCTGAGTGAGAAAGAGGGAGTATAAGCCAACAGTCAATCTAATGATAGCCAGCAACTTTGATGTGGAATGCCATGCCTATCACTAGAGAAATGCTTCGGTGTACCCCATAAACTCAAAACTAATTTAGTACACTCCGGCGCATAACACCACTTTGTATAAAGTATCATTCATATCTCTATCATCTAGTTTTGTGCGCTAAGCACGACACAAGCCATGTCATACATTACGCATAGCACCAGCATCTGTGTGTGTAATTTAAGCAAAATCCCACTTTGTAGTTCATGTTAACACATATGGTCTGTTGTAATGATAATAATGAATTTCAAAGATGATGAGGATGACTGTAATTTAATGAAAATGATATAACCATGATTATGATGATAATGTTAGAATAATGTAATGATTTCTAATGTCATAAACATGATAATAATGATGATGATTGTAATAACAATGTAATAATTATGAAAATAATGATAAGGATTTTAATTACAATTATTATAAAAACCATGATGATGTTGATGATAATAATCAATGTTACATCCATGAGAATGGAAGAAATCTTCTCACTTGAAGCATTTAATGAAGAAGAATACACCTGAAGGCTATACAAGAATAATACCAAATGTACTTATCTTGTTGATAAGCAAATACTCATGGAAATGGGACTTGACTTTTAAAAGCTCTTAATGTATAAGACCTTTTTCTTGAATAGAAAAAGATGAAGTAGAGAACAAAACTAGATACAGAAGAGAATGGTCAACATAATTGCTAAATTCCCAATCACTCAAGGTATTACTTCTAGAAACCTGAGGACAGGCATAGGTGATGATGAAACTGCGCATCTGCTAGTAAACCTTGAACATTTGATAGTGGAAGATTGGATTGAGAGCAAACAACTGTGTTGGTGATAACTACATGAAAACACCATGACTATCTTTCTTCTATGTTATTTTCTCTAAAGAACAGGATCCATTTTATTGTTTTCCCGGGTTATGTTCTTAGGCTTTTACATGTAAATCCTAATGTCATATTTCTGATATTATTCGAATTATGTGATTGATGGAATTTCAGGTAGTGGTCTTATTCATGTCAATCCAGACCTGACTTGGTGAAGTTTGAAGGCAGCACCTGTTGAGTGAGCACATGGTTGAGTGATGCCCTTGACAGAGTAGCGTCGAACCTTATCTACCTGCAACCATTCCATTTGTCTCATAGGAGAGGTAATCTTTATTTAAAATAAGTACCTGCCAAGACAAAGGAGAACAAGAGCCAACTTATGTTCTACTACACCCAGGAACAATAAATAATACTACAATTGATGATAGCCAGAGTGATTCCCAAAGCTGGAAGTGGAGAATCCTGATTGGAGACAGTTCTTTTTTTCAGATCATCCAGACCAGTAAAAGATTAGCTTTACAGGCCACTGCGAAAAATCTAAACGGTTAATTATCTACCTGATCATGGGCACATCAAGTCTGTAATATTTAATGTATATGTATATGTCCTTATTTCTATGACAGGAAATTGTAATTTTGAATGCACTTTACAAAATCCATATTTATGTGTATTAAATCAACAAAGAAAAATAAGGTCATGTCATGTATTGATTGTATTTTACTTGTCATAATCAAATTGTTTTAAATTACCCTAGATAGAATTAATTAGTTGGTAGAGGAGAGGCAAGGAACCACATAGGGAATAAATTGGGTATAAAAGGGAGTACAACTTTTCAGTATTTCCTAAAGGTATTCCTTGGTTCTCTAAAACTCTATTTCTGGTCTCAACAATTGAGTCAGGACAACAAAATTAATTAAACGGGCAGGATCACATGGGGAAAAATGATTTTTCATCATTTATCTCTGTGGGGTTGAGCCATCAATCAAACCCATATCCGACAAGTTGGGGGCTAAGTCCGGGTATTTCTTTAATTAGAAAGTAGAATATAGCAGGTTAGGATAGTAACATTCACCTAGTCATAGTTATCATATCATTAGATATTGATAAAGTAGGTAGATAACTCTAATCAGACATACGTGCTTTGCTTAAAGTCTATTCTCCAGGTATACAGGCGTATTCACCTTCAGAGAAGACAAGAAAAAGGTAAGAATGGCAGACACCGCCAGACTGAGAAATCTTTTCATGGAGACTGGTAAGCAGTGCGACCTAACAGGTAAGGAGTTAGCTCAGTATGTTAGCGAGGAATTCGAGAAACATGAACGTCTACAAGCTGAGAAGGAAAAGGAGGAAAGACGTCTACAAGCGGAGAATGAAAATAAGGAGAAGGATAGACAGGCAAACAGAGAACAAGAAGAAAGAAGACAAAAACATGAACTGGAAATGAGGAAGTTGGACAATGAAACCGAGTTACGACGACTGGAAATCATGAACCAACAGAATCCCTCAACAGATCAAAGTAGATCTTCAGCTGAACCACCAGGGGAAGCAGCTTCAGTTCAAGTGAACGCCATGTCTTTTCCATTGGAACCTTTCAATGAACAAACAGACATCATCGAAAATTATTTATCAAGATTCGAGAGGATGTGTGTGATGTGCGGACTGGAGGAGACCAAATGGGCAGTTAAATTGTCACAAGGACTTCGCTGAATTTCTTACGAAGTATTTTCTAGGATACGACCGGAGGAGTTGGGCAATTATAACATCCTAAGACAAGCCTTATTAGCCAGATTCAAGATAGACGGAGAGAACTACAAGAAACAGTTCAGGACTGCTCGGAAGGAAGCTGGAGAGAACTTCTCTCAATACGTAGAAAGACTAAGATCCTACCTAAACAAATGGCGTACCATGTCTAGATTTGAGGAAACCTACCAAGATCTAGAAGAAATGATTCTGATAGATCAACTCAAACAGAAAATGTCTCAGGACATGAGAGCATTTTTAACACAGAATGGAGCTGAGAGATTGAAGTCTATCATTACTTTGGCAGAGAGATATGAAAAGTCGCAGAAAGAGGCGGGAGGTAATCAACGAGATACCAATAATCTTCCTCGCGAATTCCCTCAGAAGACCAAAGATAAAGGAGAACCGAAATCCAGCAAACCAAATGGATCGAATGGATCAAATAAGACCACTACAAATCAGAACCAGCAGTTCAAGTGGGAGAAGAAGCTCTACTGCAGCCATTGTAAAAATCATGCTCATAACACAAGGGATTGCAAAAAGAAGCCTCAACCTCTTACCACAGCCTGTGCAGTAAAACCTAAAGCAGCGAGAAGGAACCAGAATGCTTATTCCAATATGGACACGCAACGGAACACCAACTTCAAACTGCCAGTCATAGAATCTGTCAACCTGAATGGATGGACAGTGGAATGTCTCTATGATACAGGTTTATTTTTCGACGCAATTGTACAAGCCTCATTGGTAAACCCAGAGCAAGTTACAGATAAAACCGTCGAAATACAGGGATTTCTGAAAAGTTCCGTACCTATGACACTTCCTGTTGCCAAGGTCAGCATAACTTCACGCTATGTTACGGGAGAAATCAGAGCAGCGGTCATGGAAGATCCAATCTACCCTGTCATGCTTGGATGTCGATACGTCTTTTTAGGAGAACCAGTACAGCCAATGATAGCATCAGCGGTGACTACGCGCCAACAGGCCAAGGAAACTCCAACGACTACGACACCAGCAAATCTTCAGCCCGAAGATTTAAAACAAGCCCAAGCAACAGATAGTTCACTTGGGACGTGCTTCCGTAAGTTGCCAAAATCACATACACCTCCTGGGAAGGGTGATCTCTACATGAAGAATGGAATTCTTCACAGAAAGGCAGGAAAGTTAGGACAAGAGTATTCTCAACTGGTTGTTCCAACTACTTACAGAACACAAATACTGGAGATGGGACATAGTATGCCGTTTAGCGGACATATGGGAATCAACGCAACCATGCAACGAATCTCAACTCACTACTACTGGCCTGGAATAAACGCGGACATTCAACGATATGTCAAATCATGCCCAGAATGTCAGAGAGTAGCCCCAAAGCACTGGACACCACCAGCGACATTAGGGGAAATGCCCATCACTGGCACACCATTCGAGAAAGTGGCTGTGGACATAGTCGGACCTCTCACCCTGACAAAGAAGAGGAATCGATTCATACTAACACTAGTAGACACATGCTCGATGTGGGCGGAAGCTGTGCCGATGCCTTCGAGTGATTCCAAGCATGTAGCAGAAGCTCTACTTGGAATATTTACAAGATTAGGATTTCCAATCCGGATCCTGACTGACAACGGATCTCAGTTCAAAGGAAAGTTGATGGAGGAAGTGTTTAGAATGTTCCAATCTAGGCAGATATGTACTTCTCCATACCACCCTGCTTCAAACGGAGCTGTGGAAAGATTTAATGGGACACTAATAACCATCTTGAAGAAACTAGCTCAAGAAAAACCAGAGGCGTGGGATACATACATTCCGGCAGCACTTTTTGCGTACCGCGAGGTACCACACAAATCTACGGGAATTGCACCAGCAACACTGTTGTTTGGTCGTCCAATTAAGGGACCATTAGAAGCTTTACTTCGTACCTGGACTGATGATTCAGTTGATGAAACTGTTGTGACTGCATCCGCATATGTGGAAGAGTTAAAACAACGACTTCAACTTGGCTGGAAATTAGCCGCAAGCAACCTACGACAAGCACGACGTAGAATGGCCCTAAATTTCAACCAGAAAGCGAAAGATAGAGAGTTACTGGTGGGAGAAAAAGTACTATTACTTCTTCCCACAAGTCAAAACAAGTTGCAAATCGGTTGGAAAGGACCTTATGTAGTAAAGGAGAAAATTTCCAGAACAAACTACAAGATCGCTATAAAGGGGAAAGAGAAAATCTTTCATCTCAACCTGTTACGGAAGTACAACGAGAGACCCCCCACCGAGACAGCACATTTGATAGCAATGGCCGTAGCAACAGAAGTTGAGCATGGAAACTCAATGGGAGGGGAGTATCCACTGCAATTCAACGAGACTTATCGAGATGTGGACATTAGTTCAACATTAACGACGGATCAGCAGCAGCAGATTCAAGAGTGCTTAGAGAATTATGCAGAGATACTAACAGACAAGCCAGGATTAACAAATCTTGAAGAATTCGACATGAAGTTGAAGGATACAACACCTGCGCGAGTCAAAACCTACCCTGTTCCATACGCCAAAGCCAAATCTCTCAAAGATGAAATTCAACAATTGCTTTCAGCTGGGATAATATCACCTTCTGAGTCACCTTACAATGCAAGTGTAGTTTTATTGAGGAAACCCAATGGTGAACATAGATTATGCATTGATTATCGGCAGCTGAATGCGGTGACAGAGTTCCAACCGGAACCACTGCCAGATCAGAATCAACTTTTCACCAGCCTCAACAGAGCAAAATACTTCACAAAGATAGATCTCAGCAAAGGATATTATCAAATCCCAGTGAAAAAGGAAGTTAGACCGTGGTTAGCCTTCAGCACTCCTGATGGACACTATGAATTTAACGTTCTTCCTTTCGGATTAAGCAATGCACCTAGTGTCTTCACTCGCATGATGAGGAAACTTTTAGGACCATTGGAAAATCCACGTCTTAGCAACTTCATGGATGACATCCTGATTGCTACAGAAACATTCGAGGAACATCTTGAGACATTGAAGATACTGTTCAACCGCCTGAAAGAAGTGGGGTTGACTGCAAGACCAAAGAAGTGCCAGATTGGGTTCAGGCAATTAGACTTTTTGGGACACACAATATCTCAAGGAAAAATGCAACCTCATGATGGTAATGTGGAGAAACTAAGAAATGCACCGCGACCCAGAACCAAAAAGGATGTTCGATCTTTTGTATCTCTCTGTGGATTTTACCAAAGATACATCCCAAACTTCAATTCCCTCGCATCTCCGTTGACAAATCTCACTCGGAAAGGGGAACCAGAAAAGGTTGTTTGGTCTGCTGACTGCGAGAAAGCGTACGCGGAGTTAAAGAAAGCTTTAACAGCAAAACCAGTTCTTCATCTACCAGATCTAACACGTCCATGGATACTTAGGACGGATGCAAGCAACATAGGAATTGGTGCCACCTTATTACAAGGAATGGATGAGGATAAATCAATGCTCTTTCCAGTTGCCTATGCCAGTAGAAAATTGAATTCAGCCGAACGCAATTATTCTACCATTGAAAAGGAATGTTTAGCTTTAGTCTGGGCAGTAGAGAAGTTTCAGGCGTACCTGTATGGGAAACACTTCACAATACAGTGCGATCATCAACCTCTCACGTTCCTGGCAGCATCCATAAACTTAAACGCTCGACTAATGAGATGGTCGTTACTTCTACAACCGTATTCATTCCAAGTTGAATATGTTCCAGGAAATATGAATGTAGGAGCAGACTTTCTCAGCAGACATCCTATTGAAGATTCTGTACAAGAATCAAAGGACAAGAAAGGATTAGAGGAAATATAAGCTTGTTACGCTTGCTCAAAGCTACTGTTCTTCAGGCGAACAACAGTCTGAGAGGGGAGCCATGTGATATATTAGATTTTCACAAACGTAACATCACGATTAAATATTTCCAGGACGACAAAAATCGGCGTTCACCGCAACGGATTTATTTGTTCCATAATGGTACGATCCAAGATTTAATATACCCGTTGGGAATGAAAAACATTAACTCGGAAAGGACCGTATAAATAGCAGCGCGCAGAGCGACATGGCCTGTTTGTACATCAGCCAGCATGAGACATAAGAACTGAAGCAGCGGAAGGAGTGAGAGAGTTTCAAAATTCATTAGAAAAGAACATCCTCAGCCTACGAAATCGCTGTGAGAAATTGCATCTCATTCAGATCATGAAACGTGTCGACATGTTGAGGTCATTCTGATAAATAAGGTAAACACCACATTTAATTCAGTTAAATTGTAGTTAGTTGTGAGCCTATTTTCCCAGAAGAGAGTTGGTAAGTAGACTCGGTTGAACACGTGTGGTGAACGAAGAAGTTAATTTAATTGTTATAGTTTATAGATAAACTATTAATTAAGAATACCCATATTGAATGTTATTTTCTCCCATTAGTAAACACCTGACTTAATGTATAAAAATCATTAATCCAAGTTGTACATTTAATTCTTAAGCAACTCAATCTACAATGATTTGGAATGGTGAGTTCTTAAAGAATAGTACAAACTAAATAATATTATACTCAGTTATAGTCACAAGATAAACTGTACAAGAGGAGAAGAATACAGTGTTTATTTTCTCCCAGCTAAGCAACTTAGTTAATGTATAAAACATTAGACACATGTTATACATTTTATTTCTTAAGCATGAAACTGAATCTACAATGAATTAGAGTGACTTAAGGAACTTCAGAATTCTTAGTACAGTGGTAAGGACATAAAGTATATGGCCCACTGGTAAGATTAAAAACTAGTTTACATGTGCCAGCACTAATAGAGAATTTAGTGGAATGTGTATAGTCAAGTAGATGGAGCACATTAGTCAGTAAATTTATTTTTTTACATGAGCACATGGACAACCAAATAGTTTCTTTTAATTCATGAGCACATGAGAACCAGCCAGAGCTCTACAGGTCTCATAATTTGTGTGATGGTACAGCCACTTGGGGTAAGGCAAATATATAAACATGGCTGTTAACCATGGGCAATAATAATATTTGTGCCTCATAATAGTTCGTAACCAACCGCCATGCAAGAAGTATTTTAATTCATAATGCCTGAATATGAATTGGATATATCACCTAAATTGTATGTATTTCATGAGAACATGTGATAACTCCGGGACTCCATGTTGCTAAATCCTGGATGAATTGCCTAAGTGTGTCTAATGATCACAATGATCACTATGACATTGTTGATAACATGTCTGTGAGGATTCATGTGTGAGTTCATCATTGTTAAACAGATGTGAATGTATCATTTCATAAAATCCACCAGCATGCATGACTACAAGTTAGGTTGAAGGATGAGATGCCCTTGTAATGTCCTTCTGGGTGAATCTGTGAATGTATTCTGTGTAAAGCACCTACATATGCATGATTGTCATCCATATAGATATGATTGTGTCTGATGAATGGGTGAGACCTCATTGTGATGCCATATGGTGTAAACATGTTATGTTGTCATTTGGAAATCACATAAGTACCCACTTTACATGACAGTATGAAGAATGTGTGATGAAGGATTCCTATATGATCACCCATACCTATATGAATGTGTCTGTGGACTGAGTGAATTTATCAGCCATACATATGAATGATGTCAGAGTTGAGTGAGTGAGTGAAGTTACATGCTGAGTGAGAAAGAGGGAGTATAAGCCAACAGTCAATCTAATGATAGCCAGCAACTTTGATGTGGAATGCCATGCCTATCACTAGAGAAATGCTTCGGTGTACCCCATAAACTCAAAACTAATTTAGTACACTCCGGCGCATAACACCACTTTGTATAAAGTATCATTCATATCTCTATCATCTAGTTTTGTGCGCTAAGCACGACACAAGCCATGTCATACATTACGCATAGCACCAGCATCTG
The DNA here is from genome assembly GCA_963921405.1 of Cepaea hortensis. Classification (NCBI taxonomy): domain Eukaryota; kingdom Metazoa; phylum Mollusca; class Gastropoda; order Stylommatophora; family Helicidae; genus Cepaea; species Cepaea hortensis. The sequence continues at coordinate 75,953,918 of OY992889.1, read as the reverse complement.
TGTGTGTAATTTAAGCAAAATCCCACTTTGTAGTTCATGTTAACACATATGGTCTGTTGTAATGATAATAATGAATTTCAAAGATGATGAGGATGACTGTAATTTAATGAAAATGATATAACCATGATTATGATGATAATGTTAGAATAATGTAATGATTTCTAATGTCATAAACATGATAATAATGATGATGATTGTAATAACAATGTAATAATTATGAAAATAATGATAAGGATTTTAATTACAATTATTATAAAAACCATGATGATGTTGATGATAATAATCAATGTTACATCCATGAGAATGGAAGAAATCTTCTCACTTGAAGCATTTAATGAAGAAGAATACACCTGAAGGCTATACAAGAATAATACCAAATGTACTTATCTTGTTGATAAGCAAATACTCATGGAAATGGGACCTGACTTTTAAAAGCTCTTAATGTATAAGACCTTTTTCTTGAATAGAAAAAGATGAAGTAGAGAACAAAACTAGATACAGAAGAGAATGGTCAACATAATTGCTAAATTCCCAATCACTCAAGGTATTACTTCTAGAAACCTGAGGACAGGCATAGGTGATGATGAAACTGCGCATCTGCTAGTAAACCTTGAACATTTGATAGTGGAAGATTGGATTGAGAGCAAACAACTGTGTTGGTGATAACTACATGAAAACACCATGACTATCTTTCTTCTATGTTATTTTCTCTAAAGAACAGGATCCATTTTATTGTTTTCCCGGGTTATGTTCTTAGGCTTTTACATGTAAATCCTAATGTCATATTTCTGATATTATTCGAATTATGTGATTGATGGAATTTCAGGTAGTGGTCTTATTCATGTCAATCCAGACCTGACTTGGTGAAGTTTGAAGGCAGCACCTGTTGAGTGAGCACATGGTTGAGTGATGCCCTTGACAGAGTAGCGTCGAACCTTATCTACCTGCAACCATTCCATTTGTCTCATAGGAGAGGTAATCTTTATTTAAAATAAGTACCTGCCAAGACAAAGGAGAACAAGAGCCAACTTATGTTCTACTACACCCAGGAACAATAAATAATACTACAATTGATGATAGCCAGAGTGATTCCCAAAGCTGGAAGTGGAGAATCCTGATTGGAGACAGTTCTTTTTTTCAGATCATCCAGACCAGTAAAAGATTAGCTTTACAGGCCACTGCGAAAAATCTAAACGGTTAATTATCTACCTGATCATGGGCACATCAAGTCTGTAATATTTAATGTATATGTATATGTCCTTATTTCTATGACAGGAAATTGTAATTTTGAATGCACTTTACAAAATCCATATTTATGTGTATTAAATCAACAAAGAAAAATAAGGTCATGTCATGTATTGATTGTATTTTACTTGTCATAATCAAATTGTTTTAAATTACCCTAGATAGAATTAATTAGTTGGTAGAGGAGAGGCAAGGAACCACATAGGGAATAAATTGGGTATAAAAGGGAGTACAACTTTTCAGTATTTCCTAAAGGTATTCCTTGGTTCTCTAAAACTCTATTTCTGGTCTCAACAATTGAGTCAGGACAACAAAATTAATTAAACGGGCAGGATCACATGGGGAAAAATGATTTTTCATCATTTATCTCTGTGGGGTTGAGCCATCAATCAAACCCATATCCGACAAAGAAGAAACAAACATTTACAAGAATTCATTGTGCTTTTGTTTTTGTTGAGAACCCACCCTCTTCTACCTCAATACACATTGTCCTCATCAAATATGACAGTCCTTGGGCAGGTCGTGAAGCTTCCAGATCATTCCATCCCCTAGTTGCAGGGGCCAGTGTTTGCCTGGCAGCTCACTGGTCTTGTGTTCGAGTCGACCACGACGCGGTGATTTAAAATAAAGATGATCTGGGCTCCCAGGTCAACCCAACCTTAAATAGGTACCAGTAAATGTTCTGGGAAGTAAATGAGGCGCTGTGATAATAATCGAGCGCTGATTGGTCTATGGGTCTAGCATGGGAAGTCAACGAGGCGCTGTGATAATAATCAGACCGCCAATCGAGCATTGATTGGTCTATGGGTCTAGCATGGGAAGTAAATGCGGCCTTGTGATAATCCGACCGCCCATCGAGCACTGATTGGTCTATGGGTCTAGCATGGGAAGTAAATGAGGCGCTGTGATAATAATCCGACCGCCTATCGAGCACTGATTGGTCTATGGGTCTAGCATGGGAAGTAAATGAGGCGCTGTGATAATAATCAGACCGCCCATCGAGCACTGATTGGTCTATGGGTCTAGCATGGGAAGTAAATGAGGCGCTGTGATAATAATCAGACCGCCCATCGAGCACTGATTGGTCTATGGGTCTAGCATGGGAAGTAAATGAGGCGCTGTGATAATAATCAGACCGCCCATCGAGCACTGATTGGTCTATGGGTCTAGCATGGGAAGTAAATGAGGCGCTGTGATAATAATCAGACCGCCCATCGAGCACTGATTGGTCTATGGGTCTAGCATGGGAAGTAAATGAGGCGCTGTGATAATAATCAGACCGCCCATCGAGCACTGATTGGTCTATGGGTCTAGCATGGGAAGTAAATGAGGCGCTGTGATAATAATCAGACCGCCCATCGAGCACTGATTGGTCTATGGGTCTAGCATGGGAAGTAAATGAGGCGCTGTGATAATAATCAGACCGCCCATCGAGCACTGATTGGTCTATATAATTATGGGTCTAGCGTCATATACCCAACACATGGGGAAAAGGCCCTTTGCTTATTTCTACCAAATACAGTTCAGACAGGACTGCTCAACTGCTGATTGGAGGAACCAAAGATGCTAAACACTACGGAAGCCTACCGGATCTGGAGACAACATTACAGCTGACGCAGGAAAAGAACAGTGCAGATATAGGCTGATTCTTAGCGAATGAAAATAAGAAAAAAGGAGTCTTCTCTCTCTCTCTCTTTCTCTCTCTCTCTCTCTCTCTCTCTCTCTCTCTCTCTCTCTCTCTCTCTCTCTCTCTCTCTCTTCTTTATCATGCACGCCTTGTGATGTTGGTTGTCTTAGTTGCTCACATCCTGCTGTCATATTTGTTGCCAATGTTTTCCCCATTACAGATATTTGCCCATGCCATAATATAAAATTGTCTGATGTCTGCTTCCAGGTTTGCCCCTGTCTTTCTACCTCTTTTATTTCGCCCTTTGTTTCCAAGCTCTGTGGCGAAGTGGTTACGGACGCAATTCATAATCCCACATACAGCTGCAGGCGATTTGGCAGCACACCGCCTTGTATTGGTTTTCATACAATCGTGTAAGTGCCGATCGTTCAGAAAGCAATGGATGGTAAACTACTGAACGTAAACTTGCACAGGAATCACAATTAAAAATGCTATGGTTGACTGCGACGTCCTGTAAAAAGGATATGCAACTAACGTGTTTTTTTTTTTGTTTCTTTTATTGTTCTGCATATGTAGGACACTCCAGCAAAACATGCCACTATATTGCACTATAGACGGTGCAGAAATAATTCCATAACGACCAGTGTGCTTTCCTTCACTGCCCACCGGAACAGCCATACGTTGCTATCTACACACAGCAACACCAGCATCACGGTTATCTTTATAATTATCATCAGCATCATTATCAACAATAACAGACAGAGATAATGTCGCCACAAGCAGAGCCTAGATAACACTTACGTGTCTGATATGAACCTAGGCAGCTGCACTTTCACCAGCATGTCCTTCCTGAAGGTTCGCTGAGATGATTATTAAGGTCATGCAAGGATGTGTTTAAAGGCCTTAATATTTTCAGATGTAAAATTGAGATAAAGAGATAGCTATTTTGTCACTCCTGTTTTTCCCGCCATATTTATTCAACATTATGCAGAAAAGGTAACGAAAATCGCCCACAATGATGAGACGTTGGTCAGGACATTGCAGACGCATTCAACATGAGAGTGCAAGGAGGAGGGAGATATTTCTAGGGATTGGAAGGTTTTTTGCTCGCTGTCATGAGAGCCACGTTCTGCAAAGAACCTGCTACATGATGATTGAGTTGAGTTGAGCTAAGAACAGTCATCACTGCATTCAGGACATTCCTATACGGGCTCCGTCGCCTCATTCAACAACCAGCGAAGAGTCACACTACTAATCGTTCCCACCGCTATCTGATTGAAAGTTCTCCTGGTCTTCCCTCTCAGTTTTGAGATTCTACCAGAACCCCTGCCAATCCCCCGCAATCTCATCGTTCCCACATACGGGTTCTCAATCTGTTCCTCCACCATTTCCACCTGGTCCTACATGCGCACGACCACCTCTCCCTTGTCCATAGGTAACCGACCACCAAGAGGTGCATTCTTTACCAGCCTATCAACCGGTTCATTACCCCGCGCTACCGCATGGCCTGGGGAAAAAATACATACAATTCCTACAATCTGTGACATTTGAAGCGAGTTAAAAAAAAAGGTCGCTTAATAGTCGACAGGGTCGACTTCATTGCACCGGGTTTTATCCCATATGGCTCGGTCTCTTTCCGCAGCACGGAAAGCGTCGTACAAAGCACGAACTCCGTAGCTTTTAGCGACGACCCACAAGAGTCTCCGAAACATTTAACTCGTAAACCAAAGGGTGCGGCCCGGAATCGAACCCACAACCTTCGGAGCACGAGTCAAACGGCTTGACCACTTAGCCACAGAGACTCCCTTGAAGCGAGTTGAGCCATTCCACACTAAACATCCTTTCTCCACTTCATTACGCATACTCCTTGAGTCCGTTATAAAGACAATGTGTGTTGCAGTGGCCTCCTCTAACCAACGGAATGCCGCTGTGACTGCTTCCACCTTCATTCTAATGCTGGAGGTCTTAGCTTCATATGCCATCCTCTCCTTTTTCAAGAATCGTCCATTAGCCTTCGCAATGAAAGCTAAACCATCCCGTCTGTTTGTCACCACTGACCCATCAGTATAGATCACTATGTCACATTGATGTGCATTACTCTGGATCAGTTGTTGCACATCAAACTAACTGCGGCCCGCCGCCCGTTCTCTGCACTCACGACCAAGTGTTACTATTACATTGTGCCAGTCCGTCATGTCTGTCGGTACTTCAACCCACTCTTTTTCACGATTGATGGTCTCTAGATCACAAACCTGGGGAGAGGGGGGGGGGGTGGTGGCGCCTGAGTGGTCTCGAGGTATGGTGTCCTTCTCGAGTGATGGAGGTCCCGCGTTCAAGCCCCGGTGAGGGCCGGAAATTTTTCACGTGGATTTCTAGTAACCAAATTTCCCCCTGATCTCTGGGTGATGAGATCGAACGCCCGTGTGTATTGTGCACGTAAAAAATCCCTTGGCAGTTGGAAATCGAAAAAGAGCACCCTAACGGCGTTGCCCGGGCAAATTTTCCAGTTAAAAATCTAACCAGAGTATTTCAGGATCCTCGCCGGTGCTACGGAGTTCCTGTACTGAGCTCAGATTCTCCGGACTCAGGCTTGAGTTAGGAGTAGAACGGAGCACGTATGGGTTACACCCGTGTGCGTGATGTTGATCCGTCGACTTAACTAAACTAAACTAGATCACAAACCTGATGTATAGATATTTCCGCCTCTGCCTCGTCTTAGTCTATGACCCTTGACCACATCCATGGCTTCATGCAGGGGGTGATCTCTATCTGCAGCAACTCTCAGATACCATTTGTCCTGAAGGACTCTATGCCTATCCGCCATTGATGATGTTAATGGTTTATGCTAGTCTATTCCGTAAATCTGCCGATGAAGCTTTCGTAACATTCTTTCTCTTTGAAGTGGATCATTAACAATCGGCAGATCCATCCATCCATCATGTGCCATGCCGATAAGCGTGGGTGATCATGTTTTTCCATCTCACTCGATCACCAAAGTCGTGGATCAGCGCCGTGTTTCTGTCTCGACTATGCCACGTGGCTACGCCATCCAGGTATTTACCTCTAGGTCTTCCCCTTGGTCTGTTTCCAACGATCTTGCCAGTTGTCACCAAGTTCTCCAATTTATTTCTTCTCATAACATGCCCAGAAAATTTTGACTGTCTACGTCTAATGTCTCTAATCAGTTTACGATATTCATTTGTTTCTTGTAGGACTTGTTCATTGGTTTTTATGTCTGTCCATGGTATTTTCCTCAGAAACCACATTTCCACAGCCATCAGATGTTTTTCAGCTTGTCTGATCATTGTCCACGCTTCACATCCATATAAAAGTACAGGTTCTATGTAGCACTCTTTTTGTCGTTTCAGTTGGTATCTTTTTATTGGTCAGTTTGTTTTTCATCTTGCAAAAGGCTACCTTGCAATGGCAATTCTAACTAACTAACTAACTAACTAACTAACTAACTAACTAACTAACTAACTAACTAACTAACTAACTAACTAGCCAACCAACTTACTAACTAGTTAACTAACTAACTATCTTATTAACTAACTAGCTAACTAACTAATTATTGATGATGACGATGATGATGATGATGATGACGATGATGATTATGATGATGCTGATGACTATGATAATGTTGACGATGACGGTGTTGACGATGATAATGACGATGACGATGATCACCTTGACACTGATGATGACAATGATGATGATGACAATGATGATGATGACAATGATGATGATGACAATGATGATGATGACAATGATGATGATGACAATGATGATGAGGATGATGACGATTTACGATAACGATGATGACGATGACGATGATGCCTTTGCGAATAATGATGACGATGATGATTATAGTGATTATGATGAAGATGATCTTGTTTATGACAATCATGATGACGATGAATATGATGATGATGATGATGATGGTGATAATGGTGATGATGATGATGATGATGATGATGATGATGATGATGATGATGATGATGATGATGATGGTGATGATTATTATTATGACGATGATGACGACGATGATGATGACGAAGATATTGATGATGATGCCGATGATAATGACTATAATGATCAAGTTGACAATGACAATGATTGTTATAACAATGATGATTATAACGATGATGATGATGATGATAAACATTACTGGTGTCATTTGGGGATACTAAAGAACGCACCACAGACACATGCCTGCTTTGCTAAAGAAACGCAAATTTCGCGAACCTTAATCCCCGCAATCAATAAATAAAAAAACGCATTGCTTCTAATAAATACAATTGCTGCAGCACTACCAACTTCTTTGTTCCCACACGCTTTCATAATTCAAGCTGAGTATGCACCCCTAAATTCCAACAATGCTAACTGCCCTCGAAATCGTTCTAATATGGCTCTTGTTATTCCAGGCATTCTGTGTGCGCGGCGTCTATAGAAACCGACGTGAGCACGAATACCTACCTCGCCTACATGTTGACTGCAAATTTGTGACATTTTCCTGCACCTAGCCCGCATTTCATGTTTGGCGGCCAACTCCCAGCTGTTATACCGGCTATTGTAGCTGATTCTTTATAGAACTAGTATTTAATGTACTTTGAGCATCTGGGAATGGATTATTATAGCTCATCAGTTTGTCTGCCTGTCTGTCTAATTTTCTGTCCATCTGTATATCAGTCTGTTTGCCTATTTATCTTCTTCTTCTTCTTTTTCGTGATTTACTGTTGCTGCTACAACTACTACTGCTGTCACTGCTGCTGTAATTGCTACTTTTATTACTATTAATACTACTACAGCGGGTTTCCGTGGCGAAGGGCTTAAGGACGCTATTCGTAATCCCGCATACCCGCGTTCTAAACACAGCTGCGCGCGATTTGGCAGCATATCGCGTTGCGTTGCGTTTTAACGAATTGTTATGGGAGCCGGTTGTTCAGAAAACAATGGCAAACTTTTTATTTTTGCATATCCTATTTACAGGACATCGCTTTCAACACTAGCGTTTTACTGCTGTTGTTGATGTCTTGGCAAGTTTACGATCAGTAGTTTGCCATTGATTTCTGAACTACCGGCTCCCATACCAACACGTTAAGACCCAGCGCGACGCGTCTGCTGCCAACTCGGTCGCAGCTGTGTTTCGAACGCAGGTAAGCGGGCTCACAAATCACGTCTGCAAGCCCTAAGCCACAGAGAATGGCAAACTACTGAACGTAAACTTGCCAAGACATCTAAAACAGCAATAAAATGCTGGTGTTGACAGCGATGTCCTGTAAAAGGATATGCAAAAAATGCTACTACTACTACTACTACTACTACTACTACTACTACTACTACTACTACTACTACTACTACTACTACTACTACTACTACTAATAATAATAATAATAATAATCCGAATCCGAATCCTAATACTACTACTACTACTACTACTACTACTACTACTACTACTACTACTACTACTACTACTACTACTACTACTACTACTACTACTACTACTACTACTACTACTACTAATACTAATCAAAATCCTAATACTACCACTACTACTACTACTACTACTACTACTACTACTACTACTACTACTACTACTACTACTACTACTACTACTGGTTAGCGAGGTAGGGGTATCCCCTATCAAAGGAGATGTAAGACGCCTCCTTTCCTCCGTTAGTCTACAGGACACCCTTGGGCAAGGCTGAGTATCTGTTTATACCCCCTTTCCCCCTTCCCAATCAGGGTTACGTGAAGCCATGGAAGCAGGTGGTGGATGGAGTGTGAGAGCAGCCGACATATTGTTGTTGGTTATGGTCTTGCACTCTGCGACGATAGGCAGATGATCTCATCAGTAGAGACAATGGCTATGGCCACCGACTAGTACAGTTACTGCCCAGAAGGAAAGCAATGGCAAACTACCTTCCGCAAAACTTGCCAAGAAACCATAACGACCATGAAAGAAAACATAATAAGAAAGAGATCTGGTGGCGAGACCCCTAGGCCAAGCAGATCAGATAACACTGGGGAAGAGTGTGACACAGGGGCCAGTACTAGTAATCGTGATGACGGAGTTAATTCCAACTGTGTTACCAAGGAAATCCCCTGTGTCATACTAAAACGGAGAATGAGAATAGGAACGTGGAATGTGAGAAGTTTGTATGAAGGAAAGCTTAAAGTAGTATGTGATGAGATTGAGAACTTAATGTTCAAATTTTAGGAATTAGTGAACATCGCTGGAGAGGCAAGGGACATTTTACAAATGAAAATGGAAGTCTTTTCATATATTCTGTTAGAGACGTTGGAGGCCCGAGCGGAGTGGCATTTTGTTTAGATAAAACAACTGCAAAAGCTTCAATGGAATATAACCCAGTTAGTGACAGAATCCTCACTATCAGAATTAAAGGACGTCCAAAAAATCTCTCATACATATATATGCACCTACTTCAACAGCAGTCGAGGACGAAGTTGAAGATTTTTACAGCACAATGCAAGACATATTAAATATGATTGGTCATAATGATATAACAATAATAACTGGAGATTTTAATGCTAATGTAGGTACGTTATATTTCAAGAAATGTTTGATCCTTCTGTCCCCCTTTTATATTTCGGTGGCCCACTACAGTTCTCTCCCCCCCTCCCCCTCCCCGGGACACTTGAGTACAAACTAAAGTTACTATGTACCACAGACAAGAAAACTAAACACTCACTGAAATAAGAAGAAGAGAGAAGGTTTATTAGAGACTCTGTCTCTGGATTTAGAGAACCAATAAATGACAATGGAATAGACCGGTTGGCGATGTCATCCCTAAGGCCGCTTGAAATGTAAGAGATGTAAGACCATGGCATTGTGTGTGAAAGTCTGCATGGGGTTTGAGTCGCCTGGAGGTTGTAGTCGTCCTTCCCTGAGGCATTAGAATGGAGTTAGGTGGCTACTGTGTATTCTCAAACCGGGGTTGCATGTCCTTTTTTTGCGCTCGCTCGCTTTGAACTCAAACGTAGTCCATACACACTATATATAGTAGTGACGGACTGAATGTTGCGTGTGGATTAGCTTTCCCTATTAACAGTGTCCATCGCCATCAGGCAAACCCACTCCGACTTCAGAGGTACTTGTAATTAACGTCCCCAAGTCGAGGACGACAGGTCAGCATTTTAGTCCAGCTGTCCAGTGTAGGGGTTGAACCGCTGACCTCGGAATCAGCACACCGGATGTTTAAGAACACGCGTTCTTATCGTTTCGGCCATGCGGACCTACGTTGGATGTCCTGATCTGTGAGGCTACTCTTCAGGTTTTTACCTCTTTGAACCAGCTCCGAACGCGTGCTCAGTGTCAACTTTCTGGGTGATTTGGAGCTGGCTCTTTTTGTCACCATCTAGGCAGAAAGGGGGAATCATTCAATTATAGAAATGATAAGCCAACTGGACTTCGAAATAGAAGTCTCTGCCTTTCAGAGACGAATCATGGAATACTTCTAGGTCCGGACCGACCTTGTCTTTTTCGTGAAAGCGCATGGAATGAATGATGGCGCTGTTGGTGCCTGGATGTTACAGTTGTTTCGAAACCCAACACACCGAAAGCCTCGAGACAATTCTGAATTGGGGAATGCACGGATTGAACTATAGAATTATCTACGCACATTCCCACAGAAGTCCTCAGAATCACGGGAATCAGTGTTTTACTAAGAGAAGCACGAAAAGGGAATGGTGGTTTTACAGTACTTTAGTTTTTTTTTTTTTTTTTATGATAAACAAACAGAATAGACCCACACACACACAGCATGATCCCTATAATCAAAGTCAATCCCCCCATCCCACCTCCCTAAAGGAGTAGTAAACCTGGTGAATAATTCGTCCTTACTGAGATACGCTAGCTTTTCGCTACAGTGTGCTAAGCAGAGTCCCAATTCTAAACATATGTGCAAAGCACTAACCCTAGATAAACGTTCGTGTCGCTAATCCTTGACAAATTTGCACAACATTAACCCAGATAATTGTGCATACTACCAACCATAGACACATGTGCAGAGCAATAATCCTAGACAAATGTGCATAGCATTAGTCCAGACAATTGTTCAAACCCAGCGCCGTGCTGTAGAGTTTCTCAGTATGATGCAAGTCTTCGAAATGCCACCCTGTATGTTGCATGTCTTCGAAATGCCGCCCTTCCTTCGCTATTTATGCATCCCCCATTACGCCTGTTGCGGCTGCCGCTCTGTATCATAGCACGGCACTGCCCTGTTCAAAGCACTAACCCAGACAACTGTGCAGACCACGAACCCTAGAGATGTACAGAGCACTCATCCCAGACAATTATACATAGCACTAACCCAGACAAATGTGCACAGCACCAACCCAGACAATTGTACACATCACTAACCCAGACAATTGTGCTGAGCACCAATCCAAAGAAATCATGCAGTGCAGAATAATTTTCTTTCATTCCCTGTAAGATGGACTTGTCTTTGCCAACGACTTCGGTACCGTGGGATAGATTTTGACGGCAACTTTCAATTAGATTACTAGAGCGACATTCCTGACCACAGAGATCATTGAGTGCAGCAAGTTTGAGACCGTCAGGCTGTTACCCATATTGCAGCAAGTTTGAGATAGGCATGTTGTTTCCTACAGTATTCTCGTACGACAATATCAGTTTGCAATGCTCTGGTGTAGTGGCTAGACGCATGCTTGCAGGACTTCTGGTCATGGATTCGATCCGCCTTGGAGAGGTTTGGATAAAAAAAAAAAAATTGATCTGGATTCCCAGGTCAACTCTGCCAAATATGGGTACCAGGAAATTAGTTGGAAAGAAAAGGTGACCGCCGTGGTACTGACCACATGACCTACCTACAGGCGGTTGGTTTGTAGAATATGAAGGGGAACCTGAGATATCCAAGAGTTGACCACAGATAAACCTCAAGTTGCAGCCAAATGCCTACTCGCGTATGCCCACAAACTGAAAAATATCACCCTGAAAGATTCAGAAAAGGAAGTCCAAAGAATGGCTGCGCTGTTGCAAAACGAGATGCTCAACAGTCAGACACAGAGAAAAGGCATAAAGGGAAACAAAGCAGCTAAACCAAGGGATGAGTCCTTCTAAGGACTACATCCACTCAAAACAGACGAGCAATGAACCATCACTAACAGACGGAAAAGCAATAAGAGGCAGACACGAAGGAAACCGCACTGACCAAACACCCCCAGATGAAGTCACAACATGAAATCTGCTGCACAGAAAAGTCAATAAATTGACACAGAAGGGAAAAGAAACTAAGACCGTGCTATGAACAACCAAAATTATAGCCAAGGATGAAAGAGCCGGTTGATCTAGGTGGAAACTTGCTTTTAGTTTCTACAAATCAGATCGTTTCGGATAAAATATGCCTACAACAAAATGCCCAATGCATCCCAAGGCGTTTAAAAGGGTCCTTTACCATCATTCTTGTATTGTCTGCACTCTGAAGGGCCATTAACTATGAGATCATTAGCCAGTTCTGGCTCTGTGGCGAAGAGTTATCAACGCAATTCGTATTCCCGAATACCATGTTCGAAACACAGCTGCGGGCGATTTGGCAGCAGATCGCCCTGCGTTGGCATTTCATACAATGGTGTGAATGCTGGTGGCTCAGAAAGCAAAGGCAAATTACTGAACGTAAACTTGCCAAGAAATCACAAACGGCCAAAAAATGCTGGAGTTGAATTCGACGTCCTGTAAAGATGATCATTTATCTGTCTTGCGTTGAGATCGTACATTGGAAATCTTTCATTGCGTTCCAAGAACCCACACGGCGCCAGCTGGTGCCAGAGCTAATTATACGATGTTCTTTTGTTCACAACAGCCTGAACTTGGCTCCATCAACAATAGCAATAGTGTACAATTCCTGCAACTAGTGCTGCTGCTACTGCTGTGGCTAATATTACTGTTGCTGCTCCTACTACTTTTACGTCTGCTGCTGCTGCTGCTACTACTACTACTGCTGTTACTACCACCACCACCACCACCACCTCCGCCACCACCACCACCACCACCACCACCATCCGAAGTCAAGGACCAGCATTTAACATCTGAGTCCAACTGAACGGTGTAGGTGTTGTACCCGCTACCCCGCCAGCAGCACAGGGGGGATTTAAAAGCCAGCGATCTTATCCATTCAGCCACGTTGACTGGGTGCCGAATAATATTATAACCTTATGTTAAGTGCATGGGGAGGAAACGTGGAGAGGAAAGGACCGGGCCACCCAACTCATTACGCTACCGCCTAGTTTTCGCGAATGTCTAACACTTCCCAGCACTTGGTCGTTTTCAGCCATATGGTTACCTTGTACATAAGTAATTGCGACCTGGTATATTAATGTAATCCCAGGTGGCGTGAGTTCGACAACAAAAGTACATTAATGTGCAGTGCGTCAGTGGGACAATGCAGACTTTAGGGTGACATTCTTAGTTATGAAATTATTTTCCATAATCATCATCATGTGCTATGCCGATAAGCATAGGCGGTCATGTTTCCCCATATCACACGACCACCAGAGTCGTGGATCAATTCCGTGTTCTTGTCTCGACCATGCCACATGTCCAAGTCATTCAGCTTTATACTTCTCTGCCTTCCACTTGTTCTTGTCTCCTCAAACTTGCCAGTTGTCACCAAGTTCTCTAACTTATTGCTTCTTATAACGTGTCCAAAACTGTTGACTGTCTACGTCTGATTCCTCTAATCAATTTACGGTTTTCATGTGTTTCTTGTGGTAATATTTTCCCTCAACCCCCTACATTACACCAAAGTAGCTCTGCTGAATGGCTTTCAATTTGGAATGTCAACGAGCGAATCTGGAAGGGCTTGAGGGTAGCTGCGATGTGGCTTCTGAGATGAATGTTGTTAATGCCTTGGACAGACAGAATAACTACCTACCATTGACAGAGACAGGATAGTTAAAGTAGAACATCCATCATCATTATGTGGCATGCCGATAAGCATGGGCGGTCATGTTTCGCCACAACACGCGATCATCAGAGTCGTGGATCAGCTCAATGTTCGTGTCTCAATCTTACCACGTTGTCAACCCATCTAGGTATTTACTTCTCTGCCTTCCTCTTGTTCTCTCGCCTTCTCCCCCCATCATGCCAATTGTCACCAAGTTCTCCAATTTATTTTTTTCTCATAACGTGTCCAAACAAATTTTGACTGTCTAAGTCTAATTTCTCCAATCAGTTTACGGTTTTCATTACCATCCATCATGTGCCATGCCGGTAAGCGTGGGCGGTCATGATTCGCCATTTCACTCGATCACCAGAGTCGTTGATCAGCTCAGTGTTCCTGTCTCGACCAAGCCTCATGGTCAAGCCATCCATATATTTACTTCTCTGTCTTCCCTTGATATCTTTCCCTCGATCTTGCCAGTTGTCACCAAGATCTCTAATTTATTCCTTCTCTTAACATGTCTAAAAAATCTTGACTGTCTCCGTCCAATTTCTCTAATTAGTGTACGATTTTCATTTGTTTCTTGAAGGACTTGTTCATTGGTTTTTCTCTCTGTCCATGGTATTCTTTGCATTCTCCTCAGAAACCACATTTCCACAGTCATCAGGTGTTTTTCAACTTGACTGCTCATTTTCCACGCTTCACATCCACACAAAAGTACAGGTTCCATGTAGCACCTCAACACTCTTTTTCTCGTTTCAATTGACATCTTTTTATTGGTCAATATGATTTTCATCTTGCTAAAGGCCACTTTCTTGTTCTAATCTCTTCAAGGCATCTCCCATCAGATGTTATTACTTTTCCGAGATAACTCACTAATTTAACAATATTCCCATGTATGAGGACGAGTCAATAAGTAAGTCACACAGTTCTGTGGGATGGCAGGTAAATGTAGTTGGTGTTTACTACAGGTGTCATTAGGTGACCGCAACATTAAACTTTATATTTCAGTTCGTCAGGTGGTGCTAGGTGTCTTATGCGCAAGCGCAGGGCATACACAAAATGGCGACTGTACTTACGGATTGTACAGCCAAAGAGCAGCGTGATGTGTGCGTTTTTTTTTTTTCTGCAAACGTACTGCCGCAAAGGGTATTCATAAGGAAATGCTTAGTGTTTATGCTGACAAATGTTTGTCCCATAAAGCGGTGCACAGCTGGGAACAAAAATTCATTCAAGGACGCTCTAAAATTGTTGATGAAATCCGATCTGGTAGCCCTGTTGATATTGCAATAGAATCATCCGTGCAGCGGGTGGAGGAGATGATTAAAGGCGAAAGGCGAGTAACGATAGACTCTGTAGCATCTGCAATAGGGTGCTGTGAAGTTCTATCGATGCTTTATGATGCGATTCGAAGAAAACGTCCAGGACCGACTGACTAGAGGCGTGTTGCGTCTTCATGACAATGCCAGACCACTTACGGCTCGATTAACTCAGGAGAAAATTAACCAACTAAGGTGGAAAGTTCTGGAATATCCACCGTACAGCCCCGACTTAGCCCCTAGCGGTTTCCACCGTTTTGGTCCACTGAAAACCCACCTTGGCCGGAGATATTTCGCGAATGACGCCGAACTTGAATGTGAGGTGAAAACGTGGTTTAGAAAACAGAGCAAGCAATACTATGAGCCGGTTTGGGAGGACTGATAAAACGATGGGATAAGTGCATCAATGTTGGTGGAAATTATGTTGAGAAATAAAGGGACAATGTATGTATAAAAATAAACTGGTTTCAAGTTGTTATCATATATAGTTATTTTTCTACAGCCATTTGTGATTTACTTAGTGACTTCCCCTCGTACTTGAATATTACATTGCGGTATTTCGTTCTTCCTAGTGACGACCATAATCTGTGTCTTTTTACAATTTAATTCTAACCATAATTGTTCAATGTGTGCAACAACCACATCTACTAATTGTTGCAGATCCTGCTCGTTGTCTGCAATCAATGCTGTGTCATCTGCGTATCTAATGTTATTGATGTTTCGTCATCCGATGATGATTCCATTTATATCTTCTACATTTCTGCAAATATTTTCAGTGTATAGTGAAAAACGATCTGGTGACATTAGACATCCCTGTCTCAAATAGGCTGATATTGTCTCACTTCATTATCAATCCTT
Organism: Cepaea hortensis; assembly: GCA_963921405.1. Classification (NCBI taxonomy): domain Eukaryota; kingdom Metazoa; phylum Mollusca; class Gastropoda; order Stylommatophora; family Helicidae; genus Cepaea; species Cepaea hortensis. The sequence goes on along the minus strand of OY992889.1, from coordinate 75,937,947 downwards.
ATGGCAGCTTGTTGTTTCCAATATATGATTTTTATAAGTCTAATGGCCTTCCCATCAATTTGTAGATCTGCAAGCATATCTACCATGTTGACATGTCTTACTCTATCGAAAGCCTTTGTGTAGTCAATAATGCAAAGGTGTATATCTTTATTTACTTCTTTCTTTTTTCTTTTTATTTTTTGCATATCCTTTACAGGACACCGCTGTCAACACCAGAATCTTTCAGCTGTATGTTGATTTCTTGGCAAGATTACGCTCAATAGTTTGCCATTGCTTTCTGAGCGTCCGGCTCACATACCCTGTAAGTTACCGATGCGATTCGAACCACTGCTGATTCTCACCGTCATCACGTTACCTACGAGAGTATACGAGATTACGGAGAAAAGTCATAACCTCTAAGCCACGAAGCCGGCTGTTTACTTCTAGAGAACGTTAAATTACTGTCCGCATCATATACACAGCATTTACTGTACCCTAGTCTTCTAGAAACCCATATTGTTCTTCTCCTATTTCAGGTTGTATTTTCTTCCTCACTCTTTGCAGGATAATTCGTAGCAAAATCTTTGTGATGTTACTCATTATACTAATTGTTCGATGTTGATCACATTCCAAGGCTCCTGATTTCTTTGGGATTGCAAGAAATACAGAATTACGTAATTCAGAAGGCATATCTCCGGTATCATATATTGTGTTCAGCAGTCTGGTGACTTGATCTATTCCATATTCTTCTAAAACATTAATAATCTTTGTTGAGATGTTATCTGAAAAAGGAGTCTTGCCAGTTTTCATATGTTTAAGAACATTCCGAACCTCAATCTTCAAAATTGGCGGTCCTTCATTATTAATTCGAATATTATACTGTTCATCTCTGTTATCATCATAACGGTTTTTCACATAATCTGACCATACATGTAGAATCTGATCTTTTTCTATTATGATTTTGCCATCTTTTGTTTCTAGACAGCCTGCTGATGTACTTGTTCTTTTATTAGTAAGTTGTTGAATTTTTGTGTGCATTGATTTAGTATTTTGACTGTTGTGTTGTTTTTCAATTTCTATGCAATTTTTCTCAAGCCATGCTTCTTTTGCCTCTTTACTTAATACTCTGACTTGCCTGTGAATTTCTTAATATTTGTCAGGATTACTTTTGTTGAGTCTTGTTTCCATTAGTTGTAAAATTTCTTCAGTCATCCATTTCTTACGACCCACCTTCTTTAATTTTGGAATAGTAGTTTCTACAGAACGGTAGCGGGGTAGGGGTATCCCCTATCAAAGGAGATGTAAGACGCCTCCTTTCCTCCGTTAGTCTACGGGACACCCTTGGTCAAGGTGGAGTACTCGTTTAGCCCCCCGATCAGGGTTACGTGAAGCCATGGAAGCAGGTGGTGGATGGAGTGTGAGAGCAGCCGACAGATTGTTGTTGGTTATGGTCTTGCACTCTGCGGCGATAGGCAGATGATCTCATCAGTAGAGACAATGGCTATGGCCACCGACTAGTACAGTCACTGCCCAGAAGGAAAGCAACGGCAAACTACCTTCTGCAAAACTTGCCAAGAAACCATAACAACCATGAAAGAAAACATAATAAGAAAGAGATCTGGTGGCGAGACCCCCAGGCCAGGCAGATCAGATAACACTGGGGAAGAGTGTGACGCAGGGACCAGTACTAGTAATCGTGATGACGGCGTTAATCCTGACTGTGTTACCAAGGAAATCCCCTGTGTCAGACTAAGAAACAGAGTGAGAATGGCAACGTGGAATGTGAGAAGTTTGTATGAGGGAAAGCTTAAAGTAGTGTGTGATGAGATTGAGAGGTTAAACATTCACATTTTAGGAATTAGTGAACATCGCTGGAGCGGCAAGGGACATTTTACAACTGAAAAAAAATGGAAGTATTTTCATTTATTCTGGTAGAGATGTCGGAGGCCAGAGTGGAGTGGCATTTTGTTTAGATAAGACAACTGCAAAAGCTTTAATGGGATATAATCCAGTTAGTGATAGAATCCTCACTATTAGGCTTAAAGGCCGTCCAAAAAACACAACTCTCATACAGATATATGCACCTACTTCAACAGCAGAGTAGGACGAAATTGAAGATTTTTACAACACACTACAAGACACATTTAATAAGATTGGTCATAATGATATAGCAATAATAATGGGAGATTTTAATGCTAAAGTAGGTGCAGGAAAAGCTGAAAATGAGAGACACGTTTTAGGAAAATTTGGATTAGGAAATAGAAATGATGCAGGTGACAAATTAATTGAATTTTGCACAGAAAATGAGTTAACTATAGCCAACACACTTTTTAAACAACATCCAAGAAGACTCTTCACATGGAAGTCTCCAGACAGTTTTACCAAAAATCAGATAGATTATATTTTAATACAAAGAAGATGGAGATCAAGCATAACATCTGCAAAAACCCTACGAAGTGCAGACTGTGATACAGATCATCAGTTATTAGAAGCAGATCTGAAATTAAAACTCAAAAAGCTTACCCGAGGACCAAGGCCACTTCGTTTTGATCTCACACAAATACCGGACGCATACAACATAGAAGTTAGGAATCGCTTTGGGATCCTGATGTCTGTGCAAGAAGAAATGACAGCTGATGAACTGGCAGTACAAGCTAGAGATATCTTGATAACTGCAGCCAAAGATTTCATTCCGACCAAGAAAAAGCAACTTAAGCCATGGATTACATCAGACACGTTAGAATTAATAAAACAACGAAGGGAGCTGAAACAGAAAGGAGATGAATCCGATAGCAGGATGAAGTATAAATCTTTAACTCGAGAAATAAGAAAGAACACAAGAAAGGACAAAAATCAATATATACAAGATTGCTGTACCAGAATAGAGCAATATCATAAGGCTGGAAGAGATTATGAAATGTTCAAGGAAATGAAGTTATTGACAAGAAATGTTCAACCTCAATTGAATGTTATCTGTGACAAGATGGGAAATACCTTAACAGAATCTAGACAAATTCTAGAAAGATGGCAGGAGTACTGCAGTGGAATGTATGATATGAGTGGCAGTGAGGATATGCATGAGATACATGAGCCAATGACAGCAGAGACAGAACCTGAACCCTCATTAGATGGAATTGCTTGCGCTACAAGGAACCTGAAGAATGGTAAATCACCTGGATGTGATGAGATACCAGCTGAACTAATTAAAGCAGGAGGAGAAGAAAGCATACACATATATCATGCATTATGTACAACGATTTGGAAATATGGTATATGGCCAAAAGATTGGAAGAGAACTATCTTCATTCCAATACCAAAAAAGGGCAACCTGAAATTATGCACCAACTATAGAACTGTTGCCCTGATAAGTCATGCAAGTAAAATTCTACTAAAAGTCATAATGCGAAGACTTAGTAAGAAAATGGAAGAAGAGATTAACGTAGTTCAAGCTGGATTTAGACAAGGAAGAGGAACAAGAGATCACATATTCAACATGCGTTTAATAATAGAGAAGTGCAGAGAATTTAATGTAAACCTATGCTCATGTTTTGTGGATTATTCAAAGGCATTTGACTGTGCACAGCATCAGAAACTTTGGGAAATCATGAGGAATATGGGCTTTCCTTCACATGTAGTACATCTCATAAAAATGCTATATCTAGACCAACAAGCAGCAGTTAGAATAGATGGCGAGACATCAGATTGGTTTGACATCAAGCAAGGAGTCCGTCAGGGCTGCGTGCTGTCACCCTATTTGTTTAACCTGTATGCCGAAAATATAATGAGAAATGTAAGAGATGATATAAACAGGGAGCCATATGATGCCCTAAATATCGGTGGTCATGACATACCAGAGATTCGATATGCTGATGATACAGTATTACTATCCACAACACAGAATGGCATAGAAAACCTAATAGCCTCAACACAATTGAATAGTGAAAATCACAACTTATATCTTAACATAGCAAAAACTAAGATAATGCATACAGATAAAACTACTATGGAGAAAGAAATATACATTCATGGGAGAAAATTGGAGGTGGTGGAAAATTTTGAATATCTTGGGTCATTGATTACGAATAATGGTGACACAATGAAAGAAATTAAACGGCGACTATCCATTGCTCTTCAAAGACTAAAACAGATGAATAAATTATGGTGTGGGACAGACAGGACTACAAAAATTAGATTTTTAAGAGCATGCATCTTTCCCATTGCAACATACGCCTGTGAGACATGGACACTTACTAAACAAGCTGAACAGCGCATACATGCCTTTGAATATAAATGTTATAGACGAGTTCTAAGAATATCTTGGGTAAAGAAAAGAACAAATGCATCCATACTTCAAGAGTTGAATATTGAGGAGGGATGGCTATTAAAGACGATAAAACAAAGAAAATTGAAGTATTTTGGTCACTTGAAACGTCACGACAGTTTGGAGAGAACAATAATGGAAGGGTATATGCCTGGGAAGAGAGGAAGAGGAAGGCCAAAGAGAAGATGGGTGCAGGATGTGGCGGATGATCTCCACATGGGTGTATCAGACGCGGGACATCTTGCTTGTGATCGAGAAGTTTTCCGGAAGGTTGTTATGGGAGCGAGGTTCTGCAAAGGACATGCTACTGAATGAATGAATGTTTCTACAGCCAAACTGATTGAATTCTTCAACATTTCCCATTGATGGGAGTTCATTACACACCAGCTATAAGAAGGGGTCGAACTGTGTTCTTTGGTCACATAATGAGAAGAGTGGCACTGACGAACGTCGTGGCATCTGGAAAGGTTTGCGCTGGAAGAGATAGGCCAGACGAGGAGAAATGATGCCTGATGCTGTAAAACCATAGCAGGGCGGAACATCAATTGATTCTGAACATTTAGGACAAAGATCTGCGGAGAGACACTGTCATCTGCGTTACTTTGCAAGCCACATGGCAATGCTGCTGAAACCCATACATCGCTGGATTTGACCCCGATCTCTCGAATGGGTCCCTCAATGGGTCTGAGAAAGGAAATTAGCTACACTAGAGTATAATTCCACTGCATATTATTCATCAATGATAATAACTATATACCAGAGTCACTATCAACGTAATAACATTAACTATAGAGTAACAACAAATCCAACAACAATAGCTGAATCAAACAGACCTTCCATTCACACGGCCGAGGTAACCGATCTTTCTTTCCTCCATTATCTTTGCTTATACATTATTGTTCTACGCACACACAGCCCCAAAGCGTCTGATCTCCTAATGTGCTTTCCTTTTTCCCCCCGAGAGAATTCTGGTAAGAGAAACGGAAGGGAAGACGAAATAAAAGACGCCACTAAAAGCCAGGCGAACAATCAAAGACCGATTACTTTCTTTTCTTTTTAGTGCTGTGTGAGCAAGGAACCAGAGTCGGGGAATATGTTAGAAAGCAGACGGTGGGTGGGAATGTGTTCGTCAGCATGTAACGCAATCAGGTTTATCTGAAGAGGTTGAGTTCGGACACACCTACGCTTATCGGTGTGGTCTGGCCGAGAAAGGGAAACATAAAAGAGTTTTCATTGAAAGGAAGAGTCTGAAAGTTTGAATAAAAAAAGTTCAACAGAAGGTGATAAATTAAAAGAACACGAAGTGATAACGGATGCGAAGGAAACACAAAGAGTAATGTAGAAAGATAAAAGGTAGGAGAGGAGGAGTAAAAGATAAGACGGCGGTGAGACTCATAAATACAATGTGGAAAATAGGTGTCAGTGAAGATTGTCCAGGAAATACAAAAATGTAAGATGCGGATAACTGTGCTGATAACGTGAACATGAAGTGAATAACGGGGAAATCGAAACGTGAAAAGAGGTCAGCTGTACAAGAAGGTGGTCACATATGAAAGTATAGACGTTGCAGTGACAATAACGTCATCAGCAAATACTAATAGCTGAAGCAGATATACGCAGGCAATAATATAAATACTACAGAAAACCCAATAAGGACATAAAGGCTATGAAGACAATCAAAACAAACTGAAAGCAAGATAGATACACGAACAAGACAATGAAAACAACGAGTAGAATTTAGGTCAAAGTAAGCCCACACCAGACACCGCAGTTGTGGGATGAAGAGTCAGATCTTCACATATTCTAGGCCACCGCATAATGAGTTAGAGTGACCAGTTCCGTTCTTGGCTGCATGTCCTTCGCAGACAATTGTGGAAAGTAACCGTTGTATGAAGGGAATCGCTGTAGCGCAGTGAATAGCGTGGCTGCCTATTGGTCAGTTGTTCATGTGTTCGAATTCCCATCAAGGCGGAATTTTTAGTTTGAACTGAACTCCAGCCCGATTCAGCCTAAAATGGGTACAGAAAATGTATTGGAAAGTAAAGGCGGTGAGTTTGATTTTTATCATACAAATATAACGGTAGCGTCATTTACCCAATGCCGGGCTCCCTGGCCGAGGCGTTAGCAGCTTTCTCCGTAACCCCGAATACTCTCGTGGTTGACGTGAGCGCACGAGAATTGGAAGCGGTTCAAGTCCAGCCAGTGACTTATGGGAGTATGGAGCCGGTCGCTCAGAAACTACTGAGCGTAATCTTGCCAAGAAATCAACAATCAGCTGAAAGATGCTGATGTTGACAGCGATGTCCTGTAAAGGATATGCAAACATATACCCAATCCGGCTGAAGAAGTGTAAAATGGTCGTTACGTTTACTTACTCGTACTTATTGTTTATGAGACTGGGTCAGACCTAGAGCCATGCTGGTCAGACAAAGATAATCACCACATCGATATGGACTGAATCCAGACCACCGTTTTGGCAAGGAAACACACTAACCACAAAGCCACCGGGATTCATTAGACGGGATGAACAAAAATTGAATTGAGGATAATAAAATAAAAGTGAAAATGAAACGAATGAAGGCGAAAACAGGAAATAGGAAAGTGTGACTACGTACAAAAACGCAGTCACCAACAACAAACATGACAAGTCTTGTATGTAACCGCAAAAGCCACAAACTATCTATTGCACGGCTTCTTGTCTGGCATATTACTCTCCATCTCGTATTGTATCGCAAACATAAAGCTAGATTTAATTTTCTTCGTAGGATTCTTTTCCTTTTGGTATTTGTTTGTCCACTTTTTATGCTTTTGGTGTATTTGTCAAAGTTCAACAGGAACAACTAATTACAATTCGGGATATGGGATTAGACGGAAAGATATCAGCCTTACAAGTAACCTATACTGAGATAGGTGGGCGCACTAGCGAAGTTGGTACCGAGCTGCGCTGGTAATAACACGAGGATGCTCGGGCTTGAGTTCGACGCTTGGCTCGTCGCTTATGTAAGTGAGGGAACGATGGGCCACCTATTTCTCCTTGCTCTCAAGCTTACAACATGTGATGGCGCTACCACATCCTCCGACCCACAGGAGGAATCTACTTCGGGGCTCATCTCATCTCATCTCATCTTGTTCCTCTTGTACCTTGCGGCGTCGAGGTAAGGCATAAATAGCGGAAGCGTGCCCGTTTATAGGCTTCTTGTATCGAGATTCCCATGGACTCTGCGATTCCCTCGTTTACGTGGTCGGCTTCTTCTTCTGCTTCCATTTGGTTATACTTCTTAGTTTTTCCACAAGCAGTATTGCTTTGGGGCAAAGCCATAAAATGGATTACAAAGGGAACAAGTGACCACACTCGACTCGCTCGCTGTATAGAGAACAGATCACGATCGGATAACGCAGAGGATGCCTCGCGTTAAATTTACCGTGCAGAGACAAGCGCTATATGCAGCCGGGAAAAAGAAGGCAGAGGCGAAGAAGACCGCTGCGACTGCTGAGCCCATATCTACACACAGCAGTCCTGCTCTTACACAAGTTGAAGCCGTTCCCGTCGCCGAAGAAACCACAACTAAAGTCAGCAGCAGCCGGGAAGTTCTCAACAGCATCAAGGCAATTCAGCTCAGTTTACCAAAGACCTCCACACAGGAGGAAACAACAACAACTGAGGACTTCACCGGCAAAATACTGCTAAAACTGACAAGCGTTGGAGAAGCCAAACTGTTGACGCTACCAACAGACAAGATAATCAGTCTGTTGGAAAACGAACTGGGAAGAAACAGCATCTACTAGCTGCGCAAGACACCTGATGGAGCAGTGGTCTCCATCAACAAAAAACCAAAGACCACAGCACTTATACAGCAGATTGCACAAGAAGAGAAGGCCGACATCAAGCTTCACCAAGGCATCTTATTGGAAGCCACCCGGCACCGCACAAGTAAACGATGGGTCATTAAACGAGTCAAGACCCATCTCACCAACGACCAGATCCTGTAAAGGATATGCAAACATTTTTTTTTTATACATAGGTCTGCCATAGAAGAGATAAGAACGCACAAAAAGGTGGACAGGCTGGATTCCTGCTCATACATTCCTTCAACCCAAAGTCATATGTGACTGATTAAGGTTCCAGTATGAATTAAAAGCCCGTCTCCCTGGTCTAGAAGTTACACAACTTTCTCCGTAATCCCGTATACTCTCGTGAGTAACGTGACGTTGCGTAAGAATCGGTAGCGGTTCTCTCCGCGTCGGTAACTTACGGGGTATGTGAGCCGGTCGCTCAGAAAGCAATGGCAAACTACTGAGCATAATCTTGCCAAGAAATCAACAATCAGCTGAAAGATGCTGATGTTGACAGCGATGTCCTGTAAAGGATATGCGAACAAGAAAAAACAAATGAATGAAACAATATGTATAACTCAAATCGCCTCACGTTTTGAGTAACTAATAAACGTGTGATGAGTTGCCAGGTGTAAAAACAAGTAAGTACAATTATATGTTAAAACTTGCCTTTTCCTCTGCCTGTTTCCAGCGGCCTAGCCCAACAAACGGCTATTTCCTGTGTTTAACGATGAATGTTTAAACGCAGTTGAATCCGGGATGTTTCGCTAGACATAAATCGGTATATAAACTGTTCATGATAGGAAATCGGGCTCCCGGAACTAGAGATATGCAGATCGCACGCGTGGTTTATGTCTTGTAACCACGGAAACGTTTGTGTCGGCCAATGGTAAAGACGGATCTGTCATTACCGGCTGATGGGATCCCGTATACCTAATTTTGGAAAGAAACAATTGTTTTGAAAGTACTTTAGGTAGAAACTATTTAAGAAAATCAGATAGAAACCCTAAATATGGGAGTTAACCAGAAGAATGGGACGAATTTCGTAGAAACAAACGCATGTACATATAGAAATAGGCTGGCGATGGGAAAACAAAAAAGGAGCTGATAGAGAAACAACAAAAGTGACAAGGAGAATATTGGACACATTAACCGACATGACACTTTTATAAACACCACCATAATCACCCGGTGGTTAGTCCTGTTCACAACACTCTCACCCATACTCCGTAACAGTCTTTAGAAATGTCTCTCCGTCATAAGCCAGATGTGCTGCCCATGTCACTCTCGTATGTAAATTACCCATCACATCCTGAATCCATCTACGCGGTGGTCTTTCTCTTCTCCGCTTCCAACACACCATAATCTTCCCCAGACATGCATATCTTTCAACATTCCCAATATACTTCATTTTCTTCAAGTTTATGTTTTTCTTAATAAACCATCGTCTTCAATATTAACTTCTTGTTGCAAAGACCTTATTGTTCTTGTTTCCTTCCGCACAGAGGTTGAGGTGAAACAACTGATCCAGAGTAACATATAACAAGATGACATAGTGATCTACACCGATGGGTCAGTGGTAAGAAACATGTGTAGTAGATGGGGATTCATCGCGAAGACTAATGGACGATGCTTGAAAAAGGAGAGACTGGCATATGAAACTACGACCTCCAGCATGAGAATGGAGGTGAAGGCAATAACAGCTTCCGATGGTCAGAGGAGACCACTGCAACACACACTGTATTCATTACTGCAACACACATTGTATTCATTACGGACTTAAGGGGTATGCTTAGTAAGGTGTAGAAAGGAATGTCTTTTCTCGCTTCGGAGGTCACAGATTGTGAGAATTGTATGGATTTTAAGCTCTGATCATGCGGGAGTGCGGGAGAATTAACAGGCTGATATGAACAGTGAATGCACCTCTTGGTGGTAGATTACCTATCTCGTTGCAATTGACATTTTTTAATGGTCAGCTTGTTTTTCATCTTGCATAAATATGTTGCAACGGGAAGTACGCATGCTCTCGGTAGTCAAATCTTTTTTTCTATTTGTTGCTGTTCCTAACGCTGATAATTTCTTTAGTTTTAGCAGTGCAATGTTTGTTTTATCGTTTAATTTATATCATTACCATCCATTACCCGCCAGCAGTGAACTTAGATTTCAAACTTGCTGACATTCTGGAAATTATCTTCACTGCTGTACATACATTTGTTGATACATCATAACAGCTGTAATGGAATACGACCTTTAAAACTTGACCTGGGCTCTCTAGTCGACCCAAGCTAAAAGAGTATCAGGTAATGATTTTGAAAGTAAAGGCGCGATAATGACTACCAATAGATTGCCCATTAGTCTATAAACATATGGGGCTCGCGCTTAATAAAAGTTTACTATGCGCGAGGCAGTGGGCTCAATAGCGAAGCTGACAGGGAGCTTCTCTGATAATGTCATGAGTAAGATCAGACGAATGTTCGACGCCTGAGCTCGTCGACTGCGAAGTGAGGAAAAGATTAGCCACCTATTCTTCCGTACATTAAGGCCTACAGAACGTGATAGCGAAGTCCCAGTCTGGCCAGCTGGAAACCCGCCGGAAAGTAGTTGTCACTTGTGAGAAAGTTTGTTAGAGGGACAAGCCCCTTTCCTAACCTGGGGGAGGTTTCCTAGTGTCCAAATTCGCTCCCTGCGAAACTGGAAAGCTTGTGAATGCATTGTAAATGCTATGATGTCCTCTAGAGGCTTATAGGAGACATGTATTATTAGTTTTATATTTGGATTGTGAAATTATGAGATCAGCGCCTCATTGAGAGGATAGCCTGACTTGCTCGCCTTCTGCAGAAATGACATGCCTATTCCGCTGGAAAGTTTTGCCATGTTTAGCGTTTCGCCTGCTAAGATTAGTTTTACTGCATGCATGTGAACGTTATCTCACTCTCAATGTATATTTGCAATTACCTATGTGTGGTAGGACTGTTCCCTATGGGCGCACATTATTGCACAATCTTCCTCCAAATGTGGAATGTTCTTGAGAGTCTGTGTTTTACAACCCCCAATGGTTAGATTGTGTGAATAACATGTGATCTTTTTCATGAATATATGGTGTAGATTTAAGGGAAGAGCATGTTGTTCCCATGAGATTTATTGCTCAGTAAGGGAGACAGCTTGAAGCACCATATACCCATCTGTCTGCAGGAAGTGCCCTAAACGCCAGCATTGCACAATTAATGTGACGGCTTGGAGGAAAATATTATGTTCAGTGACTTGCTAAAAGCGTTCTTATAAATGCCATAATGCAATTAGTTCCCGAAGTAAGCACTTCTTGTTCTTGATGCATTGGGTGAGTTTTGGAAACAGCGTTCCCACAAACCTACAGCACCTAAGAGTCAGGTGAGGGAAGAACAATGTATTTTGTGTGCGATCTTGCTCAGGCCCTGATACATATCTACTAGATGGCTCTCATGTTAATTCATGGAATGATCATGATTGTTTTCTCATTTATGTGTGTCTTACATTTTAAATGTGGGTTCAGAATTGTTTCTTTAACTGCTGGGGAAAAGGTTGAATTTTGCCCAGTGGAACTATGCAGATGAATTTATAATGATGGTGATAGGGATGGTTGTGTGAACCTAGTCTAAACTGAGGGGAAGAAAAACTGAGCTTTGCATTATACACGTGGGATGATCACATATATATCACGATGACAATTTCTCAGTATGCTTTATTTCACCCCACCTTTGTCTTATTGTGATGCCTATGTCGCACCAATATGCACGTGTCTTGGTTGGATAATATCGTCTCAATTTAGGCACCTGTCTCAACAGGATCACCGTATTACAACCGGGTGCCTCTATCACAACCTGTCTTTGTTACAATGAAGCTCTGTAACAACAGGACAACTTGGTCTCATCTCTATGACCTTAGCTTATTCTGCTGTCCTGATCTGGTAGAAGTTTATGTCATTGTAACATCATAACATCAAATGGGAGAAGGTGTTTTGATGTTTTGTTTTGTAATGACATTTGATTTTATACAAATTAGTAAAGAAGGGATTTTGCATTTTTATGTCAGCATGGAGCTGGATGGTGGAGTTGCCTGAAGCTCATGATGCCTAGCCTATTGTCTTGTCAACAGTGGGCTAATGAAGAGTTGGGAGCCTGAAACCTGACTGGTAGGAGGGTCTCCATTTCTCTCGGGGTACAAGAGGAATGATGATTCTCGATAAATGACCCCATTTCATTGTAACTCAGCATATACCTGACAGCCCAACATCTTATCATCTGTCGTACAATGTACGTTTGGATTACCATCATGAGGAATCAGACCAACGGGTGAAGTAAGGGGTTGTGATGCTCAGAAATTACCCTGAACACCAGG
>OY992889.1:75777939-75920439 GCA_963921405.1 Cepaea hortensis | reverse complement strand
ATACTTCATATCATCGCCTGGAGCTGATGAAGGTCAGCGTGAGTGGCGTTGACCACGTGCGCTGTTGTTGGACTCACTGTTTTACCACGGCTTTTGTATGAGTGGGGGACGTGGCGGTGTCTAAGCTGGGACCTTGTCACGCGTGCCACTCTTGTAAATAGGGACAATGCTACAGGTGTTGCTCATAATGTAAATATGTCCTTGCTAAACCACGTGCCACTGTTGTAAATAGGGACAATGCCACATGTATTGCTATTGTAAATCTGTCCTTGCTAAATCACGTGCCACTGTTGTACATACGGACAATGCCACCAGTATTGTAATTGTGAATAAGTCCTTGTTAAACCACCTGCCACTGTTGTAAATAGGGACGAAGCCACATTTATTGCTATTGTAAATCTGTATTCGCAAAACCACGTGCTACGGCTGTAAATAAGGATAATGCCACTTGTATTGACATTGTAAATCTGAATTTGCTAAACCAAGTGTCACTGCTGTAAATAAGGACAATGCCACAGGGATGGCTATTTTAAATAAGTCCCGGCTAAACTGCTAAACGACGAACAATTGATTAGCGACAACAGGCATTGCTGAAGCAATTTCTCTTCTTCTTTATTAAACTGATGAATGGGGAGTACAGTGGATAGAACGCCTGCCTGTCAGTCCTTTGGTTAGGTTTTCGAATCCCCAATCGAGGTGGGAATTGTATTTTCGTTTACTGTGCTTTCAGGTCGAACCAGTTTACAACGGACACCAGGAACTGTTCTGGGAAGTGAAGGCGGTCGGTAAGATACTGATCACGTGACACACCTAGTGCTAATTGGTCTATGAGATATATGGGGATAGCACCGTACACCCATTACGAATTTAGACATGAAAATAGGTTTTTCACTTACTTGCACACTTATGTTTGTGAGATACATTATACATTGGATATATATATATATATATATATATATATGCTGTATATGATACATACCTGTTATTCTGTGGGGTGCACATTTTGTTGGTACTTGATCATGTGTCAGTGTCAGGTCTTAGTCAGATATGACTGAGCTACCGTATGACAGTAGACGGTACTACCTGCTTCTGTTAGAGCCGAATGTTGGGCGGCGCTTACCAAACCCGACACCCCGCATTGTCCCAACGGCTTCAGGCATAAGAGCGCAATTGGGAGAGTACATGCCTTATCCAGGTGTGAGGAAATGCAACCTAAAGACTAAATGTCATGGCAGGGCAGACCAGGCCCTAAGTCTTGGTTGGTAACTTGTCTAGGATCGAAGCTTCGACAGGCGGACAGTTAGAGCATTGCTTTGCTGATCCGGCAGCTTCTGTAGCTTGTCTTGTTCCGGACGTATTGTGGTTACCTTTCCTCAGGAGTAAATTAGACATATCGAGAGAGGAATCATTTTGCATAGGCAACACATAGTCTCTAAGTTAAGCCCGGGCTTTGTGTTATGGAGAGATAACCTCATTTTACAAATTATCGTCTGTCAAGACGGCAAGATGCCAGTCAGTTAGTCAGTAAGTCAGTCAATCAGTTAGTCAGTCAGTCAGTCAGTCAGTCAGTCAGTCAGTCATATGATCTATGTGATAAACGAACGTGATGTAAATTGTGTATGTGTTTCTTGTGATTTGTAATATGTACGCGATGCACGTGTTATAGGTGATGTAGTAATATAAGTAATATCATCATCATGTGGCTTGCTAGCTGGTGTGGGCGCTCATGTCTCTCCACAAATTACGATCTCCGACATCATGGATCAATTCGTGTGTTGGCTCTATTCGGTGTGTCGAGGAAATTCTTGGAGTTGTCGATCGATGAAAGACTTTCGCGCCATTCGTCTACAGGCGGCCGCCATCCTTTGATGTTGGAGACAGACTGTCCTGATGAAAGTCGGCAAGATCTTTTGTTGTGGGAAAAAGATTTCTCTAGATCACAGGCCGGCAAGACTTTTTGGAGTACCAGGAACAATTCTCCAGATGAAAGCGGGACAGCCGGCCAATTGTTCACATCGAGTCGAAAAAGGAGAGAGAAAAATAGCTTCTTGACGCCTAGTGTCTAGTACGATTTGTGACGTCATTCAGACGCAGTATTAAAGCAGTCTGGACAAACAACTTTGGCGGGAGTCGACCAAATGTTGTGAGGCAACAGGGACGTGTGTGATGTTCCTGTTTTGATTATGGAGAGAGACTACAGTGTCTTATGTTGATTTACTTCGGCGGACATTTATCCATTATGTGATTTAGTAGTCTCGATTTCGAACAGGAATAAATATATGGTAATTAATTAAATAGACCCAATTTAGATGATTCTTAGGAATCGAGTGTAGTAATGTGCGTTGTGAGAACGTATTAAAGGAGCGTCGGCAACAGTAGGCTATCGCGTTGCTTAAACTAGCTAGAGTGAGATATCAATTAACTCAGTGAGTTAAGAACAATGTAGTGGGATGCTATTTAGGGAGATTGAAAGTGGTTGGGGGGATAAAGGAAATGTAAAATGGTAGGATCTTCCAGTAGGGTATCTACTGGGTTTCTGCGCTTTTCCTTTAGTCTTTCCTTGTCTTACCATGACTCAGACCGGTGTGATGAGCTCCTCTGCCTTATGACAGAGTTTAGTTCTCTGTTATATATCTGAGTGCGGCCGTCGGCCTACACTCACCTAATAAAGGTCGGAATCGGGTTGCTCTCACCAGATGTGTTCTCTCTTCAACAGGTTCCACTATGTTTTCCAAAAAGCTAGCAGACAAGTCATAGAAGAAGATTATGGCTCGATCATTGAAGGCGGTTTTTACTCAGTGGCTTTTGCACTGGGCCCATAACCCAGAGGGTCTGCAAGAACCTGGCCTCTGCTAAGCGGGAATCGATGAGCATCTAAGATTGATTCCTCAATGGTAGTTCTCATCATAGTAGAGTGAAGATACTTACAATACCACCAGTAACGGGAACACTAGTAGTTATATAGAGACATTAAAAATTAACATTGTGTTTTCCAATTGGTGAATTCCTGTGAGAAATTAACTACTAAGATTTTGTTTTAAAGTGACAGTAAATATTATTTTACTATGCAAGGGTTATTAGATCACAGAACTTTTAGTGACATATTAGTTACACTGTGTGTGTCAGATTCATGGTCAGTATTGGATTATATCCACTATTGGTGACCAGGCATCCAGACTATCCAAGAGCCACTGGAGGAAGTCGACACCTGGTCGGAGAGACGCATCATTTGGTGAGGTCCTTCTGTACTTGATCTATGGTGCTGTTGTGTGGCCAGTACTGTGAGGAAAGCAGACTTTGCTCATGAGCTATTCGGTCTGATTCTGCAAACACTCTAGATTATACGACAGACATTCTACACATACACGTTGCACATACCTGACACTTTTCGTTATGAAATTAATTTGTCATTTTGTTAAAAGCTAGAGTTGTGTAGTATGTTTTGGAAAAGAATGAGAGGGGGCATGGTCCAGTGGTAGGAGAGAAAGAGAGAGAGAGAGAGAGTGATCCAAGGACTGATGGGGTGTTGTGGCCAGAAATCCAGAAGATCCTCAAGATAATGATATGGGGTTAAAAGAATGTGGGTGTTGATTCCCCTCACCCCAGGGACGACACTTATTACGACACGGTGCCATGACACAAGACTGTAAATAATCTTCTCACGCTGTCTTCATCCATTTCTCTTTTCACAAATCGTTCCAGTTGCCACAACATGTTCCAGTTTTTGTCTTCTCATAAGGTGGCCAGAAAACGATGGCTGTATCTTTCTGATGTTTGTGATGAGTTGTTTTTGCGACTCAGCTTCCCCTAAAACGTCCTTGTCATATGGCAAATGACAGTGATGCAACATTCAATTGATGAGTTAGCGCATCAAAGAAGAAGATACAAAGTGTTACAAATATTGAACATAGTGACACCAATATTGAACGCAATTCAGCGGTCATGGAGATACGTCACCTAACGCCGTAACGGCTGAAGTGTGAGTTGTGTTCCAGCTTGCGAAGTTATAGGATGTGTTTTACCACCAGTCACGGGATTCAAGCCGTTATGCTGCTGCCAGTCTTCAGTATCTACAGGGAATATATCTGGTTGGAGTCTCACCATTGAAGGCAGGTAGTCCGGGCTTTACTGACGTCTAAATCGCTGATATTCGTTGGAGTCGCATGTTGACGCGTGCGGGTCTCATCATGATCGGGCCATAGAAGTTGGCTGATCGACATTGGGTATCAGTAGTGTACAAGTAAGGTAGGCGATGATCATAAGTGCATTAATATTATAGCAGACAGCCAGCTAGGTTCCTAACACTCTCCTTGGGTTGGGGAGACGAGTCGTGATGGAAGGACAGGAGTGCTTGGGATGTGCGAAAGACTCAAGTCTGGATGCGCATACACACTTATGGTTGTTAGCTGATGTCACCTGTGTGTAATTATACCACAGTTCGTTCTACCTCACATTTGTTGAGTTGTTCTTGGAATACATAGTATTGCTGTTCTATATGATGTGCAGTCATGGCAGCGCATGCCACTCGTGTTCACAGAGAGTCATTTTACCCTAGAGCCACAATAGATCTGGAGTTAAACATTGAGTCGATATCCAGCCTGAACTATGAGGAATGTTTAACCCATGACAGTCCTGATTGCTCATTTTGGCTATCCAATTAATTTTCAGCATTCTTCTGGAAAACCACATCTCCAAGGCTTCCAGGGATATCTTCACCTGTTTATTAACTGTCCAAGATTCGCAGCCGTAGGCCTATGTTAAAACTGGTTCAATGTAAGATGTAAGAACTATTTTCTAACTTTCTGCAACAGTGACTTATTGCACATAACGTTCTTCAAGCACTTCATTCTATTTATTAGATTTTCTCTTCCCGCACAATAGAGTCGGCTAGGCCAGCGTAAACAATCATCATCATCATCATCATCATCATCATCATCATCATCATCATCATCATCATCATCATCATCATCATCAGCATCATCATCATCATCATCATCATCATCATCATCATCATCATCATCATCATCATCATCATCATCATCATCATCATCGTCATCATCATCATCATCTTCCACTTCTGCCATCAAGGGTCGTGGGGAGGAATAATTTGTGCTTCAGCGCCCGGTGGGCGGCATTGGATAGTGTCATTCCGTGTGATTGTACAATGTCTTTGATGTCGCTAATCCATTTTCTTCTTGGACGTCCTCTCGGTCTCGTCGCAGATAATCTTTGATGTAAGGCCAGTGATGGCAGTTGTTGGTGTTGCATTCTAACGACATGGTCAAACCACTTGATCTTCTGTCTTTCAATAATTGTGGCACAAGGTGTTGGTCCCACTGTCTGTCTGATAACAACATTTCTTACTCGGTCTCGGATTGTTAAGTTGGCAGTTCTCCTCAGGCATCTCATCTCGCAGGTGTTGATTTTGCGAAAGTGTGATTTGGATGAAGCCCAAGTTTTAGATTGGTATCATAGGGTTGGTGTGAATATGATGTTTATTATCTGTCGTTTTGCGGACATCGCTGTCAACATCAGCATCTTTCAGCTGATTGTTAATGTTTATTCTCTATAATTGTTAATGTTTATTCTCTATAATTGTTAATGTTTATTCTCTATAAAATGTTTTTGGTATTTATTTTGGAGATTCTTGAACGAATTAATTGGATGTACATTGACGGATATGGAAATAATTGCCACGGTGTTCGTCGGTTTTACATTTCGCCTCATGCTTTCGGACGGATTATCTACGAAAACCGAGGTTTTACTGTATATTTAATTAAAATTAAAGCGAACATTTTGTTTTGTACATCAAAAATTATCATACCGTGCCTAAAGAATTAACTCGCTACGAGAAGAACCACATGAAGACTCGACTATACGATGAAGAGCCATGGAAACATTAAAAGCGAAGGAGAAACTGGCTCAAGATTGATGTCCTGAACGTTGAAAATCAACCTGTTCCCACCTCGACTGCTGATAGGTGGATGTGTGACACTAACCACATGCCCACAGAAGAAATTGCTGGGGGATTCTCATTTTGCTTCCAAAGTACATGCGCTTTACTGCATTAATTTCTACACGGTAAAGTGGACTGCTTTTCAAGATGTTTAAAAAACATATATCAGGAAATAAACAGAGGGGATTTTCTTCTCGAATAGATTGAATGGCTGGGTGGTAAAGTATCTTCTCTTTTGCTTCAAGTGTCTTGCCAGCTGGCGTGGGCGAGTATGCTACTTCAAAACTCAAATTCACCAGAGCTGTTTGTTAATTAATGTGCTGATGTCCTTAAATCAGACGATCCAGGCCATCGAGAATCCATTAACACTACAGTCCTTTATCTCTTTGTGCCATTGATCTGACTAGTTTTTACAATGCTTGGTTGCTGAATAATCTGGAAGTCAGAGTTGTACGTCTTAAGTCTACTATATGGCGAAGTGATTAGGTGACCTGCCTCGCGGTCCAAAGGTTGCGGGTTTGATTCCTGCCCACGTCGTTCAGTTCACGAATGAAATTAGTGGTATTGCAGTAAAGCTGTGGAAATGTAAACAATATAAAATAACACAAAGTAATGCAGCTTTACAGAACACGATTTCTGAAAACACTGGACGTTGCGGCGGCTAACCTTCATCACAAAACAAATAATTTCACAAAACACAACATATCATTACGGAGAAGATACTCCAGTGGCTACATTAAGGCATAAGAATGGGATGAGAGGAATGAAAAGACGAAAAATGAGAACAAAGAAGTGAAAATAAAAAATTGAAGGGAAAAAAAATGTGCTAATTATCTCAGAATCCCAGGCTGTGAAATGCAATGGAGACTACTGTGGATCGTTGCTGTAGCTTCTAACTTCGTGCTTTGTGCGAAGCTTTTGTCAGCCTGCTATATGGAATAACACCTGGTGCACTGAAGTAGATCCTCTTGTCTGTACATCCCATTAAACCCATTTGAGTCCAATATATTGCCGGTCGGTTAGCTGGAGCCCTGACAGGGGTTTGCATCTAGTTAGTTAATTAGTTAGTCGCAGTTCCAACTTCACAGCAACGGGTCGTCCCCATTATGCTCCGTTCCTGTGCCAGTGAATATCACACAAAATGCCTCCCACTGCCCAATGTGAAAAGTGGAAAAGACAGGAGTCTCAACAAACAACAGCCCGCACAGATACACTGTGCATAATGCCGCCGCCAGAATGTCAACACACCAGTCCCCCACGAAACACCCAATTCATCTCTGATGGAATCGGCAGTCATTTTCCTATCTGAATGTTTCCTAGATGTTCACCCTCACAGTCCACGAAAATACAGTTCATCACCGAAGGCAGTGGCAGTCAATCAGAAGCCCAGCAGCCACGCATTTCTACATAAGTCAAAAACCGGTCAACTCTGGGACATTGCCACCTGCCATCGCTCCGAACATGCAGTCACGTTCCAAAAAAAAAAAAAAAAAACTTCGGCAGATTCAAAAGCACTTCACACGAAACTCACAGCTCACAGTATCGAGCCACGCACTCAGTCAGTAGCAGGGCGACGGAACCATCAAGCCTCCTTAGTCGCCTCTTACGACATGCGTGGTAGGCTACAGTGTTGCTATTCTTTGCTTCCCTTATGGGCCCCGGCAACACACGGGAGTTTGCATCTGTCGGAGTCAGGTTGACATGCAGACTTTCTGAACTAGAGACGTACCATCTCCACAGTGCAGAGTCAGGTTGACTTGCAGACTTTCTAAACGAGAGACGTACCATCTCCACAGTGCAGAGTCAGGTTGACTTGCAGACTTTCTGAACGAGAGACTTACCATCTTCAGGGGAACTGAGTCAGTTTGGCATGCAGATTTTCTGACCTAGAGACGTACCACTTCCAGGGGAACTGCGTCGGTTTGGCATGCAGACTTTTGAATTAGCTACGTACCATTTCCATTGAGGACTGAGTCAGGTTGGCATGGAGACTTTCTGAATTAGCGACGTACCATTCCAGGGGGATATGTGATATTGATCAGATCCCAATAGGGTACTGATTAGTCTTTTAACATGTCCGCCATCATCATGTGCCCTGTCAACTGCCATAGGGGCTCATGTCTCTCTTCACATCTCGGTCCTTGATGTTCTGGATTAATTCTGCCGATGATAATAATACATGCCACTGTGTCGGTCCATTCTCATTGTCTGCCTCTGCCTCTTTTCCTGACTGATCTTTCTCGTTGCTACGATCTTCGCCAATGATTTTCTTCTCATCCCATGACCAAAGAATGCTGTTTGACTTTTTCATATAGTTGTATTTAATGTTATAAATTTATTAACCTAGTATATGCGATCGGTGTTTTTTTCTGGTAGCCAATAGTCTCATGAACAAAATCTCCGTTGCTTTTAAGCTTTTCCTAATATTCCTTTTCATTCACGGTCCATGATTCACTGCCATACAGCAAAACAGTTTCCATATAACATTTCAGCACTCGCTTTCTTACGTTCAATGATAGTTCCATCCATAATGTGCCATGCAGATAAGCGTGGGCGGTCATGTTCTGCCATCTCACTCGATCATCAGAGTCGTGGATCAGCTCCGTGTTCCTGTCATGACAGTGCCATGCGGCCAAGGCATCCAGGTATTTACTTCTCGGTCTTCCCCTTCGTCTCTTCCCTTCGATCTTGCCAGTTGTCACCAAGTTCCCCAAATCATTTATTCTCATAACATGTCAAAACAATTTTGACTGTCTATGTCTAATGACTCTAATCAGTTTACGATCTTCATTTGTTTCTTGAAGGACTTGTTCATTGGTTTTTCTGTCTGTCCATGGTATTCTTTGCATTTTCCTCAGAAACCACATTTCCACAGCCATCAGGTGTTTTTCAGCTTGGCTGCTCATTGTCCACGCTTCGCCTCCATACAAAAGTATAGGTTCGATGGAACACATCAACACTCTTTTTCTAGTTTCAATTGATAATCTTTTTATTGGTCAGTATGTTTTCCATCTTGCAAAAGGCTACCTTCGCAATGGCATCTCCCATCAGATGTTATGACTGTTCCGAGATAACTGTATCGATTCACTTGTTTAAGAATATTCCCATTTACTCGTATATCACATTGTGGTATTTCCTTCTTCCCAGTGACGGCCATAATCTGTGTCTTCTTACTATTCAGTTCTAACCCTAGTTGTTCACAGTGTGCAACAACTGCATCTACTTAATGTTGCAAGTCCTGTTCATTGTCTGCAATCAAGACGGTTTCATCTGCATATCTAATGTTATTGATGTATGTCCCCCAATGTTGATTCCTTCCATATCTTCAATATTTCTGAAAATATTCTCACTGTACAGGAAAAAAGATCTGGAGACATTACACATCCCTGTCTCATACCTCTTTTAATAGGCTGATATTTGCCACGGAGCCTGCGCTGCCGCTCGTTAATGATAATTGGTAACAGTCAACAACAAAACGAAAGTATCTTCTCACCTGTCTGAAAAATGCTCAAACGCAGCGAATGGAAATAACTGACGACAAACCGTGAGAACTGAAGGACGGCATTTATTCATGCACTGTAGAATCTTTCATAGATCAAACTACTCGAAGACAAATGAAGTGCCATTTAATGCATGGTCGGTCTTCATTCAAAACATCTAAGAACTAGTTGTCCAAAACAATTCTTAAAATCCTACGTCTCCGGTTTCCAGTTATCTTCCTTCCACTTGTTCTATCGTTTTCTGTTTCAATATCGTCTAGGTCCTTTACAGAATGAATCTTCGTTAATACCTCATTCCTCTGGAACGCGCCTTCTTCCTTTTCTCACACTCCGAAGCACAACCGATCTGTTCCATGAAAGTCACAACCTCCATTCTCCTTCTACGTCAGAGTGACGATTCCCCGTTTATCACCAGTCTCCTAGCTATCCGTAAGCTTTTGAGTTTCAGGATTCTCTACCTATTATTAATGACGTCAACCGCGAGTATCTGCCTTATGGCATATCGGTTATCTGCCTTATGGCATATACCCCCCTCACCTTTAAAATGATCTTATCATTTTACTAGACCATCAAGAATAAATCTGCTAATAATCGTGCAGACGAAATATATTAAAAGCTATGCCAAGTACGACTGTATGGTTCCCTATGTATCTTACACAAAATTAAAAAAAAATTATTATTGACGGGCATGCCCACCTGTCTACTATCCCGCGGTAGACGTCATGTAGTCAGCCCATGGGGAGGCTGTACTAACTAAATATATAAATTTATATATTTTAGTCCCTCATTTGACCATATGACCAAGCGTCCTAACTCAAGCTAAGCTTGAGTAGGGGACGTGTTTGATTCATAGGTACCAAGCTGTCCGTCCTAGTGGTTGTTTTATAACTTTCGCTGCAATATGTCTCTCTTGCTATGATCTTTTCCGTATAAGTGAGGTCCTTTGCCTTGAATGTGGCCGTAGTGGTACTCCGTCATATTTGTAGTCATATGTTGCATCCGTTGACTCTCAACAATGTCCTGGCAATTCATGGTGAAATTAACATGTGTCATACTCTTCGCCTGTGAGCTAGCGCGCACATAATGCCAAATCATATCAATCAATATTAATATTAATAAATACATATTTAAATTTGTGAACAACATTAATTGACGACAAAACTAATCTAAATTAATCTAACTACTATAATAATAATAGTATCTCAATATCATTATGTTAATAATTAATTATCACTCTATATAAGTGTACATAAGTGTTTTCTTGCTAATAAATAATTAATATAATATGTGTAGCTAATGTGTTCATGACTTCTTAATCACATCACAGTGATCATCTAACTATCACAGTTCACATAAATCACCGAATCGTCCTCAACGCGATTTCGATCTCTCTTGGTCTGGAATAGTTCGACGTCCGATCATATAGTAAAACATATTATAATCATCGACTCGATCTCATGAACACGGTGACTGGCTTCATAATGTCTCTGCCAATAAACGAAAAATTGACAACATATGTATATACCTGATAATATTATGTAAATACTTTGTTGTTTGTTATGTAAATTGTTATCGAATCAGGTGCATTCAAATATATAACTAACGTAGATAAACATTCAGAAATTGAACTGATTCCAACGATTAAGACGATTAAGGACATCTTTAAGAATATTCTCATTGATTAGAATTTTTCAGATCTTAAAATTTTGTGAAGAATCATACCTATTAAAGATTCAAGACCTCTAAAATTAAATCAGAAATTAATATACTATTTTGATTCAACAAGAGTAAATATCTAAATCGAATAGTTTATTAAGTTCTCCAATAAAGATATAGTTAAGAACCATTATCCAACGAGTAGAGAACTGAAATATTTTCCACACCACTGAGTGTAGAGATATGAGATAGTGTGAACACCTCTGAAAAGTATAGATCTATATCAGTGACACCTGGCATAACCAAGTAATAAGACCTAAGACCCTAATGTGTCTGTAGTGTACTGTACTATGTGTTGATATGAACCTAACACTTTCATCCCATTTTATTTTTCTTTTTATTCTTTTCTTTTATTCTTCCTTTCATTCATTTTCTTTCTTTCTTTCTTTGTTTCAAACCTATAGAATCTCTCTTCTGCACGCATACCAATATTTGTACATTGTAACTTTGTTGATTGGCACAATGTAATTGTTTTCAGCCTTGTGTATCTTCGGTAATGCATACGCTGCAATGACGTATGTTTGGTAAATGTGTACCAGAAGTAAGACAAATAACCAAAGTCAGCAAAGATAAGTGTAGTTCGTTTTCTGTAATATTCTTTGCATTCAACTCTTAATTTCGTAACGTATAGTTTTGTTTGTATGTCACAGTTTATTACCTTTGTTTTGACTTGCGCACAAGTGTTTGTGATGTATTTCTTGGTGTCTGTTAACCAATTTATAAGTTTCTTTCTGGTTTGTGTGTATCTGTTAGTGACATACTGTTTAACTTCAGCGTGCATGTGTGTAATACACCTAATGATTTCTGTATGTACGTTTGTGACACACTTCTTGACTTCTGTGCGTATGTATGTAATCCATTTCTTGCCTTTTGTGTGTATATTTGTGCAATGCTTCTTCACTTCTGTGTGCATGTTTATGATATGCGTTTTTGTTTGTATGAACCCGTTTACACTATGTTTTCTCGCTTGTGCGTACATGTTTTTACTGACATCAATTGCATATATCTTCGTTCGAATATAATTGTTCATGATGACGCATTCAACCTGTGAACTGTATGTCTTTGTCAAAGTTATGATGTGAGCAATAACCATGGTTATCAGCCCCAATTTTGATTGTTCAATAGGTTGTGCTTGTTGTGCATGTAACTTTTGCGTGTAACAAACAGTGCGTGTAACTTTTGGTCTCTTTTTCGAATGTTTCAAAAATATATCATGTAACGACAAATAATCTCGTTTGCTTTGTTTCTGATCATCATTTATGTTCTCGGACGTAGAATCAATAGATGAAGAATGTTTGTTTATCTCTTGATTATCCATGTGAACACCACTCTTGTCTGTTGCGTTATCACACATTTTAGTTATATCGTTTTCGTTACCAGTTGGTCTAACTTGTTTTAATTGTGTGTTTTCTTCTTCTTTATTTTCTTCTTCTTCATGCGTCGTTTGAGTTTGGGTACTTGCGAGTGTCTCGTCAGGTTTGCGTTCGACGGTTACATTCTGAACGAAATCTTTGGCATTTGGGATATTACCCACTATTAACCCAACACCGGGGTTTGGTAATATAGCAGCACATACTTTACCTTTGTAATATGGGCAATCAATCATGACCCATGCGGTTTTGTATGTT
Organism: Cepaea hortensis; assembly: GCA_963921405.1. Lineage (NCBI taxonomy): Eukaryota > Metazoa > Mollusca > Gastropoda > Stylommatophora > Helicidae > Cepaea > Cepaea hortensis. The sequence continues at coordinate 75,907,639 of OY992889.1, read as the reverse complement.
TCTATGGTACCCCCAAACGTTCTGCACCCAATACTATTGCCTGTGTAATCACCTTTGTTTATTAGCTTGTGATCGACTCCCACAATAACTGAAGAAGTATCTCTAATACAGGTCGTAGATATACCATTGACCCATGCTTGTCGAGTATTAAGAGAGTCTTGTATCTTTTCGTCATCGTCGATGATGAACATTGTGTTAGTTTCAAATATTTGTCCTAGTTTCCTTTTTTGCTCCTTTACCAATTTTTCTAATTTTTCAGTTTTCTGTATTGCATAATTCCTGAGCTCTGAACCGGTCAAACCATTCTTCTTCCCTAATTTCATGTATTCATGAAATACCGACAACATCTTGTCCTACCTGCGCAATAACTTATCTAGCTGAAATATGAAGAGATGTGCAAAAATGTAAAGGAAATCGACAATATGGAAGTACGTTCAATCGAGAGTAAACAATATAACAAATGTTGAATAAACTGTCAACTTCAACTCAACAATAATTCAGCAACAGAAATTCAGCAATCTTAATGCGATAAAAATGTCCTAAGTGTTAATATATGTAAACCACAGAAAGTAGTATAATAAATATATTCAGTATAAAAAATATGATAACAACAGACAAGTACAGTTATGAGGGAACGAGTGACAAGCGACGTAAAAGGATATCTACTCTTATAAAAGAATACTACTGACTATCGATATATTATGTATGCACCTAATCAAACAACAATCAACATAACCATCAACAAATCATACTGGCATTAATTCCCTGTTTGTTGACGTGACATGTAGACCAAGAAATATTGACGTGGATTTAATATCCGACCAATGGTGGCTTAATGTTGGTATGGTTGAATACTGTAGACAAATATCCTGCCGTTTGTGTATGTGAAGGTAAGTATCTGTCCTTTGGAAGTCTGCGTGAAGTGTGTTGCTTTTCTAGAACGTGAGGCAGTGAACCGTACTGAATATATGGTTACGGTATATAAATGTGACGTCCGTAGCCCTGTGCTCACTGCTTAAGGTATAGACCTTCCGATGAACCTTGATTTGCCCCGTTCATCTGGTGGTGTGATGTCCACTAATCTTCATGTTAATCTTCTGAGTAACGTGGTGTAACTGTCTATATGTATCCCGTCCAACGTATGTGATGATGTCCACTAGTGTGATGGCTTCCGGTCAACAGTGTCGGTGTAGTGTATATACTTCTTTATTAAAATTCCGGTGAGCAAAGTCCAAAACGTGTATTGATGTAGCTTCTTTTGATAATGACGAATGTCTGGTGTGGGTATCGGAATGACTGTTGCCCACAAGAAAGTCCTTAAATGATTCTTGTTTTCAGTTCTGCGTGAACAAATTTGGTATCACGCCCACAATAATTACTGTAATTAATGTCACTCCATGTATAGTGTTGATGCTTTCCAGATGATGTGTAGTGTCTCGTAGAATCTTGACGTGCATGTGCAGTATCCGTGTAAAGTCAAGCAGTGTCCAGTGTGAAGCGTTGATGTTAAAAAGTCCGACATTCCGTGTAGAAAATTCGTATGCGTTGAGGTTGTAAGAGAGGTATCAATCCTCAATAATGAAATGGTATCGTGAGAAGACTAAATGCAATAAGTCCCGACGTACTATGTGCTGTGTCAACTGCTTGTCTAATTTGCCGTGTCGGAATCTAGGTGATGACGTGTATCCCTGTATTCTGTCCGATATTCGTAAGTATATGTTGAAGTTTCATGTGTATAGTAGGGTAAACAACGACGTGGTACTGTGACAAGTTCAATGTTCGTATCTGATAGTAATGGTCCTCCAGTGAGGATCGCTGTTGACAAATACTCGCATCTTGGTGTACTGTGTCTCTATCTTCTTAATATTCGTGTAGAAAAAAATGTTCACAGTATGTATACTAGCGACTGTCTGATCCCGAAGTAGGATGACGGATGTGTGAAGTGTTATAATTTGTCCTAGGTAATATGTGCTACCCGTGAAGTGTAGTGCTTTTAGATTTCAGTACTCCATGTCCAACTGTGTCACGATGTCCTCTTGATATCGATAAACATGCTACTGAAATTCGATAATAAACTGCATAATAGTCCTATCTCGTTAAAGTACCAGGACCGACTAGCAAAGTCCATCAGCGTAATACATCGCATCAATTACACAGTGGGACGCAGTAGTGATATAACCAGCATCATGTCCAGATACATGCTAAGTAGTGACTGTTCTTCGTGCTGTTAATGTCCAGATGACAAAGTATAGATACATAATGTCATCGTGTGGTATTGACTGTGTATAATAAAGTCTAGTATGATTTGCAAATGGAGACTCACTGTGGACTATGTTCGATCTCAACACATGTCGAAGTCAGTTCTGATGAAATCATAAGTATAACTACTTGTGATATGTCTATGAAAAATAGACATTTCGGAGAGCATTATTTTGTGCATTAAATGTACTTACTGTAGATCTGCCACTGGATATTACTCAAATTAAAATGAAGAAAAGATCGTTTGTAGCTGTGACCATTTAATTTGACATTGTCAGACGTCTGGGCTACACTGCGGCTTCCGGTTTCCTGTTCAGCCGTGGTAGTGGATGGTATGCATACGAAATGAGATGCGTAGCGTGCAATCGGTAATGTAACATTTAGGCAAGTGGCGTATTTCTTTTGCGGTGCCTTAAAACTTAGTCCAACGGATTCACTATATACCCGGAACTGAAGTCCTCAAGTTGCCACGGAGCCTGCGATGCCGCTCGTTAATGATAATTGGTAACAGTCAACAACAAAACGAAAGTATCTTCTCACCTGTCTGAAAAATGCTCAAACGCAGCGAATGGAAATAACTGACGACAAACCGTGAGAACTGAAGGACGGCATTTATTCATGCACTGTAGAATCTTTCATAGATCAAACTACTCGAAGACAAATGAAGTGCCATTTAATGCATGGTCGGTCTTCATTCAAAACATCTAAGAACTAGTTGTCCAAAACAATTCTTAAAATCCTACGTCTCCGGTTTCCAGTTATCTTCCTTCCACTTGTTCTATCGTTTTCTGTTTCAATATCGTCTAGGTCCTTTACAGAATGAATCTTCGTTGATACCTCATTCCTCTGGAACGCGCCTTCTTCCTTTTCTCACACTCCGAAGCACAACCGATCTGTTCCATGAAAGTCACAACCTCCATTCTCCTTCTACGTCAGAGTGACGATTCCCCGTTTATCACCAGTCTCCTAGCTATCCGTAAGCTTTTGAGTTTCAGGATTCTCTACCTATTATTAATGACGTCAACCGCGAGTATCTGCCTTATGGCATATCGGTTATCTGCCTTATGGCAATATTGGCCTACATCGTTCTCTATTCTTATGGCAGCTTGTTGTTTCCAATATATGTTTTTTACAAGTCTAAAGTCTTTTCCATCAATTTGTAGATCTCCAAGCATCCTTATCATGTTGACATGTCTCACTCTATCGAAAGCCTTTGTGTAGTCAATAAAGTAAAGATATAGATCTTTGTTTACTTTTATAGAACATTCAATTATTGTTCTCAGAATATACACAGCATTTACGGTACCCTTGCCTTATGCAAACCCACATTGTTCTTCTCCTATTTCGGATTGTATTTTCTTCCTAACTCTTTGCATGATAATTCTCAGCAAAATCTTCGTGATGTTGCTCATTATACTAAATGTTCGATGTTGATCACATTCCAAAGCTTCTGATTTCTTCGGGATTGCAATAAATACAGAATTACATAATTCAGGAGGTATATCTCCAGTATCGTTTATTGCATTCAGCAGTCTGGTGACTTGGTCTATCCCATATTCTTCTAAGGCATTGATCATTTCTATTGTGATGTTATCTGTACCCGAGGTCTTGTCAGTTTTCATATGGTTAAGGGCATTCTGAACTTCTATCTTCAAAATTGATGGTCCTTCATTATTATTCCGAAGATCATATTGTTCTTCTCGTGTATCATCATAACGGTCTTTCACATAATCTGACCACGCATGTAAAATCTGATCTTTTTCTTTTATGATTTTGCCATCTTTGGTTTTTAGGCAACCCGTTGATGTGTGTGTTCGTTTGTTAGTGATGTCATTAATTCTTTTATGCATTAATTTGCTATTCCGGGTGTTATGTTGGTTTTCAATTTCCTTGCAATTTTCCTCAAGCCATGTTTCTTTTGCCTCTTTGCATAGCTTTCTAATTTTCCTGTGAATCTCTTCATACTTTTCCTTGTTATTTTTGTTATTTCTTCTTATTTCCGTGAGTTTTAAGATGTCTTCCGTCATCCATTTCTTGCGTCCTATTATCTTTATTTTCGGGATGGTTGTTTCTGCAGCTTGGTTGACTGATTTCTTTAATATTTCCCATTGGTCACTGACGTCTTTAAATAATATTTCCATATCGGACAATGCACCGAATCTGTTCTTTACCCCTACGTTGAATTTATCTTTTATCTCCTCACTCTTCAGTGCCTGTAGATTAAATTTTGTGCTTCTTGGTGAATATTTGACTTTCTTTTAATTTTGTATGTAAATTGCGTAAGATTAATTTATGTTCACTGTAGCAGTCTGCGCTTGGTATAGTTTTTGCGACTTTTAAGGCATTTCTAAATCTTCTGTTGATGAGAATATAATCAATCTGATTTCCGATCTTATGATCAGGACTTCTCCATGTCCATAATCTCTTTGTGTGCTGTTTATACCAGGTGTTTCCAATAATCAAATCTTGCTCTTTTGCCCACTGTACAAGTCTGCAACCTCTTTTATTCTGTTCCCCTAGTCCATACTTGCCTACTATGCCTCCGTCCTGTTGATTTCCAACTTTGGCATTCAAGTCACCCATTATGATATTTACTTCAAAATTCTTGCATTTCTTGAAGGCTTTCTCTAAATCATTATAAAATGCATCAATGTTGTAATCACTACTGTCTGCTGTTGGTGCATAAACATGTATGACGTTGACATCAAAAGGTCTTCAAAGATAGTTACTTACTGCATAAGGTACTTTTCAGTTTCTGGAATACAGCTTTTGCGCGATTTATTCTGTTCTTAGTCACTGTCGAGCATCTTCTATCTGATGTTATTATTCTTTCTAGGTAGTGCAATTAATCACCTTGGTTAAGCATTTTCCCTCCTATTGTTATCTCAGATTTTGGTGTCATGCTCTTCTTTTTTCTGTAACTGTTTTCTTGGTATTCAAGGAACGTACATTTATTACACTCAGTTACTACAGTGTCAAAAGTTGTAGATCTTTTGCATTTTCTGCCTTAACACCTGTACCATCTGCACAGCTCAGATTGTTTATATTATAACCTCCATCTCGTATTATTAGTCTCTCTTTGATCTCTCTCTCTCTCTCTCTCTCTCTCTCTCTCTCTCTCTCTCTCTCTCTCTCTCTCTCTCTCTCTCTCTCTCTCTCTCTCTCTCTCTCATTACTTCGCCATAGAGAGATGAAAGATCCGGCGACAAAACATATTCTTGTCCTACGCGTTGTTCATCAGTTCATAATTGCCATCTTCATTTCCTATTTTAAGTGCTGCTACTTGAATTCAGTAAATATTATTTATAATTCTGAGATCGTTTACATTAATGTTGATAACTTAGAACATTTTTTAAAATGTCATCATATTTTACTTTATCAACTGCCTTTATACATTCTATAAATAAATGTCTGTCTGTTTCTGTTGATCTCACTAGTAGTGTTCATAATATGTATTTTGCATATGTGTACTTTTTCCTTACTGTTCTTCAGTAACTTAAATTTGTGTTTTCTTTCTTGGGCTTCTCATGTTCATTCTGAGTAGAAGCTTAGTGACATAGTTTATGGAGTTGATTGTACGAAATTGATATGTATATATATATATATACATATATATATATATATATATATATATATATATATATATATATATATATATATATATATATATATATATATATATATATATAGTGATGTGTGTGTGTGTGTGTGTCTGTGTGTGTGTGTGCGCGCGCTTACAGACTTCCTTATTGTTCCACACACACAAAAGCCCAAGTGATAGTTTCACATTAATGTAGACATGAAGTGTACATACAGTTTGTAAAACCTGTAAGCTTCAGTGGCTAACGAATCAGCTACAGGAGTATTAACGGGAAAACAACCAGTCATAGAACACCGGTAGTAAACAACCTAAAACGAAGCATCTGACATAATAGTAGTTTCTTTTCTAAGTCCCGCTATCCTCTGCACAGAGATTAGATTTTTTGTGATAGTTTAAAAAAAAAAAACCCACAGAATTCACCACAGAGATATAATATCTTTTTTCACATTTCTCTGGGCGTGCAGTAAAGTTTCTCTTTCAGTGTGGCAACCCTGTGGATTTTTCCCCCCTCAAAGACATCTTGACACTGTCCAGGCTCACGTGGAGAGAGCGTTGTTACAGTAAAGTATTTCATGGTGGTCCCACACATGTTGTCATTCATCGCGAATAGGTGAAGGGAGCAGATAGGAAGAGAGAGCAAGAAATAGATTTTACTTGAAAGAGATTTCGTCGTGTAAAGGTGAAAAGAGAAAGAGGAAAACAGTTTATAGAGAGACGATAGATTAATCGTGTGGTCTCTTAAAACACAGCGAATGCCATGAAAATTATGTTTCTATAATGAGTCGCTACGGAGAGTTATGGTGAAATGGGCAGTTTAGAACTCCGGCGGGTGAGTCTGATCATTAGTGACTGATGGTGGATATAGGTGGGTTTAAAAATGGAAGTAGGTTGTGGGAAGTGATATGTTAAATAAGAAAGGAGGAGACAGAAGAGAAGGAGGAGGAGTTAGAGGAGGAGGAAACGGAAATGAAGAGAGGGTAGAGAAGAAGGATAGGGAGAAGGAGAAAATGGAGGAAAAGAAGAAGAAGAAGAAGAAGAAGAAGAAGAAGAAGAAGAAGAAGAAGAAGAAGAAGAAGAAGAAGAAGAAGAAGAAGAAGAAGAAGAAGAAGAAGAAGAAGAAGAAGAAGAAGAAGGAGGAGGAGGAGGAGGAGGAGGAGAACAACAACAACAACAACAACAACAAGAAACTAAATAAGAAGAGGAACAACAAAAACAATAACAGTAAACAAATACCAGTAGCAACAATAAGCAGTTAATTAGGAAGATTTTATAAACAATACGAAGAATTGATTATTTGGTTGTTCCGGGATTTGAAATTATTTAAAATACGAAGAATGAATAAAAGCCTGGACTGAGAGTGAATACTCCTATCATACTTTGAAAAATTATTTTATGCAGTTATGAACAGCGACCTGTGTACCAGCCGTGCAGCAAGCAATTGGCAACTGTTCACAGGTTATAATAATAGTCCGTTTTTTTTTTTTAACTACAGCAGAAAACAATTTATTAAAACAAAAACTTTAACTGAAGGTAACCCAGGAGCATTAAAAACAAAACAGGCAACTATAAACTATCAATATCAATGGTTAATTGTCTCTAAGACATTTACGAGTGCATATGATTTAGAGTGTTCGGTAATGTGTTTGGAGTATCCATAACGAAAAGTAACCCTGCGATGTCTGCTAACTTTAGCACTTGCTAAAGGCCAAGGACTAAATTGACAACCGAGTCAGATGGATAAGCTACCACATTATTTGTTATAAGACATTCAACATTGCAGTTGTGAAAGAATCGCAAGATCTAATGGCGAGGACCTTAGGCCAGGCAGATCATTTAAACGAACTGTGGAAGAAACGATGATAGAGCAAGTAAAAGGTGTTGAGATAATGGCAGTAAATACGACTGTACTACGGTGAAAAGCTATGTGATTGGGCCAAAGATGGAAATAAGTGTAGGGACGTCGCATGATCGAAGCGCATATAGTGTAATATAGTGTTTAATACTATTTTTCGGCCCCATAATTGCCCGTACTCGCACCTTCGTCGTGCCTAGTAACACTGTGTATGCCATTGCGCCTCTTAACATTTTCAAACAATCCTCTGCTGGCCTTGAAATCACTAAGTACACTTATTCCCAGGCATTCTTTAATGAGGTCGGCAAACAACAGTGTGGCTTTGTAACATATGATTACCCCCGAAACAGAATTGCTATCAAATTGTTTTGACTTTTAAAAATTAATAATAGCCGTTCGACATTCTGAATTGTTTGCGATTTGATTGATTGATTGATTGATTGATTGACTGATTTAGGAACCGACATCACAGCATTCGGGACATTCTCATAAGCTCTCCGTCCCCATCCTCAGCAGCCAGCGAAGAGTTCCAACACTAATAGTACCAGTAGCAATCTGATTATATCCTTTCCTCTGAGCGTCGAGCGTCGGCCAGATCCCCTCATCACCCCTCGCTGTCGCATTCTTGCCAGACCTTGGTGATCCATTTTCTCCTCCGCGGTGTACACATGCTCCCACCACGTCTGCCTTATCAATACTCCACCAACTTTTGCAGAGCCAGCCAATCTGTCCGCCTGTTCATTCCCCAGCACACCAGCATGCCCCGGAGAAAAGATCCAGACGATGCTTATCACCCGTGACCTCCGAAGCGAAGCAAGCCACTCTGCACGAAGCTTGCCTGTCCTCACCCTACTCAGCATGCTTTCTGAGTCAGTTACAATCAAGATGTGTGTGTATCGTATTCTCCATCCAGCGGAAAACTGCACTGACCGCCTCCACCTCCATTCTTAAGCTAGATGTTGTGGTATCATATGCCAGGCTCTCCTGCACCAAACGGTGACCATTAGCTTTTGCTAAGAACCCCCAGGTACTTCTCCTGCCTCTCAACACCGAACCATCTGTTTGCGATTTCTGTTTCGTTAGCACATTCATGCTTTTCGCTACATTAGCCTCTTTTATTATTATACAGGTATAACATTTAGTGATCCTAACAAGAAACATGCATATCTTTAGGAAGAGAAAATGGTGGGCAGAGCGAGCATTGTTTTCTCTTGATACATGTTTCCTCAACATTTGCTGTTTGGATACAATCCAGTCATTTATGGAATTCTCACTATCAGACAACACAATGAATATAAAGATTCGGTTATCGTCGATTTCGGTTTTCATCGATTTTTTTCCGCGAACAGTTTGACTCGGTGTTCGTCGGTTTCCTGATTTCGTCTGCGTGCCCACGTGACCTTGCTGCTAATTTTGCGGACACAAAGGGACCCACGCGTTCTTTTGCTCAGATTGCGTTGCTTTTCGTTATGTGAGGATCACTTGCTAATAATAAAATACGAGAGCGGTATTAAGATTGCTGAAATCGCCATCCACGATAAGTTCCACTGTGGCGAAAAAGGAACAAATACAGGAGGCTAATGTAGCGAAAGGCATGAATATGCTAACGAAACAGAAATCGCAAACAATTTAAAATGTCAAACGGCTATTATTAATTTGGAAAAGTCAAAACAGTTTTCTGGTGATTCTGTTTCGGAGGTAATCATATGTGACAAAGCCACTCTGTTGTTTGCCGATCTCATTAAAAAAAATGCCTGGGAACGAGTGATATTGTACTTAGTTATTTTAAGGCCAGCAGAGGATTGTTTGAAAATGTTAAGAGGCGCAATGGCATACACAGTGTTACTAGGCACGACGAAGGTGCGAGTACGGGCAATTCTGGGGCCGAAAAAATAGTATTAAACATTATATTTATTCTCTATAAAATGTGTTTTGGTATTATTTTGGAGTTTCTAGAACGAATGAATTCGATTTACATTGGTTCATATGGAAATAATTGCCTCGGTTTTCGTCGTTTTCGGATTTCGCCGAGTATTTTCTGACGGATTATCGACGAAAACCAAGGTTTTACTGTTCTTGAAGCCTCTAAGTATGCAAGGTTTGCAGCTATCTCATACGATCATCAGAATCTTCGACCAGCTATTGTTCTTGAATGGATTATACCATGATGTTAGTCCATCCAGATATTTATCTCTCTGCCTTCCCTTCGCTCTCTTTCCGCTAATCTTGCCAGTAGTCATCAGATTTCCCAATTTGTTTCTCCTCATAATATGCCCAAAACATCTTGACTGTATATATCTCATTTCTCTAAGCAATTTCCGATTTTCATTTGTCTCTTGTAGAACTTTGGATTTTATGTCCATCCATGTATTCTTTGCATTCTTCTCAGAAACCATATTTTCACTGCCATTAAATATTTCTCTGCATGTCTGCCTATTGTCCATGTTTCACATCCGTATAACAGTATAGGTTCTACATTGCAATGCAACACTGTTTTTTCACCTTACAACTGACAGCATTTTATTGATCAGTATGTTTTCAATCTTGCCAACAACAACAAAAACGTTATCTATGCCAACGCGATTCTTGTTCTAATCTCTACAAAAGTACCTCCCATTAAATGTTATGATTGTTCCTAGATAGTTTTACCTGTTCACTTGTTTAAGAATTTCTATTTTACTTGGATGTTACATTGTGGTAATTCTTTCTTCTTGGGGACCGCCATAATCTAGGCTTTCTTACATATTTTATTCTAGCCATAGTTGTTCACTGTGTGCAATTATCATATATCATACAAGCTGCAAATAATGTTCATCGTTAACAACATACTGTATCATCCGCATATCTAAAGCCAATATCTGTATGTGTGCTTTCTATCTAGCTTATTACTTATGTTAACATCAATACTGTATCATCCGCATATCTAAAGCCAATATCTCTCTGTGTGTGTGTGTGTGTGTGTGTGTGTGTGTGTGTGTTTGTGTGTGTGTGTGTGTGTGTGTGTGTGTGTGTGTGTGTGTGTGTGTGTGTGTGTGGGTGGGTGATTTCTATCTACCTTTTTTTTTTCCATATCCTTTACAGGACATCGCTGTCAACCAGCATCTTTTAGCTGTATGTTGATTTCTTGGCAAGATTACGCTCAGTAGTTTGCCATTGCTTTCTGAGCGGCCGGCTCACATACACCGTAAGTTACCGATATGCGATTCGAACCACTGCTGATTCTCACCGTCATCACGTCACCGACGAGAGTATACGAGATTACGGAGAAAAGTCATAACCTCTAAGCCACGAAGCCGGCATCTCCCTTATTACTTATGTTAAAATCAATACTGTATCATCCGCATATCTAATGTCGATCGATATCTGTATGTGTGTTCCATCTCCCTGATTACTTATGTTAACATCAATACAGTTTCATCAGCATATCTAATGTCGATATCTGTGTGTGTGCGTATGTGCTGTCCATCTACCTGATTACTTATGTAAAGATAAAACCGTGTAACACGCCTTGAGTCTTAATGGGTATATGGTGCTAGCCCCACATGTGCACCGGCACTCAGCGGTCACGTGATCCAGTCACGCCGCCCGCCTTTACCTCCCAGGACATGTCCTGATAACCACTTGAGGCTGGGCCGAACTTTGGAGACCAGGTCGATTTTGAACAGATTTAACGCCTCCACTTGGATTGGTTACTGAAGTCATCATCATCATGTAGCATGTCCTTTATAGAACGTCGGTCTCAGCACAGCGAGTTGAAAGTCTCTCGATGTCTCGCCCTCGATTCCCTCTCTGGCACCCTCACGCTAACGAACTTACTTAACTGGGTAAGTGTCATTGGATGATTAACCGTCTTAAGCGACTTCCTTAAAAGCCACGGGTTTATATACAGTAAATTTCACCTATGCAGTCCCCATTAATTTGTTATAAAATACAACGCGCCTGCTACCATATTAACAACTTTGAAGTCATAACTGTGACACAACTCTACTTCCTATTTTACCGACATCCATTGTTGTTTAATCTAAACCTACTTTTTATTTTGCACTGAAATTGTTAACTGTCTACCTAACAAATACTTAACTATGTCTGCCTGCTTATCTGTATACTAACCTATCTACCTGTCTGTCTGTCTGTCTGTCTGATTGTTTGTCCGACTGTTTGTCTGGCTGTCTGTTTCTTGTGCTTTCTTCTTCGTTCCATCTGCTTGTAAGTTTACTGCGCCTTTCACTTATGCTACCACCGCTTTCATTTTACTTGAACCTGTTAGCTTTATTGCAATTGACAAAAACACAAAATAAATTAAATTTCATTGGGGGAGTTTTACCCTTTCGGAAATGTAAAGAGATAAAAAGGAGTCCTGTGCAATAAACTAGCCATAACTTGCACGTAAACTTTACGATCGGATAAGTTTACTCGCATAAAAGAAGAATGAAGATTGCGCCCGTGAGAAAGTTGAGACAGCACTTATTTATTCCCTGTAACAAAACGCGAGAAGTTATAACTTAGGGACCTGTAACAAAACCCAGATAAATTTACGCTAGGGTCCTCTGAGGAATAAAAAATTTGCTGATGAGCACACACCGTTCAGAAGATATTAATTTTACTTTCACACACACACACACACACACACACACAGACACACAGACACACACACACACAGACACACACAGACACACACACACAGACACACACACGCACGCGCGCGCGCACGCACGCACGCACGCGCACGCACGCACGCACGCACAACACACACACACAACACACACACTTGGATACAGGTCATCCAGGGTCAGCTGAATCTCCAGAGCAACTGGGCACTCTCCCAGGGGGTTGGATTCAGAGCGACCGGGTGCAATCTTTAAGAGATACAATTCTAAGCAAATTAGTTTAACTTATTAAGTGAGCACTTGTCTCCATGGCGAAGGTTTTACGGATGCATTTCACGTTGAAACACAGCTGTGGGCGATTTGGTAGCAGACTGCCTTACGTTGTTTTTTAAATGAAATTGTACGGGTGCCGGCCGTTCAGAAACAATGGCAAACTACTGAACGTAACGTGCCCAGTAATCACGAATAGCCAAAAATGTGGGGTTGACTGCTACGTCCTGTAAACTGTAAAGGATATGCAACTAACTTTTTAAAATAGTGTTAAAGAAGGCATCAGGAAATTTAATAAGTGTAATCTCAAAGAAATATAAGTCTGGAACCAATAGTTTAATCCTGGAATCAAACAGACCATTTGCTCTTTGGGCTGTCCGGCCAATTCTCAGAGATTCTCCTGCGTGTATGATTCCCGTTGTGTTGTATTAACGACAGGACATTCTCTTGCGCGTATGATTCCCGTTGTGTTGTATTAACGACAGGGACATTCTTTTACGCGTATGATTCCCGTTGTGTTGTATTAACGACAGGGACTCGGCATTAGGGAGCCCACCATAGCCAGTCAAATTCAGTTTCTGTTTAGACTAATTCTAAAGATGAACTCATGATCAGGTGGAATCCAAATATATAGAAATAAAACAACCAGGGAGCCACGCAGATTTGCGAACTCTCGTCATATATTTTTCTGTCGACATCGAGAACATAATGGGATCTAGACAATATAAAGTAGTTTTGAAATTATTAAAATATAAATAATGTGCAATATGCTGAAGACATAGTGGTTATATACGTATAGCAAGAAATGAAAATCATTTGCAAGATTTAATGAAACTCTAACAACTGAAAGTGAAAAGAAAAGATAATTAATAGATGACTACACACATTGAGAAATCTGTAATGATCGGGGTGACCAAGTCCTACAAGAAACAAATGAAAACCTTAAACTGATTGAAGAAATTAGACGTAGACAGTCACACATATTTGGACACGCTATGATAAGATATAAAATGGAAAACTGTGTGACAACTAGCAAGACTGAGGGTAAAAGAACAAGAGGAAGGCAGACAAGTTGATGGCTTGGCCACGTGGTATGGTCGAGACAAGAAGACAGAGCTGATCCACGACTTTGGTGATCGTGTGATATGGCGAAACATGATCGCCCACGCTTATGGGCATGGCACATGATGATAATGTTAATGGCCAGAAAGAAGGTTAGTTAGTTAGTTAGTTAGTCGACAGATCATCCTCATTGCACATCGAACCATTCAGTCCATAAGTGCTCGGATCCCCTCCTCAGCAAATCCCGCAACGTGTAGCGGCTAACGACGCCAGTTCTGTGTTGGTTTATCTATCCTCTTTGGCTTCCTGCGTAGTGTTCTTGTTTGGCCACCCCTCTTTTAATTTGCTGCTCTCGCAGTCTGGCCATTGTTGTAGATTCACAGTCATCACTTGGTTCTTGCAAAAGTCTTATTTCTCGTAGAGCATTCAGAATGTCGGCCTGGTCCATGGCGCGTCCGCCCTCCACAGTAGCCTCACCTGCGAGCTTGTCAGCCCGCTCATTTCCTTGTACTCCCGCATGCCCTGGCACGAAGATGAACCTAATCTTTGCCAGTCGAGACCGCTCCAAAGGCAGCAACCATTCTCTTCGGATCGACCCTTCCTCTATCCTCTTGATCATGTTCATTGAGTCGCTAAGGAAACAATCCCTAGTGAATGTCTGTGTCTCGAGCCATGTTATTGCTTTACTTACTGCCATGACTTCCATGGTCAGGCTACTTGTGGTTTCAGTGAAAGCACCAGAGTCCTCCTTCACAATTCTCCCTCCGGCCCGAGCTGTAAAGGCCCATGAGCTTCTCACATGTCGGACGACCGACCCATCTGTGTAGATGACCGCGTCACCGTCTAGCGAATTCTCGAAAATCAACGCTTGTACTTCAGCCTCAACAGCAGCCGGATTTTCATGTCTGCATTTTCTATCTAGTTGGATGCAAACTGAAAAGGATGTGCAGAAGTCTGTTGGCACTTGCACCCACTCCTCGCCATGTTCTAAGTCCTCAAGTGAACACACCTGTTGAAGAATGTCTTCCGCTTGACCCATCCACGACCGTCCTCTTTTTAACCTGCTGCCCTTCACCTTCCTAATTTCACTATGCAGTGGATGTTGTGTGTTTGCGTTAATTCTGAGGTAGGCGCGTGCCCTGCAACCTTGTATTCTCTCTTCAATGGTTGGAAAACCAAGAAGGTAGCGCATCGCCCTGCATGCTGTATCTCTTGTACATCCAAGAATAATGCGCATAGCTTCATTCTGTATCCTTTCCATCCTTTCTATCTGCTTATGGCTAAGAGTCAGGATTGCCATTGCATACTCCAAAACAGACATGACCAACCCCTCGTACAGAAGACATAGATGGCGCTGCTCACAGTTTGCTGCCGCCATCACCCGCATCGCTGCCAAACCCCGCTTGGCCTTTGTTATCACCCGGTCTATGTGCACATTATAAGCAAGGCTTCGATCAAACCGTATCCCCCCCCCCCCCAGAAAGAAGGTAAACAGTTGAAAAAAGAATATCAAGGATCCTGTTGACAGCATAAAGCATACTGTGTGTATTTTGCTAGCCATCTGATGTGGCTGCCATGAGCCTATATTAGGTCATGGAATAGTGAACCGAGAGAATACAGAGCTTAATGCAATTCAGCGTGAATTTACAGGTGCATGCCCTGCACGAAGATGGCGGGGCAGGTTGTGAGCGAGGGGACATCGTCTCCTCGAGGCAGACAGTGGGACGAGGGCCATGGTCAAGACTAGACATGGTTCTTTGTTGCAGTAGCACGGCCGCTAGGAACATGTTGTTAGGAGTTGTGGGAAACGTCCCATGGGATGGGATGGGACGGGACAGCAAACATTTGTATTTCCCATGAGACACATGGGACAGTAGCCATGTCATAGCAACTTTTTTAAAAACCTTTTTAAAGCCTTTTATCCTTCCTTTTTATTTATATACTTGTATCAATTCTTTATCTCGTGGTGGGACACCGGATAAATTAATAAATGCGCGCATGCGATCAAATTACCAACGTTTCAATGCCCATTAAAAGAAAACATTGCTCGCATTACTTTAATGAAGATAATGAAGAATTCTTAAACCACATTCCGAATATTGTTCAGATTAAAGGAATGCTGTACATACATGAGAAATTCAAAACTTTTTTTGACAAACTAGAAATTGATGGTGCTACATCTCATTTAATTTTGCTGTTATACTTCCTTCTAGACTATCAGTTGTACAAAGTTATTGTTGATATTGACGAAGAAACTTCCAGCAGCATGGGGAAGAAATATTGTCAGAACTTTCAGAAAATTATTGGAGAAAAACTGTAGCCATATTGCGGCAGTTCTTTGGCAGTTACTGCAGCATTCCTTACTGGAGTTGACATCAAAGCCAAAATAGAGGGCATGGTTAAGTCAGTTGTTACTAAGAAGAAAGGGAATGTGGACACCAATAAATGGGCCAATGATTGGATCGCTTTTTCTAAGTCTGTTGTTCCAACTGTTATTTCATTCATCAAAGATTTAAATCTTTCTTCTGAATCATCTGCTGTATGTGAAGTAGCAGGAATTGTAGAACAAAAGCCGAAAAGTGATTTTGACTTATTTTCTGATCCTCCACCAAACAAAACACTTAAGTTTGATGACCCCAGAAACGAATGCCTTGAGGATGAAGTCACCAATTTTCAAAAATTACGGCAACCAACTTCACAACCATCAAATTATTGGAAAAATAACATAGGTTTCCACTGCAAGTGCGAAAATTGTCTTTGCCATACCAGTGTCCTCAGCGGCAGTAGAGCACTTATTTAGTGCAGCTGGATTGTTGTTGATTAAGTTACGAAAACGGATGTTACCAGCTCTCGTTATAAACTCTGTGTATATCAGATTTGCATGTAAGATGAAAATTGTGGAAATGGTTCAGGGATTACCTGGATTAACTGAATTATTAGAAACAGTCGATCAGCAGGAAATTGATAATGTGCGGAATGAGCAGAGTGACTCTGAAACAGAATGAGAGTGTCAGAATGACACTGAATTGTCATATTTAGATTAAACTTTGTTTTAATAAAATACTCTTGAATATTAAAATTAATAAATTCTGTTGTTTTACATGTCTCTTTGTACATGTAGTCTTATTTAGTAGACACTAACCCTAAACTTTCATAAATTTAATAATTTTATTTGAACGGTATGCCATATTAGTATTGTCATGGGAATGCCATGGAATTCCCATGGGATTCCCATGGGATTCCTATGGGATGGGACAGGCAAAATGACCGTGGGATAGGATGGGAATGGGACTGAAAAATGTGTCCAATGGACAAGCCTGAGTATATAGTTTTTTTTTAAAATTCGTAGCGTTGAGAAATTGTGCTAGTGTGAACGAAGTGTATGTTGTGATTAGTCAATACATTGTGAAAAAATTGATCTGAGTTGAGTATTAGGCTCTGCGTTCTACTTGTGAACAGTGTGAGTTTGCTCCGAAGTAAGGAATGACAGTTTCACATAATCAAGTTAATATTGAGAGGGGAACATCAGAAAGTTGCGGTACTTAAATATAATGTCTAACATTCAAGATTGATTGATTGATTGATTGATTTAGGAACCGACATCACAACATTCGGGACATTCCCATAAGCGCTCCGTCCCCATCCTCAGCAGCCAGCGAAGAGTTCCAACACTAATAGTTCCAGTAGCAATCTGATTATATGTCCGTCTCGCCTTTCCTCTGAGCGTCGATCGTCGGCCAGATCCCCTCGTCACACCTCGTTGTCTCATTCTTACCAGACTATGGTGATCCATTTGCTCCCCCGAGGTGTACACGTGCTCCCACAAGGCCGCGACCTCGTCTGTCTTGTCATGCATCAATACTCCACCAAGTTTTGCCGAGTCAACCAATCTGTCCGCCTGTCCATTCCCCAGCAAACCGGCATGCCCCGGAGAAAAGATCCAGGTGATGCTTTCTACCCGTGACCTCCGAAGCGAAGCAAGCCACTCTGCAAGAAGCTTGCCTATTCTCACCCTCCTCAGCATGTTTTCTGAGTCAGTTATAATCACAATGTGTGTATGTGTCGTGTTCTCTATCCAGCGGAAAGCTGCACTGACCATTCAAGATAACGTTTACGGAGCTGGGCTCAAGAGAAAGAGTCACATGTGTAATTGAAATGAAATATATCAGCTTCAAATGACACTATCAGTCGATGTCAACTATGGGTGACTCCATCATGCACCGTAAGACAGCAATAATGACTGCATTAACAAACACCAATAGAAAACAACGGAGTTCAACTGCAGTTTCAGCAACAATATAACTACCAGAAGATAATATATACCAAGCTGAGCCTTGGCAACATAGGCGTAATAAACGACCCTTTTTCGCCTATGGTAGTGGCCTAGGTACGTTCAGCTCAAGGTTTCGAATCATTAGTTTTTAACTGACTGATAGTGTACTGGCTGATTGATTAGGTGACTCATGGACTGTATTGATCGCACGTTGAAACTATCCGAAGATTCCATGGTCGCTTTCTGAGATCTCACTAAAAGATTTCACTTCTAGTACTGAAACTCCGTAGTACTGTGAATTATCACAATGTGTATATACAGGGATCCACATACAACTATATATGTTCACGTTAGAATAGCAAACTTTCAAATAGTCATCTTCTTAGAGCTCATTGTCTTGCCGTGGGGCATTGGTGATCATGTCTGTCCACAGCCTTCTATCTCGTGTGCTTCCAATCATTTCTGATACAGGTGTCCCGCCTTCCTACGATGTCAGATGGATTAGCATCTTCTGCCTTGGTTCCCCCCCCCCCCCCAACTCTCTTCTCTCCAACTGTCCCTTTGTGACGACATATTCCAGCCTTACCTATCTTTGTCTTCTCCACTTCCGGCCTACTTCAGTTGCGAGTAACCAGTTCTCTTTGTGAGGTTACTTCTGTCAAGATATCTTCATTACTCTTTGTGAGGTTACTTCTGTCAAGATATCTTCATTACTCTTTGTATTGTTCTATTGTGTTCTTATCATTTTTCTATCAAACCACACCTACGTGGTTTCCACATAATTTTTAAATTGTCTGCTAATGTTAAATGATTCGATTTTGTGCGTCACGACTGGCTCAATATCTTAAGAACTCTTATCCAGACAGCAAAGACAATACACATTATTTTGGCATTTATTAAACAGGGGGAGGCCTGAATACGTCGTGTAAGCGGGAAAGTTGAACAGGAATAGAGGCATGGGGGAGACCAAGAGAGAAGATACTAGACTATATGACATCATGGCATATATGAACATTTGTATTAGAAATGATTCACAGTACACGAGACAAAACGCGGTGGAAAGACGTTATAACTAACGCCACATGGCATGTACTATAAGAATCGTGCAGCAAGAAGATCTTACAGACAAGATATATCGTGCACCAAGACGATGAAACAGACACATTCTACAAGACATGAAGAACCACTAAAGCTGGCTTGTAAACAGCAACATGTCTCTGAAACTGAAGCATTTACCAACAGTAAAGGCCACGGTGGCTAGGAAGGAACAGTGACTGAAGTATTTACCAACAGTAAAGGCCACGGCGGCAAGGAAGGAACAGTGACTGAAGTATTTACCAACAGTAAAGGCCACGGCGGCTAGGATGGAACAGTGACTGAAGTATTTACCAACAGTAAAAGCCACGGCGGCTAGGATGGAACAGTGACTGAAGTATTTACCAACAGTAAAAGCCACGGCGGCTAGGGTGGAACAGTGACTGAAGTATTTACCAACAGTAAAAGCCACGGCGGCTAGGATGGAACAGTGACTAAATTATTTACCAACAGTAAAGGCCACGGCGGCAAGGAAGGAACAGTGACTGAAGTATTTACCAACAGTAAAGGCCACGGTGGCTAGGAAGGAACAGTGACTGAAGTATTTACCAACAGTAAAGGCCACGGCGGCAAGGAAGGAACAGTGACTGAAGTATTTACCAACAGTAAAGGCCACGGTGGCTAGGAAGGAACAGTGACTGAAGTATTTACCAACAGTAAAAGCCACGGCGGCTAGGATGGAACAGTGACTGAAGTATTTACCAACAGTAAAGGCCACGGCGGCTAGGAAGGAACAGTGACTGAAGTATTTACCAACAGTAAAGGCCACGGTGGCTAGGAAGGAACAGTGACTGAAGTATTTACCAACAGTAAAAGCCACGGCGGCTAGGATGGAACAGTGACTGAAGTATTTACCAACAGTAAAAGCCACGGCGGCTAGGGTGGAACAGTGACTGAAGTATTTACCAACAGTAAAAGCCACGGCGGCTAGGATGGAACAGTGACTAAATTATTTACCAACAGTAAAGGCCACGGCGGCAAGGAAGGAACAGTGACTGAAGTATTTACCAACAGTAAAGGCCACGGTGGCTAGGAAGGAACAGTGACTGAAGTATTTACCAACAGTAAAGGCCACGGCGGCAAGGAAGGAACAGTGACTGAAGTATTTACCAACAGTAAAGGCCACGGTGGCTAGGAAGGAACAGTGACTGAAGTATTTACCAACAGTAAAAGCCACGGCGGCTAGGATGGAACAGTGACTGAAGTATTTACCACCAGTAAAAGCCACGGCGGCAAGGAAGGAACAGTGACTGAAGTATTTACCAACAGTAAAAGCCACGGCGGCTAGGATGGAACAGTGACTGAAGTATTTACCAACAGTAAAAGCCACGGCGGCAAGGATGGAACAGTGACTGAAGTATTTACCAACAGTAAAAGCCACGGCGGCTAGGATGGAACAGTGACTGAAGTATTTACCAACAGTAAAAGCCACGGTGGCTAGGAAGGAACAGTGACTGAAGTATTTACCAACAGTAACGGCCACGGTGGCTAGGAAGGAACAGTGACTGAAGTATTTACCAACAGTAAAGGCCACGGCGGCTAGGGTGTGGAACAGTGACTGAAGTATTTACCCACAGTAAGAGCCACGGTGGCTAGGAAGGAACAGTGACTGAGGTATTTACCAACAGTAAAGGCCACTTCGGCTAGGATGGAACAGTGACTGAAGTATTTACCAACAGTAAAAGTCACGGCGGCTAGGGTGGAACAGTGACTGAAGTATTTACCAACAGTAAAGGCCACTTCGGCTAGGGTGGAACAGTGACTGAAGTATTTACCAACAGTAAAGGCCACCTAGGCTAGGATGGAACAGTGACTGAAGTATTTACCAACAGTAACGGCCACAGTGGCTAGGATGGAACAGTGACTGAAGTATTTACCAACAGTAAAAGTCACGGCGGCTAGGATGGAACAGTGACTGAAGTATTTACCAACAGTAAAGACCACTTCGGCAAGGATGGAACAGTGACTGAAGTATTTACCAACAGTAAAGGCCATGGCGGCAAGGAAGGAACAGTGACTGAAGTATTTACCAACAGTAAAGGCCACGGCGGCTGGGATGGAACAGTGGCTGAAGTATTTACCAACAGTAAAGGCCACGGCTAGGATGGAACAGTGACTGAAGTATTTACCAACAGTAAAAGTCACGGCGGCTAGGATGGAACAGTGACTGAAGTATTTACCAACAGTAAAAGTCACGGCGGCTAGGATGGAACAGTGACTGAAGTATTTACCAACAGTAAAAGTCGCGGCGGCTAGGATGGAACAGTGACTGAAGTATTTACCAACAGTAAAAGTCACGGCGGCTAGGATGGAACAGTGACTGAAGTATTTACCAACAGTAAAGGCCACGGCGGCAAGGAAGGAACAGTGACTGAAGTATTTACCAACAGTAAAGGCCACGGCGGCTAGGATGGAACAGTGACTGAAGTATTTACCAACAGTAAAGGCCACGGCTAGGATGGAACAGTGACTGAAGTATTTACCAACAGTAAAGGCCACGGCGGCAAGGAAGGAACAGTGACTGAAGTATTTACCAACAGTAAAAGTCACGGCGGCTAGGATCGAACAGTGACTGAAGTATTTACCAACAGTAAAGGAGGCCACGGCGGCTAGGATGGAACAGTGACTGAAGTATTTACCAACAGTAAAGGAGGCCACGGCGGCTAGGGTGAAACAGTGACTGAAGTATTTACCAACAGTAAAGGCCACGGCGGCTAGGAAGGAACAGTGACTGAAGTATTTACCAACAGTAAAGGAGGCCACGGCGGCTAGGATGGAACAGTGACTGAAGTATTTACCAACAGTAAAGGCCACTTCGGCTAGGGTGGAACAGTGACTGAAGTATTTACCAACAGTAAAGGCCACTTCGGCTAGGATGGAACAGTGACTGAAGTATTTACCAACAGTAAAAATCACGGCGGCTAGGATGGAACAGTGACTGAAGTATTTACCAACAGTAAAAGTCACGGCGGCTAGGATGGAACAGTGACTGAAGTATTTACCAACAGTAAAAGTCGCGGCGGCTAGGATGGAACAGTGACTGAAGTATTTACCAACAGTAAAAGTCGCGGCGGCTAGGATGGAACAGTGACTGAAGTATTTACCAACAGTAAAAGTCACGGCGGCTAGGATGGAACAGTGACTGAAGTATTTACCAACAGTAAAGGCCACGGCGGCAAGGAAGGAACAGTGACTGAAGTATTTACCAACAGTAAAGGCCACGGCGGCTAGGATGGAACAGTGACTGAAGTATTTACCAACAGTAAAGGCCACGGCTAGGATGGAACAGTGACTGAAGTATTTACCAACAGTAAAGGCCACGGCGGCAAGGAAGGAACAGTGACTGAAGTATTTACCAACAGTAAAAGTCACGGCGGCTAGGATGGAACAGTGACTGAAGTATTTACCAACAGTAAAGGAGGCCACGGCGGCTAGGGTGGAACAGTGACTGAGGTATTTACCAACAGTAAAGGCCACGGCGGCTAGGAAGGAACAGTGACTGAAGTATTTACCAACAGTAAAGGAGGCCACGGCGGCTAGGATGGAACAGTGACTGAAGTATTTACCAACAGTAAAGGCCACGGCGGCAAGGAAGGAACAGTGACTGAAGTATTTACCAACAGTAAAAGTCACGGCGGCTAGGATGGAACAGTGACTGAAGTATTTACCAACAGTAAAGGAGACCACGGCGGCTAGGGTGGAACAGTGACTGAAGTATTTACCAACAGTAAAGGCCACGGCGGCTAGGAAGGAACAGTGACTGAAGTATTTACCAACAGTAAAGGAGGCCACGGCGGCTAGGATGGAACAGTGACTGAAGTATTTACCAACAGTAAAGGCCACGGCGGCAAGGAAGGAACAGTGACTGAAGTATTTACC
Source organism: Cepaea hortensis (assembly GCA_963921405.1). Taxonomy (NCBI): domain Eukaryota; kingdom Metazoa; phylum Mollusca; class Gastropoda; order Stylommatophora; family Helicidae; genus Cepaea; species Cepaea hortensis. Next base: position 75,884,741 of record OY992889.1, on the reverse strand, counting down.
AACAGTAAAGGCCACGGCGGCAAGGAAGGAACAGTGAATGAAGTATTTACCAACAGTAAAGGCCACGGCGGCAAGGAAGGAACAGTGACTGAAGTATTTACCAACAGTAAAGGCCACGGCGGCAAGGAAGGAACAGTGACTGAAGTATTTACCAACAGTAAAGGCCACGGCGGCAAGGAAGGAACAGTGACTGAAGTATTTACCAACAGTAACGGCCACGGCGGCAAGGAAGGAACAGTGACTGAAGTATTTACCAACAGTAAAAAACACGGCGGCAAGGAAGGAACAGTGACTGAAGTATTTACCAACAGTAACGGCCACGGTGGCTAGGGTGGAACAGTGACTGAAGTATTTACCAACAGTAAAGGCCACTTCGGCTAGGATGGAACAGTGACTGAAGTATTTACCAACAGTAAAAGCCACGGTGGCTAGGGTGGAACAGTGACTGAAGTATTTACCAACAGTAAAAGCCACGGCGGCAAGGAAGGAACAGTGACTGAAGTATTTACCAACAGTAAAGGCCACGGCGGCAAGGAAGGAACAGTGACTGAAGTATTTACCAACAGTAAAGGCCACGGCGGCAAGGAAGGAACAGTGACTGAAGTATTTACCAACAGTAAAGGCCACGGCGGCAAGGAAGGAACAGTGACTGAAGTATTTACCAACAGTAACGGCCACGGCGGCAAGGAAGGAACAGTGACTGAAGTATTTACCAACAGTAACGGCCACGGTGGCTAGGGTGGAACAGTGACTGAAGTATTTACCAACAGTAAAGGCCACTTCGGCTAGGATGGAACAGTGACTGAAGTATTTACCAACAGTAAAAGCCACGGTGGCTAGGGTGGAACAGTGACTGAAGTATTTACCAACAGTAAAGGCCACGGCGTCTAGGATGGAACAGTGACTGAAGACCTGGAAGACAAACCCAAGATCGACCAGTACGAAGATGGCAGTTGACATACCTGCCCTTGGTACTAGACTTATTTCTATTGGTCCCCGCCAATTTCCCAGAGACACGAAAGCTTCTCTTGTTTTATGTGTTCCTATTTTAATATCTCTGCCTTTTTCTTTCCAATCATTGTCAACATTCTTCATACTTAACCCTTTATCTTGCATTGGTGGAGTATAGGCCCTCAACTAACTCGCTTGAAGTCCCTTTATCCTCAGCTATCCCATGCAGCTCCGTCTGTGTCCTCTCCATATTATTCATTTCTGTTTCTAATTCTCTTCTCAGTGTTTTAAGGTCTTCTACTATTTCTTTTAACCATGTAGGTCAAGGCAAAGGCCTTTCTAGTTATACTATTCTCAGGTTTCCGCAATGTATGTCGCACGTAGTTCTAAAATTCCAGGTGCCAATTTTGGAAATTTTCCTAGGTGAAAGGAAGAACATCTACGATTCGGACTCCTTGCGGTTTTAGAACGAACGAACGAACGAATGAACGAACTTTATTTTAAAAGGGTAACAAATTTAGCACGCAGGCCCGTCTTACATTCGGCCCTTTCAATCACTGATCTTTCATTCATCAATTGTGCATGTTACATTTACATAGGAAAATAAAAACATTGTCAAATGTATTTTGTAAGCATAAACAATGCATATTACGCATAATGCTTTCACGTTTTCTCCACATCGAGCCATGTTTTTTGTATAAGAGTCCTGTGTCAACAGGGTTACGTAAGTACTTGGGTGTGTAAAGTCTCACTACACTTTGTATGAAGAACAAATGTGAAAATGTATTTCTTCCGTTGATAACTCCATTCTGTTCGGAGTGCAAAGAATTATTCCAGCAGACGACAGCCATTCGCTGCATATTGATTCACAATGTACGCTGGAGCACATTTTTTAATGACACGATGTACTTCATTTTTCAAATGTGTTCTACCTACAAAGTGTAGTGAGACTTTACAAACACCCGGTATGTGCACGATTCTCCCATTTCACGTGGTATTTCACCAAGAGAGATTGGGTTATCATTTACTCTGTTTACTCTCAGTATTGCTGTCTTTCTCCTATGCATTTTAGAGGTAAATGTTGTGTGACCTCCCTTCTAGTATGTTTAATGTATCCTGCATCTGATGTCGTGTGTGAGATAGGAGTACAATGTAATCAGCCAAATCCAGATCATCAAGCAGCTCTGTCAGAGTCCACACATTTCTGGTTGTAGTTTCTGTTTTCTTAAATATCTAGTCTGACTAAAAGGGAGCGGCTGGCCGAGTGGCTAAGAACGCCGGGTTCTCCTTTGAGAGACCCGGGTTCGAATCATCGGTAAGGTGTGGAACTTTTTTCTGTCGAGAGCAAAAAGTAAATCTTAACCTGCACAGTTCCCGGGGACTGCACAAGACAGGCGGCCTTAATTCCCCAGGCTCAAGACCCCTCCCCCCTCCTTTTTTTTTTACATTGCATAGGATTATATGCAGTAGATGACAGATGACATGACTAAAGGCATCCGTGTCACACTCTTGTTCTTATCTCAAATGTATCTGTTAGTTTTGCATCACGAAAATGTCTACATTTCATGTCTTTATACAACAAACAATAAAAACTCATTTTCACACTTTGGGGTGTATGGGGTATATGATGCTAATCCCACACTTGTAGACCCATTGGCACTCGATGGGTGATGTAATCAATATTACACTGAACGTCTTTGCTTCCCGCAACAATTTCTGATACCTTTTTAAGACTGTGTCGACCCGACAACCAAGCTCGCTGAAAAATCCCATAACTGAAGGAGATTGAAACACATGCAAGACGTGGAAGACGCAGCAAACGTTATCTTGACAATGTGATAAATCGGTTTCCCATGTCTTTATATGTTAGATATAGGTTTATGTTGTTCTGCAGGACCCCAAAGTGCCGCATTAATTTCTAAAGATAGTCCTTGTCAATGCTTTCACAATTGTTTTTATAGTCAAGAAATCCAATTTAATGTGGCGAATTTATTTCAAAGCCTTGCTTTATTATTATTCGAAATGTCGCTATATGTTTAGTGCGTAATCCTTTTATTGGTAGCCCATTAGTTTAATGTCCTTTAGTTGTTTGTCAATGGCATCTCTTACCTCTCCAAAATGGACTTGCTTAATAGTTCGCATGTAACAATGACAGCATTCTTCTTTAACTGACAGTTTCAACACATACCTTTCTCTCCATGCCTCTGGTATTTCTTCAGCTTCCCAAGCTCTGATAAATAATTTATGCTGTGATTCAGCTGACGTAATTATAATGGGTTCTGACAGGAAACCACGTGAACCAGCAGCTATCCCATCCTTCCATGTTCACGCCCTTACCAAGAGAATAGCACAAAAAGTTTACCAACTTGCTAAAATTCAACACTTTTTGGATGAAAGCACACGTAAAATATTCTATGCATCCTATATCCAATCACCTCTCGATTATTGTTCCACAGTCTGGGATGGCTGCCCTAAATCTAATATGAAACGATTGTGTTCGCTTCAAAGCCGCGCTATACGTCTAGTTTCTAGCATAAAGCACGTTGAAAGTAATAAGTTATACAGCCATCTAAGACTTCTACCACTTCAAAAGCGCTTCCTTTTTAACAAAGCCAAATTAGTGAATAAGATTATATCTGATAATACCCCAGAGTATCTTCTACCGTTAATTCAATCTAATGCAATGAACAGTAAGCGCTTAAGTTTATTACAGCTTCCTAAGCCTAGATTGGACTTATACAAAACTTGTTTCGCATATTCTGGTGCTCACTTGTGGAATAGCTTTCCACCAGAACTGAAAACACCAATGAGTACCTACACATTCAACCGAAAACTCTTTCAATACTTACTTCATACCGACTATATGCCTCCATAAGTCACCTACTAGTATCATTTTTCCACTATCATTCTTCACTGTATGTGTGTGAACGAGACAGTGGGTGAGAGAGTGAGTTAGAAAGAGTGTGAGTGGAAGAATTAGTATGAGTGAGAGTGAGAGAGTATGCATGCGCGTGTGCCTGAGTGAGTGTAAAAGTGAGTGAGTGTGTGGACATATGTGTGAGAGATTTAGTTAGAGAATGAGTGAATCTGAGAGAGTGGGTGTGTTGTGTGTCTGCCTGTCTGTGTGATAGAGTGTGAAAGTTAGTGAGTGAGTGTGAGTTAGAGAGTCATCGAGTAAATGAGTGAGTAAGGGAGCGTGAGTGAGTGAGAGAGAATTTGTGGGTATGCGTGTATGTGCGCGAATGAGTGAGTGTGAGAGCGAGTGAGTGTGTAAAAGAGAGAGCGTGGGTGAATGAGAGAGTGCATGAGAAAGTGTGATGTATGTGTGTGCATGTCTCGATGTGTGTATGGGTGTATATGTGTACATGTGTGTATCTGTGTGTGCCTCTGTGTGTATGTCTGTACGTGTGTTAAGGTGTGCGTTCATGTGTGTATATGCGTTTATATGCATGTGCGTGTATGTATGTATGTATGGATGAGTCTGTGTGTGTGTGCTCGTGTATGTATTGTATATCTTTGTATGTTTAAGTGTGCATGCATGCAGTGTATGCGAGGGAGTGTATATTCGGGTGTTATGTGAGTACGTGTGAGTAAGTATATGGATGTGTGCAGGTGTGTGTATTGCGCGGGTATGATGTGTGTGGGTGTGTGTATGTACATGTGTGTGAGAGAGGTGAGAGAGAGAGAGAGAGAGAGAGAGAGAGAGAGAGAGAGAGAGAGAGAGTTGAGCGCACGCATGTCATCAAACATGCTGATCCATATGTTTTGTGTATTTTCATTTTTTTTTTTTCATATTATCTTTTTGATGCACTTGATTTTAACATGCATAAAATGAATTCATGTAAATTACTGTAAAGCAAGTGAGAGAGTTAGTGAGTGTAAGTGAGAGAGAGAGAGAGTGAATGAGTGTGAGAGTGTGTGTATGTAAAGAGAGAGAGAGAGAGAGAGAGAGAGAGAGAGAGAGAGAGAGAGAGAGAGAGAGAGAGTTGAGCCCACGCATGTCATGTAACATTCTATTCCATATTTTTTATGTATTCCCATCTTTCATATTACGAGGTATCGTTTAATGCCACCTGATTGTCCTGTAACATGCCATTCCATAAATTTTTTTTTTTTTTAATTCTCATCTTATCATTTTCTATGCCACTTGATTTTATCATGTATAATATAACACCACTGTGATGTGAGTGAGAGAGTTAGTGTGTGTGTGTGTGTGTGAGAGAGAGAGAGAGAGAGAGAGAGAGAGAGAGAGAGAGAGAACGCAAGAGAGAGCGAGAGAGAGAGCAAGAGAGAGAGAGAGAGAGAGAGAGAGAGAGAGAGAGAGAGAGAGAGGGAGAGAGAGAAAAAAGAGAGAGTTGAATTGCATCACTAATTTTTATGCTACATAATGTATATGTACAATTTTTTTCTCCACTTCTTGCAATTGCGAGAGTTCTCACGACAATCGTCAGTGTCTCAATTGTGAAAAGTGTGGGAGTTTGTTCTTATTAGTTTCAGTGATCATGTGAGGCATCATGTATTTGTCTAGATGTGAGGATGTATGTATGGGTGTGTATGCGAGGGATATGTGTGTGTGTGTGGGGGGGGGGAATGTGTGTGTGCCTGTGTGTGTGTGTGTGTGTGTGTGTGTGAGAGAGAGAGAGAGAGAGAGAGAGAGAGAGAGAGAGAGAGAGAATTGAGTGCTCGCATGTCCTGTAACATGCCATTCCATATTTTTTGTGTATTTTCATCTTTCACATTATCATTTTGTATGTATGACACTTGATTTTATCATGTATAATATAACATTACTGTAATGTGAGTGAGAGCGTTAGTGAGAGAGAAAGAGAAAGAGAGAGAGAGAGAGAGAGAGAGAGAGAGAGAGAGAGAGAGAGAGAGAGAGCGAGAGAGAGAGAGAGTTGAATTACATCAATAATTTTTAAGTTACAAAATGTATATGTACAATTTTTCTCCATTTTCTTTACAATTTTGCGACAATGCTCACGACAATCATCACTGTATGTGTGTGTTAAGTGTGGGAGTTTGATCATAATAGTAGGTTGGGGATGGGGGGATGTGTGTGTGGGTGGATTCGTGATGTGTGTGGGTGGGCTCAGGATGTGTGGGTGGGCGGGGTGGGACTGTGTGGGTGGGTGGGGGATTTGTGTGTGGGTGGGTGAGGGATTTGTGTGTGGATGCGTGCGAGATGTATGGGTGTATGGGGAGATGTGTTTGTGGGTGGGGATGTGTGTTTGTCTAGGTGGTTGTGGGTGAGTGGGTGGAGGAGGATATGTTGGTGGATGATTGATGGTGGGTTATGGGATGGGTGGGGGTATATGTGTGGGTGGGGAGATGTGGGTGTGGGGATATGTGGTGGGTAGGAGATGTGTGCAGGTGGGGGTAGTTGTGGGTTTGGGGATGTGTGTGTGTGGGTGAGGGATGTGTATGGGTGTGTGATGTTTGGGTGGATGGGTGGGGAGTGTGTGTGGGTGAGAGATGTGTGGGTGAATATGTGTGGGGTATGTGTGTGGGTTGGGGGAGGAGGCGTGATGGGTGTGGGTGATGGATTTGGAGATGTGTGTGTGGGTGGGGGATATGTCTGGCTGGGTGGGGGAGTGTGTGGCTGGATGGAGGATATATGTGTGGGTAGTGAGGGTGATTGTAGTTGGGGGATGTGTGGATGGGTAGGAGATGTGTGGATAGATGTGTGTGTGGGATGTGTCTTTGGGATGTGTGTGGTTGTGGTGTTGTGTGGGAGGGGAGCTGGGTGTGGATAGATGATGTTTGTGTGGGTGGGTGAAGGTGTGGTTGGGTTTGCGGGTGGGTGAAGGATGTGTGTGAGGGTGGGGGATGTGTGCTTAGATGGGTGGTTGGGATGTGTGAGTGTGGGTGGGTAGATAAGAGATGTATGTATTGATGAGTGGGTAAGGGATGTGTGGGTGTTAGTGGTTGAGGGATAAGTACGTGTGTCTAGGAATGTGTGAGGGGATAAATGTATGGGTTGGGGATGTGTGTGTGGGTTGTGTGTGCGTGGATGGGAGGTGTGTGTTTGTGAATGGGGAATGTGTTGGTGGGTGGGGATGTGTGTGAGGGATGTTTGTGTGGGGGGGGGGGGGGAGATTGTGCGTGGGTGGGGATGTGTGTGTATATGGGTAGGGGTGTGTGGTTAAGGGATGTGTGGCTGGGGGAATGGGTGGATGGAGGATGTGTGGTTGGGTAGAGGGTGTGTGGGTGGGTGATTGTATATGAGTAAGGGTGTGTGGTTAAGGGATGTTTGGTTGGGGGATGGGTGAATAGAGGATGTGTGGGTAGGTAGAGGATATGCGGGTGGGTGAGTGTGTGCAGGTTAGGAGATGGTGGGGGATGTTTGTAGGTGTGGGATCGGGATCTGTGAGTGGGCTGGGGGAGATGGGAGATTATGTGGGTGAGTGCGGAATTTGTGTGTGGGTAGGTGCGGAATATGTGAGTTGACGGGGAGATGTGTGTGTGGCTGAGGAATGTGTGTTTGGCTGGGTGGTTGGAGGTGTGTGGGTGGAGGAGGATATTGGGTGGGTGATTGTTGGTGGGAAATGGGACGGGTAGAGGATATGTGAGTGGGTGGGGAAATGTGTGTAGGTGGGGGATGTGTGGGTTATTGAATGTATGTGTGCTTGGGGTGTGGGTGGATGGGATGTGTGATGGGTGAGAGGTGTGTGTGAGTGGGAAGATGTGTAGGTTTAGGGATGTGGTGGATGGGTGGGGGAATGTATTTTATGTGTGTGTGGTTGGGTGGGGGAGTTGGGGTGAATGGGGGATGTGTGGGTGGGTGGTAGATGTGTCTCATAACATAGTAATATGCATTGTTTATGTTTACAAAATTCATGTCACAATGTTTTTTTTTCCTATGCTCTGTTGATGAAAGAAAGATGAGTGATTGGAAGGGCCGAATGTAAGACGGGCCTGCGTGCCCAATTTGTTACCCTTTGAAAATAAAGTCTGTTCGTTCGTTCGTTCGTTCGTTCGTTCCAGTGTAGATCAACGAAAATTGAAGTGAAATTGGTCAGCTGTTGCAAGAACATAATCACGAGTGACAGAATGGACGTTGCGACTCGAAAGCTTTTCGTTAACACACAAACAAATAACACAACCTGATACAAAACCACAAGAGTATAAAAATTTCACTTAGCTGAGGTACTGGAGGTGTCTGAAAACGCACAGAAATAAAACAGGCATCGAGCGCACACATCAAACTGCCAACGAAAGACAGGGACAATAGTAGGAAATCATAATCAACAAAGTGTTTTTATTAAATATAGTAATGGGAAAGTTCCTACAAAAATTAAAGATCAAATTAGCAGATGGGAGAGAAGAATATAGCTGAAGCTGCCAAAGAAATGGGGTTTGCTGACATGTGGAAATTATCGAGGAATAATGATATTGTCGGTTACTCGGGAAATATTCCACAGGACCGTTACGTGGAGATTAAGAGATACCATTGGCTAACAATGAAGTGATGTCAAGGCAGATTTCCCATTAAACAGATCAAGCACTGTTGATACAGTCTCATGACGCATATTAGCTGATTCGGTGCCGGAGGATCGCCAAATTTTATCTCTAATTTGGACATAAGGACCAAGTATGGCCATACTAGGGTCGCCGTGTTATTTATGTTGTTTCGTAATATCTTCCGCAATGTCAATGCTCAGTGAATGGAAGTTTACATTAAAATACTTTTTCATTTGATTGTGCACAATGTTTGGTATAAACCTACTGTTTTGTTTGACACTGAATCAGTTAATAGAACAACGCATTAAATTTAACTTTATATTGGATTGGTGAACTGTGAAAAGGCATTTAACAACATTTATAAGGAACCTCTTTGAATATTCCACAGAAGAGCATTAACTTAACAATGGCACCATATAAAGACAGGTGAAATGAAAAGTTCTTTATGATGGAAAACGAGCAGATTCGTTTGAAATAACAACAAACAAAGATTACTTCTGTCGCAGTCAGTATTTTTTACTGGATTACAAAGACAGCGCTAGTTCCCGCCAGAAATGTAATTAAATGAATTCTTGATGACCGGAATGTTTTCTGTCGACATTAAACACACGAAATCAGACGCAAGACAAATGAAACACGCCTGATGAGAGGTCACAACAAATAGGTAAGAAATAATTGTAGGATAAGACTTCACAACACATTATGCAGACATGCCAGCTGGGATTGTCCCAAACTCTGGAACTACAGTAAATGGCGATCTAAACTGGTCTACATTTTCTACTTGTGCTGTAGGCCAGAAAGTCACAGACACGAACATAAATCTTACAAATGATAACCCATCTGCCTTGGTGACATCTGACTTCAAGAGTTGATATCGTACACATATTTAAACAGCAATGTAGGTAAAATGGGGAAACAGAAAGAGATATTAAAATATGAATACGAAAGACAAAGATATTTTTAATTACTAGGAAATTTGTAGAAGTAAAAGAAAAACCTCGTACCAAATTAAGAATATTTAACTTTAACGCCAAATGAGCACTGCTTCATGGGTTATAGTCAGGGAGAACAACTAAACAATTACTTGTAAACTATAAACACTCGTTAAATGTTGTCTATGCAGAGTCGAAATGGTATGATAGAATGAGGAATGCCGAGCTCATGGAGACAACTAAATACGTTACAGTGCATCTTGAGGTGAGGCAAAGCACTGGCACTGCATGGCACACATACTCTGTTAATAGTATAACAGGAGATTCTTTTCTCTGGAACCCACAGGGCAAAAGAACTGGAGACTTCAAAACACACGAAGAAGACGATTAAGGACAAATTAATAGCATGGCGAAGATATGAAAGTGGCTGCAGAAAATTGAAAGCGGTAGGACGGCTTGTCGGGATTAGTTTTGAGGCCCTTTGCTTCATTGAAGGAATAGAAGAGAGAAGAAGAAAAGATTGCTGTCGCCCAAACAAGAAAATTCCCAGGTTCTGGAAGGCCAGGCGGACAGTTTCAGCCCAGAGGCGATAACTTAAGAAGTAAACCAAGTCGTAAAACGCTCAGAAACCGTGTTAGCCCTCCGCCTGGCATGCCTCAAGGAGCTCGGAGTTGGTGATTTCTGCTAGTTGAAAAATCCCACACACCCCGGCTCTAACGTCGTTAAAGCCATTAGGAGCTTCCTTCAACCGACAAACAGGAAATTAAATGTGTATATTTAATTCTTTGCATTTCTTTCTTTCTATCATTGTAACGTCAGAGAAATTAAACCGGTTAAAATGAGAAATCTCTCCCTCGTTCTCCTCTCTCTCTCTCTCTCTCTCTCTCTCTCTCTCTCTCTCTCTCTATATATATATATATATATATATATATATATATATATATATATATATATATATATATATATATATATATATATATATATAGAGAGAGAGAGAGAGAGAGAGAGAGAGAGAGGAAGAATATATATATTTTGGTCTATCTGTAATCACGTTTAACCACGTAGGGTATGCTAGACCCACATTTTGATCAACCAATCGGCACTCTGTGGAATATGCCAACAGTATTACCGTCAAACACTGTCATTTACTGCCAATATATTACCTTGCCGTGTATGGCAGAAAGGTCTTTGAGCCTGAGGAATTAAGGCCGCGAACTGTGCAGGTTAGGATTTTCTTTGTATTCCCCCCCCCCCCCCCCACAGAAAAAAATCCCACACCTTACCGAGGGATCGAACCCGGGTCTCCCGAAGGAGAGTCCGGCCTTCTAATCACTCGGCCAGCCGCTCCTCCGTATTACAGTATTACACGGATCGTTATTTCTTCCCAAGACATGTCTTTGTACCCATTTTATTTCTTCCCAAGACATGGCTTTGTATTCATTTTATTCCTTCCCAAGACATGTCTTTGTATCATTTTATTTCTTCCCAAGACATGTCTTTGTATTCATTTTAGTTCTTCCCAAGACATGTCTTTGTATCATTTTATTTCTTCCCAAGACATGTCTTGGTACCCATTTTATGTCTTCCCAAGACATGTCTTTGTATCATTTTATTTCTTCCCAAGACATGTCTTTGTATCATTTTATTTCTTCCCAAGTCATGTCTTTGTATCATTTTATTTCTTCCCAAGACATGTCTTTGTACCCATTTTATTTCTTCCCAAGACATGTCTTTGTATTCATTTTATTCCTTCCCAAGACATGTCTTTGTATCATTTTATTTCTTCCCAAGACATGTCTGTGTATTCATTTTAGTTCTTTCCAAGACATGTCTTTGTACCCACTTTATTTCTTCCCAAGACATGTCTTTGTATCATTTTATTTCTTCCCAAGACATGTCTTTGTATCATTTTATTTCTTCCCAAGACATGTCTTGGTACCCATTTTATGTCTTCCCAAGACATGTCTTTGTATTCATTTTAGTTCTTTCCAAGACATGTCTTTGTATCCATTTTAGTTCTTTCCAAGACATGTCTTTGTATCCATTTTATTTCTTTCCAAGACATGTCTTTGTATCCATTTTAATTCTTTCCAAGACATGTCTCTGTATCCATTTAATACTGGCTCGGAGGTCAGCGTGGCCGAATGGATAAGAACGCTCCTTCTTAGACATCCGGTATTCTGATACTGAGGTAGCGGGTTCAACTCCTTCACACGTCAGCTGGACTAAAATGTTCACTTCTCGTCCTTGACTTGGGGATGTTAATTACAAGCACCTCTGAAGTCGGTGTGTTTTCGTCTGATGGCGAAGAATACTGGTAATAGGGAAAGCTAATCCACACAAAAGAATCAGCCCAGTGCACAAAACGTAGGTGCACGTGTATGGACTATGCTTGGGTTCAAAGCGAGCGAGCGCAAACTTTAAAAAAAAATGAACAAAAAAAATAAATAAAATTGGGTCGACCTTGCAACCAGATCAATTTTTAAAAATTACTATTTCACCTGGATGTGGATAGAACATATTACCACCAAGTCAGCAGGCGAATATCCAGCCACTACGCAACAACGCCTTCCAATGTTAGTTTTTGCAGTTACAATATTCATTAAGTTTTTGGCTGTCCAGTGAATATGAAAATTCAGGATCTGAAACATTTAGTAGATGCGATTGTTGCACACAGTGAACAACTGGGGTTAGAATTAAATTGTAAAAGGACACAATTTATGGTCGTTACTAAGAAGAAGAAAATGCCACAATGTAATATACAAGTAAATGGGAATATTCTCAAACAAGTGAATCCGTACAATTATCTCGGAACAGTCATGACATCTGATGGGAGATGCCTTGAAGAGGTTAGAACCAGAAGATGTCATTTGCAACGAGAAAAAGAGTGTTGAGGTGCTACATAGAACCTGTACTTGTGTATGGATGTAAAGCGTGGACAATGAGCAGACAAGCTGAAAAACATCTGATGGCTGTAGATATGTGGTTTCTGAGGAAAATGCAAAAAATACCATGGACAGACAGAAAAACCAATGAACAAGTTCTACAAGAAACAAATGAAAATCGTAAACTGATTAGAGAAATTAGACGTAGACCGTTACAATTTGATGGTCACGTTATGAGAAGAAATAAATTGGAGAAGTTGGTGACTACTGGCAAGATCGAGGGGAAGAGAACAGGGGGATGGCAGAGAAGTAAATACCTGGATGGCTAGGCCACGTTGTATGGTCGAGACAAGAAAATTAGCTGATCCATGACTCTGGTGATCGAGTGAGGTGGCAAAACATGACAGCATACGCTTACCGACATGACACATGATGATGGTGATGAATATGTTCGTCATTCGTGTTATATCACTGTTACTTGTTCTCTAAACTATTTGATATTGCAGTTACATTGCTCATACAATGTTTGACTTCTCAAAGAATATGTCCTAAATAGTTTGATTCCATATTTGAAATCTTTTACAACCGCTGACCTCTGGTGGTCCGGTTTATTTTGACTTCCCAAATCATTCATCTCTGAGAACCATCAAGCGCCACCCCTGGGCTGCCTGCAACGTGGCGATGTCATAAAAAGTTAATTTTCTTTCTTTTCCTGGCACTTCGCGACATTTAGCGATCGGGTCTCATGGGGGGAATGTTGACTTATGCAGGAGTAGAACTCATGCGAGCAATGGCTTGTCCCGTGGGGAAAAAAAACGGAAATGCGCAGGTAGGCCCCGTGGGAGAAAACGGCACTGCCTAGAACAGAACGGCCGAATAAAGAGAGACAACTCATTTCCTCTGGTGGAACAACTGTTGTATCAGAATTTAGCTCGTCTAGAAGCTGCTAACTTAAGTGCCCACCAAGCCTGGAGCACTGGTCAAAAGTCGAGCCGTTTGACTGCCGACCTGTCGGTGGTTAACTGCCCATAACTTACGCACGTGCTCGGATTTCCCCAGCGAAAACGAGATTCTTGTTTAGTTTTGTGGTCTTCACAGCGTTGGAGATCGTTTGGCATGCAAGCAAGCGTACAGACCTCCCAGAACTACAGCTCACTGGCTAGCTTGAATGGCTCACCTTCCTTCCGTAACGTAGAGCGCTGTATAAACCATTTGAGAATATACGACGCCATGTTAGAGCCGTAACCTGCGCATTTAAGCATACACGAAAAAAACATAAACAACACACAAAGGACATCAGTTCAGGGTGAGTTCTTGGCGATGAGAATCTCCTGTCTCTGTCACTGTACGTGTCGTGTAGAAGTTTAATTATGCTTGATTGAAGGGGGGATTTGTAACATTGTAAAACATAATGGCTTTGGTGGAGCTTTGTCAAAAGGATTTAAACTGTTCGCCATTTATAATAGATCGCCTTGCGTTGTTGTTGTTGTTTTTTTTTTTTTTTACAAAATGATATGGGTGCTGGTTGTTCAGAAAGCATTGGCGCACTACTGAAAGTAAACTTGCCAAGAGATCATAGACAGCCAAAAAAAAAAAAAACATGCTGGAGTTGACTGCTATTTCCTTTAACTGATATGCAACTAAGCTTCCCATCCTTGAACAATTAGAAATATGGTCCTCGTCAATGGCCTAGCGACCTCTAAAAGATAGTAACCTGCAATTAATTCATGATTGTTTTGTTTCTTCTTTGAGGTGCTGACGAGCAATGGACTAGGCTGGCCTCAACACTCCGAGGCAGGCAGGTCGAGTAACTGACTCAGGATCGGATGTGATTTTGCAGCTTCTACTAAATTTGTGTGAATCTAGACAACAGCTCCATGCCGGAATTCACAGAAGAGTCAACCAAAAAAATAGAACGAGTGTTATCATTCTGTGCATGTTGAGGGAGATACAGAAGAGGGGATCTAAACAGTTATGGACTAATTGGTGTTCATTGAGGATGATCTGTTGACTAACTAACTAACTAACTAACTAACTAACTAGCTAGCTAGCTAGCTAGTTAATTGACTAACTGACTGAGTGGCTGACTAACTGACTGACTGACTGATTAACTAACTATCTAACTTACAAGCCAACCAGTATACTCATTAACTGATCAACTAACTAATTACCTCACTCACTCACTCATTCACACACTCACTCACTAAATAACTAATTAACTAATTAAAACTAACTAACTACCTAAGTAGCTAACTTACTAACTAGATAACTAACTATCTGACTCACTGAATAACTAACTAAAGAACTAACTAAAACTAACTAACTAGTTAAGTAACTAACTAACTAACTAACTAACTAACTAACTTACTTACTTACTTACTAACGAACTCACTCCTCAGTCACTTATTCACTGACTCATTTACTGACTGACTGGCTGACTAATTGACTGAGTGACTGACTGATTTTATGACTGATTTTATGACTGACTGACTGACTGACTGATTGACTGACTGACTGACTGACTGACTGACAGGCTGACTAACTAACTAATATCTTTTACAATAAAAACATTATATAAACAATGTCTAAAATGAAAATTCAGAAAAAGAAGCGAAAATCAAGCATTTGTCATTCACTGTTATTTTGCTGATATTTCAACGTTATCAAGTATAGCGGCCGCACGGCTTGGTCATGGCCCGTCGCACGTAGGTAACTATCACTGCATGTCTGTTTATTTACCGGAAGTGTCACGTGTCTAGTTGAAGAGCGGCGAGTGTGAGCGGAGGGTCAGAAATTCTATCTGTCTTTTTCTTCTTTCACAAGTCCATCTCGTCGAGCATATCCGGTCGTGGTCGGTATCAGCTGGACATTCGAGCTAAACAGTCCCGGCATTTCTTGACGCCATGTTTACCCAGCACGCACTCGGGTTCCGGTTTCAAGAGCCGTGCGCATTCAGCCAGCTACACGAATACTCGGCAAGTACACAATGAAGGTGAGAGTTTTACACTAAGAAATGTAAAATGTTGGGGAAGCATTGAGATCATCAAGGCAAGTGTACAACGTTGGGAAAATACTGTAATCATCAAGATAAGTGTAAAACGTTGGGAAAATACTGTAATCATCAAGGTAAATGTGAAACGTTAAGAAAATACTGAGATCCCAAAGGTAAATGTAAAACGTTGGGAAAGTCTGAGATATTCAAGAAACATGTGACACTTTAAGAAAGTACGGAGATCATCAAGGTATATATGAAAACTTGAGAAAGTACTGAGATCACCAAGGTAAATGTACAACATTGGAACAGTACTGAGATCATCAAAGTAAATGTTAAAAAAAGGTTAGTTGCACTCCCTTTATAGGACGCCGTAGTCAACCCCAACATTTTTGGCTGTTTGTGGTCTCTTTGCAAGTTTACATTCAGTAGTTTGGCATTGCTTTCTGAACAACTAGCACTCATACCATTTTATGAAGAAAAAAATTCAACCCCCGCATGTTTTGTGAAGAAATGAATAATGCTCTGAAATACGCACAGGACAAATGCCGGCATATTCACGAAGTGAATAGTGAGTGTGTGTCCCTGGAGAAGAGAAAACGGCGTGTCTTGAAAGGTAGATAATCTGAGTGTGTGTCCTGGTGTTGTTCTATGCGTGCTCTTTACGCACGCATCCATGAGCAAATCCACGGTATAAGAGCACGGTGGTGTCAGTGAAGGTAACGGCGTTTTAAAGAACTGAATTCCTAGACTGGAACAACGTTATCAGTGATAAGCCGAAGGGAAAGCAGAAAGTACCTGCAGCTGAAATCCTAAATGATAGTACCTGCAGCTAAAAGCCGAACATATATTACTTGCAGCTAAAAGTCTAACATATATTACCTGCAGCTAAACGCCTAACAGATAATACCTGCAGCTAAAAGCCTAACGGATAATACCTGCAGCTAAAAGCCTAACAGATAGTATCTGCAGCTAAAAGCCTAACATATAGTGCCTGCAGCTAAAAGCCTAACATATAGTGCCTGCAGCTAAAAGCCTAACAGATAGTGCCTGCAGCTAAAAGCCTAACAGATAGTGCCTGCAGCTAAAAGCCTAACATATAGTGCCTGCAGCTAAAAGCCTAACAGTAAGTGCCTGCAGCTAAAAGCCTAACAGATAGTGCCTGCAGCTAAAAGCCTAACATATAGTGCCTGCAGCTAAAAGCCTAACAGATAGTATCTGCAGCTAAAAGCCTAACAGTAAGTGCCTGCAGCTAAAAGCCTAACAGATAGTGCCTGCAGCTAAAAGCCTAACATATAGTGCCTGCAGCTAAAAGCCTAACAGATAGTATCTGCAGCTAAAAGCCTAACAGTAAGTGCCTGCAGCTAAAAGCCTAACAGATAGTGCCTGCAGCTAAAAGCCTAACATATAGTGCCTGCAGCTAAAAGCCTAACAGATAGTATCTGCAGCCAAAAGCCTAACAGTAAGTGCCTGCAGCTAAAAGCCTAACAGTAAGTGCCTGCAGCTAAAAGCCTAAAGGGCTCTTGGATCTCAAGGAGAGGGCTACACAGCTCAGGCCGTTCTAAGAGTTAATGTGCTAAGTACGCGAGCCTCGTTCTACTACAGTTCGTCCTTTAGCTTTATAATGGCGTCATTTGGATTGGCAGATACTTTCGTAAGACTTGTGAAATCTTAGGTCTTCATATGTTCTAGGTCATGGGTATAATGAGATGCGATGATCAGATTACATTCTCGCTGCTTGTTCTTACCGGAATGACGAAGAAAAATTATATTTGCGTGCTGCCGAAAGCTCTAGTCTGGAATAAAAGGCATCGGTAGTACCTTTGGTAAGGATGGCTGTCGTGCTTTTTTTCATGGTCCATTCCCGACTGGTTCAAGCCGGACATTCAGCTCATGCCTGTGGCTGCTAGTTGCTGCCAGCATGCGACACCAGCCAGGCGATTGTAACAGATTCGGCGTCAAAACAATCGGTGAACTAGGGTATGCCTACCCAGCATGTGAAGACAGGATTCGGCAGACTACGGCGAAAGAAATCGTTGATGATTCAACTGGCAAGATGACGTTTACCTGCATAGCATTGTAGAAGGTAATGAGCACGACAAGGCACGTAGAGCGCCCTGGTCACCCACTGGACCTGTATTAGTCTCCAATCGTCTTGACATGTCTTGCCACTTGATTCAGATGGACTCAGGCGAGAGAGCGTCATTGATGAATTGCGAACCTGTTCCTCACTTTAATCCAATTCATAACGCAAGTCATTCTTCATCCAACACCTGCCACAACAGCCATTTTGTCATTTGTGATTGTGTTCTTATAGAGCTAACTAAATCTAATTCTTGTTTTAGTTGCTTTAATCGTTGCCCTTACCACAAACACGTTCTTAAAAGTATGTGGTAACAATTTGTATGAGCTGGGTCGACCCCAGAGCTACCTCAGCCCCAAACAAATACTACCACTGCTAAGGATTTAACTTGCGCTATTGGACTTCCCGCTTCAACATGTTTCAACCCTGCTGTCTTGCATAGATCGTCTCTTTAGACAAGGGCTGTCGGAATTAAACATTATATAAGCCAGTTGAGATCAAGGAAAAACCACATTTATATATCCTTAGCATATCTTGAGTCGACAGCTCGCATAGTTTCAGATCAGACCTGATCCGAGGCTCTGGCGATCGTGTGTGTTGGCGTACCATGACCGCCCTGGTTTATCTGCATGGCACATGATGCTGACGACTGTCTTGATTAACATACACACCAAGCAATATGTCAAATGGTTCCACAAGATTAATTGGGCAGTGTTCATTTATGGCAAGGATTGTTTACCTATGAGAGGTGGAATACTTATCCAAGCATGCTTGTCATTTAATCCCTTAGTTGTTTGTAAATGACATCCCTTAATTTCACCAGAATGATCCTGCAGAATATTTTCACAGCAGCTGGCAATATCAATATTGTCCAGTAATTTTCGTACTCTTGTAGACTCTCCTTTCTTTATCATCTTCGCCAGATATCCATCTACGTTGTCTGTCGGTATTTCTTCCGTCTACTAGATGATGTTAAATATTTATTTGTTCGTATATCCTTTACAGGACATCACCGTCAACATCAGCATCTTTCAGCTGATTGTTGATTTCTTGGCAAGATTTCGCTCAGTAGTTTGGCATTGCTTTCTGAGCGACCGGCTCACATACTCCATAAGTTACCGACGCGGAGAGAACCGCTACCGATTCTCGCAAACGTCACGTTACTCACGAGAGTATACGGGATTACGGAGAAAGTCGTGTAACTCCTAGACCAGGGAGACCGACAATGCTAAATATGGTATGTAGTAATTCAATTGAAGTGTTCATATTCTCTCTAACAGTCCTTGGCAGGACACCATTTGGACCAGCAACTTTCCCATCCCGGGAAGACCGATAAAATGGATCTAAAGCTATAGATATCTAGATAAGAGCGAATTAAAGTGATAAATATCTGGATACTATGGAATATATGACTACTTATATGATAATGGCGAGCGCGGAAGTATAGTTAATAGGGACCTATCCTGGTAATTTCGTGAGTGTGGTCGTACGAGGGTTCGAGACCTGTGTTCGTCGTCCGCCAGCAGAGGAAAGTCCTGACCAACTCTTCCTCCATGCATTCAGGCCTGCAAAATGTGCTGGTCCTATCGCATCACAGACCCAGTGTACGTTTCCCTAGGGGGCTGAGTGGTCTCGAGGTATGGTGTCCGCCTCTAGTGCTGGAGGTCCCGGTTTCAAACTCCGGTGAGACCGGGATCTTTTCACGTGGACTTCTAGTAACAAAATTTCCCCTGGTCTCTGGATAATGAGATCGGACTCCCGTGGGTATTGTTGCACACGTAAAAATTCCCTTGGCAGTTGGAAATCGAAAAAGAGTATCCTAACTGCGCTGCCCAAATTTCGAGTTAAAAATCTACCCAAAGTATTTCAGGATCCTCGCCGATGCTACGGAGTTAGTGCACTGAGCTGAGATTCTCCGGACTCGGGCTTTAGTTAGGAGTAGAGCGGAGCACTTATGGGTTACACCCGTGTGCCATGATGTTGATCCGTCGACTAAACTAAACGATTGCGGTATGTGACATTTTTTTAAAACATGATATTAGATGCTATAATTATAATAATGCCCAGACGAAATAAATAATAAACAAAACATGACAACATACGCACATAAATAACACAAGAAATAACAATGGTTTTAAATTTATGTTTATTTATTAAAGTATAACTGTTTATGAAAGGCATGTAGAAAAAAAAATGGCATTAACGTATGTATAACATCATTTTCTTAAATACAAAATAAGTGTCATTTAAACAACAAATCCATATACATGTTATCGACAACGATTGCGATTTTTTCAAAGTAAAACAACACTCATAAGGCACGAAACAATACTAAAACTGTTGCTTTGCTTCTTCATAAATAATGCACTGTGATAGTACTCGTAGTAAAGACACGGACAATTAATCTCACATATTCATATGTACAATAAATTCTGGACTGTCATGAAACATGGTTACCATGCTTCACCTCAGGTCGAGACATTACAGGCAAAATTAGGACAAATTAACTTTTCCTGTGCTTCACTTCCGTGCAGGTGTCGACCAAGCCAACACGCAGATGAGCATGTTCTGCGGGACTGCCCTCTGTACAGCCAGAAAGATATACTGGCCCACTCAAATCAACGTTAAACTCCACGCGGGGTTACAAGATAAGTTGCGTGTCCTTTTCAGGACTTCGCAGTCAACTCCAGTAGTTGTTTTATTGCTTGTAATTTTCTCGACAACGTTACATTCAGTACCTGCCATTAACCGGCGTTAACTGGCGCTGTGAGACTCACTGTTTCATCATACCTCGATATACCAAGTGGAGGCTTCGACAACAGCTGTGGGTGATTCGTCAGCAGACCACTTTGCGTTGATTGGCAAACTACCTAATGTAAAACTGCCTAGTAAATCACAAGTGGCCAACAAATGCTGAGGTGAAGTGCATGTTGGCCTCTAATTTGTCATTGCTTTCTGACCGGTCTGTGCACATACCTTTGTGAAAATCAACGCAAAGCGGTCTGCTTCCTAATCACCTGCGGGTGACTTCGAACTCAATGTGTCGTGATTGTGAAACTGCGTTCTCTACCCCCAAGCCACATTTGCCTATCTGGAAGTGAAGCTAGGCTTTAGAGTTAGACAGTGGTTCGGCTCATCATCAGAACTGGCTGAATGTGCAATCATCATCATCATCAGCAGCGGTAGACTATGTACAATATAAAATCGTGTAGCTTTGGCTCTCTGTGTATCAGAGTAACAGATATACTACGAGGGTCGGTCAATGCACCACTTGTTTTTTTTTTTTCTCCTCAAATAACAAAGATAGAAACATGAAATTTTACAAACTGCAAAGTTGAGATATTTCTATTGTCTTTATGAAATTACATCACATTTAGACAGTCAGAACAGCTACTGTAAGCTGTTAAAATGGCGCGTATGAACAACTTGCGTTACTAAAAGACAATAATTGTGACATAATTTCTGGTTGCGGAAAAAGCAATTGTGGCGAACATTCACAAACGTTTGTGTGATGTGTACCAATGAAAACAGAGTGACACAAGTAGGAGAGTGACACAAGTAGGATGTGGATTGGAATTACCAGAAAGCTTCACCATCATCCAAAGGATGAAACGCCTGATAATGATGACGATGATTATTGTGACAACATTTAGAGTCTTTGCGGGAACAAAAATAGCTTTCTATGGTCATACAATGATAAGAGAGGCCCTGAAAACTATTGTGATTGGAAAGATCAGTGGGGCAAAGAGTCACAGGCAGACAAAGAGAAATGATCCTGGATGGTCAAGGACTGATCTCATCAGCAGAGTTAATCCAGAACACCATGACTTGTGACCTGTGGGTAATCATGAACGCCTAACCCAGCTGGTAAGGCACATGATGATAATGATAATGGAGCATACTGAAAAGATTTTTAAATAAAGGACGAAGAAATGAAACGGCTTGCCAAGGCAGTCGCTATACAGTGGTAAACAGAGTAACAAAACGGTTTCTTTCCATGCCGAGTATTCGCGGCATTAAAATAGCAACTGTCACATCAGAAAGCGTTATAGCTAAAGCTGTCTGGGAGAAGAAGTCACAGAAACAACTGGCGCAGACAGCAGTTCCTGCCTGGCAGAGAGGCAGTTAAGGCAATAATCATGCAATAACGAAAACTGCCGAGGCAGAAGATATCGAGACATAACATGGGTAAATAGATCATAGCGGAAGTAACAGAAACATATACATCATGGCGAATGTAACAGAAATGATGAAAATGATGAAATAGATTAATAGATAAATATATCAAAATGAGAAAACAAAAGGCAAGATTAGCTTTAATTGTACTAGGGGATTTGTGGAAGTCAAAACAATGTATTCTCTTAGTGAATTTACACAGACGCCATCAATACAATATTGTACGATTTCTTGCCTGGCATATATCGGTGAATAACACAATGAATGATACTTTGGCTGAAATACGGTGTACATATTTCAGGCAGAGTATCATTCATATCCTCACATTACTTCTGCAGAATGCACCTGACGAGAAACAGCGAAAAATGCTTGGCGAGAAATCGTACAATATTTTATTTTTGGCATATGTTTATATTTGTGGAAGTCAAAAGAAATGGAACTTGGCATTAAACTTCCAATATTCAATTCTAACGTGAAATCAGCATAACTGTGTGGATCACATTCATGAAGAACCAATAACATGACAACAACGATTGCCGTTGTGCTAACTATAACATTCAGTGACACAATATTGACCAATGAAGACCTGGTAGAGCAGCGACTAACGAGTATCCTTCCACGTGGAGATTGTTTTCATTGTCCTGAGCTCGCAGGTAGACTCTGCCTAAAATAGGCACAGGAAATGTGCAGGGAAGTAAAGGCTCCCCGGGAAATATTGAGTGTGGTGTAAAAATATGCGGTTAGTGCCATATACTTAATATGCCTCAGTATGCCTGAATTGGATTGCGTATATTAATATATATATATATATATATATATATATATATATATATATATATATATATATATATATATATATATATATGCTTCTCCGTAACCCCAATACTCTCGTGGTTGACGTGAGCGCACGACAATTGGAAGCGGTTCGAGTCGCGCCAGTGACTTATGAGAGTATGGAGCCGGTCAGAAAGTCGTGGCGTGCTGATGAGCGTAATCTAGCCTAGGAATCAACATACAGCTGAAAGATGCTGGTGTTGACCGCACTATATATATATATAATTGTACGTTTCTGCTGCGTTGTCATGATTTATATGTTTCTGTTACATTCGCCATGATTTATATGGTTCTGTTACATTTGCCATGATTTATGATTCTTTTACATTCATCATCATCATGTACCATGCCGGTAAGCGTGTGTGGTCAAGTTTCGCCATCTTACGCGATCACTAGAGTCGTGGATCAGCTCAGTGTTCTTTTCTAGACTATGCCACGTGATCAAGCTATCTAGGTATTTACTTTTTTGCTGTCCTCTGGTTCTTTTCCCCTCAATCTTGCCAGTTGTCACCAAGTTCTCTAATTTATTTCTTCTCATAACGTAACCAAAACATTTTGACTGTCTACGTCTAATTTCTCTAATCAGTTTACGATTTTCGTTTGTTTCTTGTAGGGCTTGGTCATTGGTTTTTCTGTCTGTCCATTGTATTCTTTGTATTTTCCTCAGAAACCACATTTCCACAGCCATCAGATATGTTTCGGTTTGTTTGCTCATTGTCCACGCTTCACATCCATACAAAAAGTACAACTTCAATGTAGCACCTCAACACTTTTATTCTCGTCGCAAATGACATCTTTTTATTGGTCAGTATGTTTTCCATATTGTAAAAGCCTACCTTCGCTATGGCGATTCTTGTTCTGATCTCTTCATGACATTTCCCATTAGATCTTATGACTGCTCCGAGATAATTGTACCGATTCACTTGCTTAAGAATATTCCCATTTACTTGTATATGACATTGTGGTATTTCCATCTTCCTAGTGACGACCATAATCTGTGTCTTCTTACAATTTAATTCTAACCCTAATTGCTCACTGTGTGCAGCAACCGCATTTACTAAAAATTGCATATCCTGCTTATTGTCTGCAATCAATACTGTATCATCTGCATATCTAATACTATTGATTTTTTTTCCAATGATGATTACTTTCATACCTTCTACATTTATGAGAATACTTACATTGTACAGGGAAAAAAGATCTGGAGACATTACACATGCCTCTCTCACACCTCTAGAATTTCTTGAAGGCATTCTCTAAATCATTATAATATTCATTGATGCTGTCATCACTGTTGTCTGTTGTCGAAGCATAAACTTGTATGACGTTGATATCAAAAAGTCTTCCACTCTTCTCTTAGTCATAATTTATAGGTGTCTTTTACATTCGTTATGATTTATATGTTTGTGCGGTCTTACATTCGCCGATATTTATAGGCTTGTGTTGTGTTACATTCAAAAAGATGTAGATGTTTTTGCTCTGTTATTCACCAACAAGCCGGTCTCTCTGGCCGAGGGGTTACACCACTTTCTCTGTAATCCAGTTTATCACGCAGAGTCTCGTAGCGGGTGAGAACTGGGAGCGGTTCGTCCCCAGCTGGTGACTTGCGGGTTATCTGAGCCGGCCGCTCGGAAAGCAAGTCACCAAACTACTGAGCGTATTCTAGCCAAAAAATCAACAGACAGCTGAAAGATGCTGCTGTTGACAGCGATGTCCTGTAAAAGGATATGCGAATTTAAAAAAAAAATATTCACCAACATGATTTTATGTTACAGACATTATTGGTTATATGTTTGTGGTTTGTTGTGACATATGTATATGTGCTGAATTATATTCACCATCATTTCTATGTTTGTGCTGTGTTATGTTCACCGTGATTAATATGTTTGTGCTTATTGTGCAGTGTTACATTCACCATGATGTATGTACTTGTGCTGTGTTACATTAGTCGTGATTTACATGTTTACTTAGTGTTATATTCACCCTTATGTGTGTGTTTATAGTGTCTTACATTCACCATCTTTTATATGTTTGTGCTAATTATATTCACCCTCATTGATATGCATATAGTGTATTACATACAATGTCATTTATATGTCTGTGTTGTTATTACATTCACATGACCTAGATATTTGTGCAGCTACATTCAATTGCATGTTATTGATGTATTACATTCACCCTGACTGATAGGCATTACTTTCACCGTCATTTAATTGTCTATATTGTAATATATTCACATGACGTATATGTTTGTACCAAGTGATATTCACCACCTGTTATATGTCTATGTTGTGTTACATTCATCCCATGAACTTGTGCGGTTTAGCAGTTTCTATTTCTTATATATTTTTGCTATTTTTTCATGAATATTTCCAGATTAATTATTTTAATATGTACACCATTTATAATAAAGTTATGTGCACAGTAATAACATAACACACATAGTAACACACATATTTCAGCCAAAGTACGATTTATCTATTCCAATCATAGGATATATAAGGTGTATTTGTAATGACTGTGCAGTGTTTGAGAATATTGCCGGTCCAAGTTTTGTATTTACTTATTATGTTGCATGAACTTTACAAAGGGTGAATACAAAACATGGAAGGGAATATTTTCAAACACTGCAAAGTCATTAAATATGCACCCTATATAACTGTGTAGTATCCACCTGACCAGATACAGTGAAATATTCCAGGCAATAAATAATGCAACCTATTGTTTGTGACTTATGTGTTTAAATTGACTAAGAGTATTCATTGTATGAGATCCTTATTTATAATTAGTATGGTACTTCTTGTATAAAGTGTATTTTTAATGACTGTGCAGTGTTTGAAAATATTGCCGGTCCATGTATTGTATTCACCCTCTGTAAAGTTCATGCAATATAATAGGTAAATACAAAACTTGGACCGGCAATATTTTCAAACATTGTCATGATTCGCCATTTGACTCGAAACACTGCACAGTAATTAAAAATACGCCCTTCTATCCTTTTCTTTAGACTCGTTTATGGTTGGTTGGTTGGTTAAATGTTACAGCTACAGTTTTCTACGGCATGATGTGTCCAGTGCCATGCAAGCCGCGTGTATGGAAGGTTAGAGTGCTTGTATTCCTTGCTTCTTCCATAGGCTCTGACGGGATAAGAGCGCTCAATCTTGAACTCCCGGGGTGCTGATGCTGAGATAGCTGGTTCAACCCCTTAACCGGTCAGCTGGACTAAAATTTTAACATTTCATCCGTGACTTGGGGATGTAAATTATAAGTACCTCTGAAGTCGGAGAGGATTTTACTGATGGAGAGGGACAGTGGTAACTGAGAAAGCTAATGCACACGCAAAAATAAATCCAGTGTACTACACGTTGTAGTATGTGTATGGACTACGCTTGAATTCAAAGCGAGACAATGCAACAACAACAACAACAACAACAAAAAACAGAAAGACTCTGACGTATTTGTGTCTGTCAAAAGATATCGAATTATAGTAGCCAACTTAGAATAGGATCAGGGAAATCGCCACTGAGGAATGCAGTCGAGTAATTATGCATGTGTGCGCCCAACGCTGCGGTGGCCATTTGGAGCATATTTTGGAAAGAAAATAACTTTTATACAAAGCGGCCGAGGTAACTGAAACTTTGGGAGATGATTTTATATAGACTGAAGTTTACGTTCACCAAATGTCAAGAAATTTGCTTGACCTATTTAGGATTTAATAAACTTTTTATGTTTGTGTTCTGTGTGTGTGTGTGTGTGTGTGTGTGTGTGTGTGTGTGTGTGTGCGTGTGTGTGTGTGTGTGTGTGTGTGTGTGTGTGTGTGTGTGTGACCCTGTATATATTTTAGGTTAGGTTGATCTGCGTACTCAGGTAAATGTAAAATGAAGAAAAGTGATGAAAGAAGAAGAATTGTTCCTTTGAAACTGTACACTCGTGTTGAGAGTATAATATAAACAGCTCCAGCAAGGGACTTATTGTGACATGCCTTGACTGACCCTGCCGGTGTACAGTCATGTCTGTGTTGACCAACAAACCTTGTCTTGACCGTGGCGTGCTGCTGTTTTTGACTATTCGGATTTTAAATCCGAAAATTTACATTCTAAATAAAGTTGTTGATACGTCATCATTGTATGCCAGGCAGTTGCAGAACGTGGCTCTCATCAAGGGCTCTGGGTCCCTTGCTGCCTCTCTTGCCTCGTGCATACTCGTGTCCATGGAACCTGCAGTGTTCAGTGTGCATCTTCAGCGCTGGTAGACTCCCGGCTCTTCTGTCAGGTACCATGCCGTCCATCGCTGTTTTTGTTTCTAAGCCATTGTTACTCTTAATAAAAATACAGAGGCTACAAACAATACGCTGCACGATTTATTGCCTGGCACAATTCGCGGTATCTCGTCAGGTGCATACTGCAAAGTGATATATCATATAAAGTGAATATGTGACAGCTGTGACTATGTGTTTTAATTAAGAGCTAAAGTATATGTGTGAGCTGTAACATTCACCATGATGTATATGTGTGTACTGTAATATTCACCAGAATGTGTATGTGTGTGCTGTAACCTTCACCTTGGTGTACATGTGTGTGCTGTAATATTCAACATGATGTATATGTGTGTGCTGTAATATTCACCATGATGTATATGTGTATTTTTTAACCTTCACCATAATGTATATGAATGTGCTATAACATTCACCACAATGTATATGTGTGTGCTGTAACATTCACCACAATGTATATCCGTGTGCTGTAACCTTCAAAATGGTATATATGTGTGTGTTGTAACATTCAACATGGTGTATACGTGTTTATTTTAACGTTCAACACGTTGCATTTCCGTATGCTATAACCGTCACCAAGATTTATAATCGCCGCGCAGATGTCTAAAAACATACGGTGCTTTGATATTACAATCAACCCCAACATTTATTTTCTGTCTGTGATTTACAAGTCAATTTGAGATCCAATAATGTGACATTGTTCTGAACGACCGAGGTTCACGCCATCGAAATCAACCCAAAGAGATCTGCACCCAATCGTCTGCAGCTGATTTCGAACCTTCGAACCTGAAACTGCGTTCACTATCCTTAACCCACGAAACCCTGACTTCTCATATGGACCTAGTCCATCTGTTACTGTTTCTAGCAAGTTTTCCAATCATTGTGCAGGTTCTACAAAATACTATGTTGTTTATGTTGTTGTTGTTGTTGTTGTTGTTGTTGTTGTTGTTGTTGTTGTTGTTGTTGTTGTTGTTGTTGTTGTTGTTGTTGTTGTTGTTGTTGTTGTTGTTGTTGGTTACGTTTGATCGCTTTGAACTCAAACCTAGTGCATACCTGTTCTACTACTTCTAGTATACTGAACTCATTTTTTGCGTGTGCATTAGTTTTCCCTAATATCAGGGTCCCTTCGCTATCAGGCGATCCCACTTCGACTTCTGAGGTACTTGTAATTTACTTTCCCAAGTCAAGGACAAGAAGTCACCGAATTAATCCAACTGACAGGTGCAGGTGTTGAACCTACTACCTCGGCATCAGCACACCGGAAGATTAAGAGCAAGCGCTCACAACATTCAGTTATACTGACGTCTACTAGAGTTGTGTTTGCATTACAAACGTGAACATCATCATCATCAAGTGCCATGACGGCTGGCGTAGGCGTTTATGACTCTCCACAGATCACAGTCTTTGATTTTCTGGATCAACTCCGCTGTTGATATTCCTCCATGCCACCACCGCAATCCATCCAGCTGTACACTTCCACAAAATAAAACACATAAAATATCTTTGGTTTCTTGATAAAGCTGAAGTTTAAATATTGAAGCAAATATTACAGTTGTATAACACGGTAGTTGCATACAATGTACTTCAATAATACATTTTAATTTTTTTTTTTTTAAAGTATGTCTTGCGTCACTTTAGGTGGCTCAAAAATCACCCCAAGTTTACCAAACTCCACATGTGGCACCAGTTTTTGAGACATTGTAAGGTCAGATTATGCGAAATACACAGCTCGTCTTCCATTCATACCAAATAACGGGAGACTTCAAACATGCGGAGAAGAGAATTACAGGCAGAGATGAATAATATTGGGAGGACATGGAGGGCGGTGGGGAGATAGCAAGAGATGGGACAGCTTGGCGTGGTTTGGTTGCCAAATGGCAGGAGACAGAGAGAGAGAGAGAGAGAGAGAGAGAGAGAGAGAGAGAGAGGGAGAGAGAGAGAGAGAAAGCGAGAGAGAGAGAGAGAGAGAGAGAGAGAGAGAGAGAGAGAGAGAGAGAGAGAGAGAGAGAGAGAGTCATAATCCAAAACAACATTGTACACAATGTAAAGCAAATCGACATACATACAACGTTTTGGGAACAACGATCTGAGCCCATGTTCTCCATGACGTAACGTGGGAGGCACATGAACAGTTTAACATTGGCGGCATTCTATCCCAGAATTCTAGTTTTCATTTCATGCGGCTGGGTCGACCCCAGGGCTCATCTCACCTCCTTCCTCTTGTACCTTGGGGTGTCAAGGTGAAGCATAAAAGGTGGGAGATTTCATGTTTATGGGCTTCTTATATCATGATTCCCATGGATTCTGTTATTCCCTCTGTCCATCGTTTACATGGTCGGCCTCTTATTCTGGTTCCGTGTGGTCTGTACATTATTGCTTGTTGTGGTATACTGTTATTT
The DNA here is from genome assembly GCA_963921405.1 of Cepaea hortensis. NCBI lineage: Eukaryota > Metazoa > Mollusca > Gastropoda > Stylommatophora > Helicidae > Cepaea > Cepaea hortensis. The sequence continues at coordinate 75,855,752 of OY992889.1, read as the reverse complement.
GGTAGTCCTGTTAAATGGCCAAGTAATTTAACTTCTGTTTTCTGATGAAATCTAGCGCTGCTATAACCCCCACATTAATCCTGATTTCTTCATTTCTGATTTTAACCGCAGGGTTATAATTACAAAAAGCAGTTAAAATACTAAAGTACCGTTTGCTTAGACATTCAATGGTATAGTGGTCAGTGGCGGGATTATTTTTCAGACCATTACTGCCCTAGGGTCGACATAATCTTATAAAAATATGTGCATCGGACAATTTTCATAATTTTCTGGGAAAGTGAGGCGACAAGTTATGCAACTGGTCACCCCACCTCATATATCATGACCTATAATATACTAAGGCCTAATATTCCACACCCAGCGACAATATCTGTCATGAGACTGACTACCTGTAGATTATTACCATGTACGTATGCTCCATCACAAACATGTACAGCTCAGCAGTCAATTTCCATTACTTTTGAAAATTATTAACCTATTTATTCAGTCACCTCATGTCAACACGATATTACCAGAACGTTAAATAATCTTAGCAAACCGTTACCACTATCAGCTATCACAAGCCATCATCATCTATTGTAAACATCAATGTTTAACATTTTTCATAATACGGCGTGTTCTGCATGGCTGACGTCATCCCCGGCGTGGTTCCGTAGAAATATGACGACTTCCTGTCACATGGAGCCTGTCCAGAAAATGGCTGACCTTGGAGACGCAAACCTGTGAATGAAACAATGAAAACTATTTTAGCATTACGTGAAATACAAGCTGCGGTCGTATATTGAACAAGGCATTGCTTTAATTACAGGGCAGTAAGAGTTGAATTAATAACTGACGAGGGCTATTTTATTTTTATAACGGTACTTGAGCCGGTCTTCCTGGTCTAGGTGTTACACGAATTTCTCCGTAATCCCGTATACTCTCGTGAGTAACGTGACGTACGCGAGAATTGTTAGCGGTTCTCTCCACGTCGGTAACATATGGGGTATGTGAGCAATGGCAAACAACTGAGCGTAATCTTGCCAAGAAATCAACAATCAGCTGAAAGATGCTGATGTTGACAGCGATGTCCTGTAAAGGATATGCGAACAAAAAAACAAAACGATACTTGGCGACCAAAGGTCTTTGGTGATGTAGTGAGAAGAGAGGTATTGGAACATATCACAACGACTAGGAAGGTCAGTGGTAAAGGAGGCTGAGGCAAATCGAGATAATCGATCCTCGATGGCCTAAGACAGTGATATGGAGGATTAACATCAATAGAATTGATCCAGAACTCCAGAGACCGAGATATGTAAAGATACATGTACACTTAAACTATTTGATAGGGCATATGGTGAAAGATGATGATGATAATGATGATGATGGTGGTGGTGGTGGTGGTGGTGGTAGTGGTGGTGGTGGTGGTGGTGATGATGATGATGATGATGATGATGATGATGCTGATGATGATGATGATGATGATGATGATGATGATGATGATGATGATGGGTGGCACTTGACTTCCTTTTTACTCTCCTTAAAACAATGTCCCATATCAGAAACATTCTATGGACATATGAAGTGTCAGGACAAACACATTTGTGTAGGTCTGAGTGCACATAGGCATGGGTGTTCAGTTTTCCCTCCCGCAGCGAGCCGCATTGATTGTATGCGACCGCGCTCATGGTCGGTATATAGCCCTTCGTCATAAACTAAGCAATTATTTCTCAAAGAGGCAAATGCGGAGAGGAGGATAGCCGATTTTTTTCTAAATCAAAAGCGAAAATAGAGTTTATGATATGGCCTACCACTTCACTAAATTACAGAAGTTATAGGATTCCATTGCCCTTGAATGCAATCACACGTGTTAAAAAATGTTAGTTGTATATCTATTACAGGATATGTAGCAGTCAACCCCAGCATTTTTTGGATGTTTGTGATTTCTTGGCACATTTACGTTATGTAGTTTGCCATTGTGTTCCGACTGACTGGCACTCATACCTTTTTTGTTTTTATAAAAATCAACGCATGACGATCTGCTGCCAAATCGCCCGCAGCTGTGTTTCTAACGTATGCGGGATTAAGAATTGCGTCCGTAACCCCTTCGCAGTAGAGCCGGCTTATCACGCATGAGAATCTTTTATTTTAGACATAGACCATTCCATCCCAACTGTCAGGACATTGCGTGGTCTTAGGCCTTCATATATACTAAGTAATTGCATAATGAGATGGAGTTATTAGTTCATTCCGACTTTGTATTTCCACTCCAGATAATCAAGTTCACTGTCACTAGTTAAGGAAATGTTCCTTTATCCACTTTATCAGACTGAGTAGACCACAAGACAGCCCTGTCACTGCTGGGGATGTACCGTGGACTTCTGTGTATTACCTGCAGTGTTTTCTTTAGACATATATGGAAATAATTAATCTATACATCTATAAGTGGTTAATGATGATTCCCTCAGTCACAGCTACTGATATCTATCTATACAGCTACAAGTGGTTGCTGATGATTCCCTCAGTCACAGCTACTGATATCTATCTATACAGCTACAAGTGGTTACTGATGATTCCCTCAGTCACAGCTACTGATATCTATCTATACAGCTACAAGTGGTTACTGATGATTCCCTCAGTCACGGCTACTGATATCTATCTATACAGCTACAAGTGGTTACTGATGATTCCCTCAGTCACAGCTATTGATATCTATCTATACAGCTACAAGTGGTTACTGATGATTCCCTCAGTCACGGCTACTGATATCTATCTATACAGCTACAGGTGGTTACTGATGATTCCCTCAGTCACGGCTACTGATATCTATCTATACAGCTACAAGTGGTTACTGATGATTCCCTCAGTCACAGCTACTGATATCTATCTATACAGCTACAGGTGGTTACTGATGATTCCCTCAGTCACAGCTACTGATATCTATCTATACAGCTACAAGTGGTTACTGATGATTCCCTCAGTCACCGCTACTGATATCTATCTTTACAGCTACAAGTGGTTACTGATGATTCCCCCAGTCACAGCTACTGATATCTATCTTTATAGCTACAAGTGGTTACTGATGATTCCCTCAGTCACAGCTACTGATATCTATCTATACAGCTACAAGTGGTTACTGATGATTCCCTCAGTCACCGCTACTGATATCTATCTATACAGCTACAAGTGGTCACTGATGATTACCTCAGTCAATAGGTACTGATATCTATCTATACAGCTACAAGTGGTTACTGATGATTCCCTCAGTCACGGCTACTGATATTTATCTATACAGCTACAAGTGGTCACCGATGATTCCCTCAGTCAATAGCTACTGATATCTATCTATACAGCTACAAGTGGTTACTGATGATTCCCTCAGTCACGGCTACTGATATCTATCCATACAGCTACAAGTGGTCACTGATGATTCCCTCAGTCACAGCTACTGATATCTATCTATACAGCTACAAGTGGTTACTGATGATTCCCTCAGTCACGGCTATTGATATCTATCTATACAGCTACAAGTGGTCACTGATGATTCCCTCAGTCACAGCTACTGATATCTATCTATACAGCTACAAGTGGTCACTGATGATTCCCTCAGTCACCGCTACTGATATCTATCTATACAGCTACAAGTGGTCACTGATGATTCCCTCAGTCACAGCTACTGATATCTATCTATACAGCTACAAGTGGTTACTGATGATTCCCTCAGTCACCGCTACTTCTATGACTATGCCTCCTCCAGATACCCATTACGTTAACGCATATTGGTATTTTAAGGTCACTACTTTCTGGACATAATATCTCAAACGACGTCTCAGCATAGAAGATGGCTTGAAAAGTTTCCTCCACCCCCTGTCATGTGTCTTTACATTGCATTCATATACGCTTTACCAGTTCATCACTTGATGTTGTCCTCCTACATGTAACCTTATCTTCCTCTTCCACGCTTCCCCTCTACTGTTCCCACCTGCCAATAATATAACAAACCGTTATTTATTTACCTGGCGAAAGCGCCTTAACAGATTCTGTGCCAAGCAAACCGTCGGTTTGGACCAAACAAACATAGACGGCGGAAAATGGGAAATAGGAATGTGTCACAGTTATGACTTACAAGTTGTTAATATGGTAATAATTGCAGTATAATAGAATGACAACGTTTCGGCGATACATAAGCCTATGGCAGATAGAGGAAGTCGCTTATGACGATTAATCATCCCATGGCACTGAATAAGTTAAATGTCTGACATTGATCTCATTCAGCAATGTTCAGTCTCTGAGGCATAACGTATGGAGCAGATTTACATCTCCAGCGAGTCGTTACTTTAAAATAACAATCGTTAAGTTCAAAATGAGTTATAAGTAAGAAATGTCTGGAACAGAAAGTCTTCATTTAGTGTTTCTTCGATCTCTGACCCCTCATAAACAGTCACCTTTAAATGTTCGCCAGTTGTGTTTGGCCTGTCCTTCAAAGATAGCTTTATTCTGAAAGTGTGATATTTTTATTGGCTCTCAGAATCTCACCTGTATTTACCTCAGAACCAAACAATTATCATCAATAATACTCTACACTACGAACCTGCTCTCAGCAGGGACCTTTGCGACTAACAAACGGGTACCTTAAAGTCTGCCCTTCGGTATACAATACCTGTCATAAAAAAACCCCTTCTAAATCTCCGTTTACTGCCCCTGCTATTTTCACTGGCTCTCGGTTCTACACATTCGCATCCCCCAAAAACATACAATTATCATCAACAATAATCAGCCGTCTACACTACTGGACGCTTATCCCCTGGCCGCGATATCGTTATTCCAGCTCACACACGCCCTTTCGTGGCTCGCACGCATTCAAAACAAGCAATCATCGAAGTTGGTCGAATACTTTTTGGCATTTCCTGCCACGAATGCACCCATGGCAGGCTGGATATCTCTTTATCTGGCAGCCACCTAGCAGTTGTTTCAGACTTCAAGCCCTCGCAGTTTCTTGTCGATTGCGGGAATTGGGCAAACCAAAAAATATTATCCGAGCTACATTTCTCACGTGAGATCTATCCACGCTAAACAGTCCGAGGAGGCCAGACAGTTTTCCCATACCAACCTCGTCTCTGCGACATTAGCGTTGGAGCGAGGGAAAATATCAGAAGGTCGTGGTTTGAGCCTTAAATGAGTCCCACGTGATGCGGGAGACCTCCGCAACGTTGCATGTGGTAGCCAACACACCGATGTGCTGCAGATGAACTCTCAGCCAGGAAACACCAACAAGCCTGGGGTTCATGCAAGATGCGGGCGGGGGTGCGGCGGGAGTCGGCATTCCGTGAAATGGTCAGAAGGGCGAAGTGAGGATTGTTGGGTACAGAAATGCTTAGGGATAATGATATACCTGGGTTATTTATAGTTACTGTGTCAGTGCTCCGGGCATTTCACTAATACAGACACGCACGCAAGCACAGACATACATAAACACTCACTCACACACTCACTCACTTCACACACACACACACACACACACACACACACACACACACACACATATATATATATATATATATATATATATATATATATATATATATATATATATATATATATATAAAACAGAGTGTATGTGGGTGTGTATGTAGCTATGTACTGGATGGGTTAGATAGCGGTACATCCGATTGAGATGAAATTTTCTACACGTCTTCCTTTCATTCCTGTGCAACCGACTGTAATAGTTTCTTAGTGTAAAATCCTCTACTTACTTAATAACATTTAATATTTCATTTTTCATTATATAATGTCTATATAGCAGGGGGACTTCACTCTAGAAAAGTTATTTCAAGGGGCATAATCTTTTCAAGTATATGCCCCAACAAGTGAAAGCAGTGAAGAAAGTATAGAGAAATTTTATAATGACATGGAGTCTGCTTTGAAGAACTGTAAAAAATCAGAAATAAATATCATAATGGGTGATTTCAACGCAAAAATAGGAAAGCAAAGCGATGGATGCAGTGTAGGCAACCATGGTTTGGGAGAGAGAAATGAAAGAGGTTACAGACTTGTAGAATGGGCAAAAGAACAAGAAATGGTTGTAGGAAACACCTGGTTTAAACAACATCCTAGAAGATTATGGACATGGAGGAGTCCAGACAGCAGGATTAAAAACCAGATAGATTACATCCTGATAAGCAAAAGGTTTCGAAATGCATTAACAGTTGTAAAAACAGTTCCAAATGCAGACTGTTACAGTGATCACAGATTAATTATTGGCACATTGAGGGTAAAGTTAAAGAAAGTCAAGTATACAGCAGGAAACCCTAAATATGACTTGTGCAAATTGAAAACTGACAAAGAAATACAAGATAATTTTAACATAGAAGTAAAGAACAAATTTGATTTATTGTCTGATCTAGAGATCCTATTTCAAGATGTAGATGATCAATGGGAAATGCTGAAGAATTCAATCAGTTGTGCAGCAGAAAAAACTATTCCAAAAGTAAAGAAAGTGGGCCGTAAGACATGGATGACTGAAGAAATTTTACAACTAATGGAAACAAGAAGACAGAAAAAAAATAATCCTGCCAAATATGAAGAAATTCACAGAAAAGTCAGAACCTTATGTAAGGAGGCTAAAGAAACATGGCTTGAGAAAAATTGCAGAGAAATTGAAAAACAACACAACAGTAAAAATGCGAAACTAATGCACAAAAGAATTCAGGAGATTACTAATCAAAGAACACGCACATCAGCAGGCTGCCTAAAGACAAAAGATGGAAGAGTCGTAATAGAAAAAGATCAGATTTTACATGTATGGTCAGATTACGTGAAAAACCTTTATGACGATAACAGAGACGAACAATATATTGTTCAAAATAACAATGAAGGGCCAGCAATTTTGAAGACGGAGGTTCAGAATGCTCTTAATCATATGAAATCTGGCAAGACCCCCGGTCCAGACAGCGTCACAACAGAAATGATTAATGCTTTAGAAGAATATGGAATAGATAAAGTTACCAGTCTGCTTAATACAATATATGATACTGGAAATATACCTCATGAGTTATGTAATTCTGTATTTATTGCAATCCCAAAGAAATCAGGAGCCTTGGAATGTGATCAACATCGAACAATTAGTATAATGAGTCACATCACGAAGATTTTGCTAAGAATTATCATGCAAAGAGTTAGGAGGAAAATACAACCTGAAATAGGAGAAGAACAATGTGGGTTTGTAGTAGGCAAGGGTACAGTAAATGCTGTGTATATACTGAGAACCGTAATCGAACGTTCTATAGAAGTAAACAAAGATCTACACCTTTGCTTTATTGACTACACAAAGGCTTTTGATAAAGTGAGACATGCCAACATGATAAGGATGCTTGAAGATCTACAAATTGATGGGAAAGACCTTAGACTTGTAAAAAACATATATTGGAAACAACAAGCTGCCATAAGAGTTGATAATGAAGTAAGCCAATATCAGCCTATTAAGAGAGGTGTGAGACAGGGATGTGTAATGTCTCCAGATCTGTTTTCCCTGTACAGTGAAAATATTTTCAGAAATATTGAAAATATGGAAGGAATCAACATTGGGGGACGATGCATCAATAACATTAGATATGCAGATGATACAGTCTTGATTGCAGACAATGAACAGGATCTGCAAAATTTAGTAGATGCGGTTGTTACACACAGTGAACAACAAGGGTTAGAATTAAATTGTAAAAAGACACAGATTATGGTCGTCACTAGGAAGAACGAAATACCACAGTGTAATATACAAGTAAATGGGAATATTCTTCAACAAGTGAATAGGTACAATTATCTCGGAACAGTAATAACATCTGATGGGAGATGCCTTGAAGAGATTAGAACAAGGATCGCCATGGCAAAAGTAGCCTTTAGCAAGATGAAAAACATACTGACCAATAAAAAGATGTCAATTGAAACGAGAAAAAGAGTGTTGAGATGCTACATAGAACCTGTACTTTTATATGGATGTGAAGCTTGGACAATGAGCAGCCAGGCTGAAAAACATCTGATGGCTGTAGAAATGTGGTTTCTGAGGAAAATGCAAAGAATACCATGGACAGCCAGAAAGACCAATGAACAAGTCCTTCAAGAAACAAATGAAGATCGTAAACTGATCAGAGACATTAGACGTAGACAGTCACAATTTTTTGGGCATGTTATGAGAAGAAATGATTTGGAGAACTTGGTGACAACTGGTAAGATCAAGGGGAACAGACCAAGGGGAAGACCTAGAAACAAGTATCTGGATGGCTTGGCCTTGTGGCATGGTCGAGACAGAAACACGGAACTGATCCACGACTCTGTTGATCGAGTGAGATGGCAGAACATGACCGCCCACGCTTACCGGCATGGCACATGATGGATGGATGGATAACTTTTAATAACATTTCTATATACTTTATAGTCATATTGTTGGATTTACTTGCACTATTGTTAAACTCTTTGTCTATAGTTATTTTCAGGCATATGAGTTATAATAAATAATTATATAATCTTTAAGGCATTTTCAAAGTTTTCATAAAAATAATGCATAATGCATAACATTGTAACCCATCTTTTTCTGCTTAAAGAAGTTATCAACTGTCATGTCTGTGATTAAAAACAGTTTTCATTAAAAATAATGGATGGTGTTACTGTGCGCCAGGAGCTGGGCGAAACCACGCCGTGTCAGATAGATAGACAGACAGACAGACAGATATTCGGGAACGGGAGCTTATTTGACTACTTATATGAATTAAATGACATGCTCCCCACCAGGGACTGGGTGAAGCCAGGCCGGCTCAGACAGACAGTCAGATAGTCGGGAACGGGAGCTTATATGACTACTATATGAATTAAATGAGATGCTCCCCACCAGGGACTGGGTGAAGCCGGGCCGGGTCAGACAGACAGACAGACAGACAGATAGTCGGGAACGGGAGAGCTTATATGACTACTTATATGAATTAAATGAGATGCTCCCCACCAGGGACTAGGTGAAGCCGGGCCGGGTCAGCCAGACAGACAGACAGACAAACAAGCAGACAGACAGACTGATAGATAAATAGATTCCCTCTAGGGCCTGGGCGAAGCCGGGCCGGGTCAGCTAGTATATATATATATATTATATATATATCTTGGCAATCTAACGTTCAGTAGTTTGCCATTGCTTTCTCAACCACCGGCACCCATACCATTTCATTAAAAAGAACCAACGCAAGGCGATCTGCTGCCAAATCTCCCACAGCTGTGTTTCGAAAGCGGTATGCCGGATTACGAACTGTGTCCGTAACTCCTTCGACACACACACACACACAGACAGACATATATATATATATATATATATATATATATATATATATATATATATATATATATATAGAGAGAGAGAGAGAGAGAGAGAGAGAGAGAGACAGACAGACAGACAGACAGACAGACAGACAGACAGACAGACAGACAGACAGACAGGTAGGTAGGTAGGTAGGTAGGTAGGTAGGTAGGTAGGAAGGTAGGTAGTTAGGTAGGTAGGTAGGTAGGTAGGTAGGTAGGTAGGTAGGTAGGTAGGTAGGTAGGTAGGTAGGTAGGTAGGTCTGATAAATAAAAAGTTCACGAAATTAAGAATTGAAAGAGAAAAAAAAACAATAGATAAAAATAAGTAGACGAACTATACGAAGAAAACTATACACCGAAAACAAAAACAAAAACAAAAAACTGTATGCAAAACACAGTTACAAAAAGAACAATTGCAATTCAAAATATTATAAGTTTAGAACGGTGTAAATTTACAAGAAAGAATAAGAATGTTACAGTAAAAATAGGAAGAAAGACCACATGGTTCAAAATATAAAAAGCTTGAGAGAAAAGGAGATGGAGATAAGAAGGTAATGACAACCGGAAAGAAACGATGGCACGATGGCAATTTTCATGGGAAAAGCCAATTCGCGGTGCTGAGATGGAGATCATTCCGACAGGATCTAGCAAGTGAGACTATTCCTTTGAGTCTAACTGCTTATTTTATAAGGGATTCCGGGAGAGCGCACACAACTGGAATCGCAACGGAAAGAGCAACAGTCGTGCTTGCTTTGGTGTCTGTAGATACACTTCTTACCGTGGTCTCTTTTACTTCACGAGTTATTGTATTCTCTACCTGCTGCTTGTGTAGATGATCTCTTTTACTTCACGGGTTATTGTATTCTCTACCTGCTGCTTGTGTAGATGATTCCTTTTACCGTTATCCCATTTACTTCACGAGTTATTGTATTCTCTACCTGCTGCTTATGTAGACGATCTCTTTTACTTCACGAGTTATTGTATTCTCTACCTGCTGCTTATGTAGACGATCTCTTTTACTTCACGAGTTATTGTATTCTCTACCTGCTGCTTATGTAGACGATCTCTTTTACTTCACGAGTTATTGTATTCTCTACCTGCTGCTTATGTAGACGATCTCTTTTACTTCACGAGTTATTGTATTCTCTACCTGCTGCTTGTGTAGATGATCTCTTTTACTTCACGGGTTATTGTATTCTCTACCTGCTGCTTGTGTAGATGATCTACTTCACGGGTTATTGTATTCTCTACCTGCTGCTTGTGTAGATGATCTACTTCACGAGTTATTGTATTCTCTACCTGCTGCTTGTGTAGATGATCTCTTTTACTTCACGGGTTATTGTATTCTCTACCTGCTGCTTATGTAGACGATCTCTTTTACTTCACGGGTTATTGTATTCTCTACCTGCTGCTTGTGTAGATGATCTACTTCACGAGTTATTGTATTCTCTACCTGCTGCTTGTGTAGATGATCCCATTTACTTCACAAGTTATTGTATTCTCTACCCGCTGCTTGTGTAGATGATCTCTTTTACTTCACGAGTTATTGTATTCTCTACCTGCTGCTTGTGTAGATGATCCCATTTACTTCACGAGATATTGTATTCTCTACCTACTGCTTGTGTAGATGATCCCATTTACTTCTCGGGTTATTGTATTCTCTACCCGCTGATTGTGTAGATGATCCCATTTACTTCACGAGTTATTGTATTCTCTACCTGCTGTTTTTGTAGATGATCTCTTTTACTTCACAAGTTATTGTATTCTCTAGGAGAAGTGGGGCACCGCTTTCACTCCGTTGGTCTGAGGGACACCTTGGGAAAGGCGGGGTACCCGCTTATCAGTTCCAAACTACATGTACATAACTTGAAATGATTTAAGCAAGTGGAGGATGAGATTGAGAGCAGCCGACATGCAGTTGTTGGCTATGGTCTCAGGTTGGCGGCAGTAGGCAGAGGATCTTTATAGAGACAATAGCTATAGAGACAATGGCTTCGGCCACCGACCAGAGGATCGATCTCTTTATAGAGACAATGGCTATGGAGACAATAGTGTGGTCACTGCGAAGAAGGGAAGCAATAACTACCTTCTTTACGGATCTCACGATAACCACAGCAATAAAAGTAATACACTGTTAGTTTATTTCACATACAACTTAGTGTGTTGGAATTGGTCTCAATAACTGTAGCAAAAGACGTCTCTCACTTGTATCTTGCCAGCTCAACACAGGCAAAATCATCATCCAAGCCGCCTTTGGAAATTTCCTAAGGTAATTTCTACAAGGTACTGATGGTAAGCTTCTCCGTGGCGTAGGCGTTACGGACACAATTCGTATTCCCTCATACCGCGTTCGAAACAGCCGCGGGAGATTTTGCAGCAGACCGCCGTGCGTTGGTTCTTATAAAATGGTATGAATGCCAGCCGTTCAGAAAGAAATGGCAAACTACTGAACGTAAACTTGCTCAGGAATCATTAACAGCCAAAATATGCTGGGGTTGACTGTGATGACCTGTAAAGGCTACGCAACTAACCTTTTTAACTTATGGTAAATGTGAGGTGCGTGAGCAAGAGATTGGGATATTGGGTTTGTTCTGTTCTTCGCCAAAACGCTGGATTTTGGTCTATCGAAGTTAACTAACAATATTAGCCTGTACACGAATGGCAACCGTTGTGGCAAGCTGTCTTTAAAATTCTCATCAGTGGTCTGTCGTTAAATAAATGGCATTACAGTGACACATAATTCTAGTAGTAAATCCGATACACTACACAATATGGTGTCGTTGTTGTTAACATAATGTTTACTATCATTAATAAATACAAACATTTTTTATAATTTACATCTTATTGTTACAAAACAAGGGTGCCTCGGTAGGGTAGTTGCAACACATTCGCCTGCAGGCCCTGTGGTCATGAGTTCGAATGCGCACCGGGGAGGCTTGTAAAATTGACTGCAGTAAGTTAGTTTAGTTTAGTCGATGGATCAACATCACGGAACACGGGTGTAACCCATAAGTGCTCCGTTCTACTCCTACCTCAAACCTCAGTCCGGAGAAGCTCAGCTCAGTGCACGAACTCCGTAGCTCCGGCGAGGATCCTGAAATACTTTTGGGTAGATTTTTAACTCGAAGTTTTGCCCGGGAAGTGCCATTAGGCTACACTTTTTCGATTTCCAACTGTAAAATTGACTAGGAGTCCCAGGTAATCTACCTAGAATGAGTATCAGGAAATGTCCTGGCAATGACGGCCCGGGTGAAACTGACCCCATCACCCACTGAGTACACATCACCCACTGATTACACATCACCCACTGAGTACAAATCACCCACTGTGTGCATATCACCCACTGAGTTCCCATCTTTCAATACAAATATGGTCTCGCACCAGATGCCCATTGCGCCTTAAATCTTATAAAGGGTCGTTTATTTCATTTACTGTTATACAACAAAGATGGCATTTTGATATGTTAGTTTTTGTTTAGATGGACACATAACCAACTAATGGTATTTTAAGTAAAATTTAACACTGAATATTTACTATGACAATTTACATGACAGCGTAGTTTGTTGTGTTTTTCACTTGGAAGGATTCATTACGCCACTTGGTTATATGTTGAAGAATTGTTTCTGTAGCTTCCTTCATGGTGAGATTCAGCGAAATATGCCGGGCAAAATTAGTGCAAAATATAATGTTGCGGTCTTCATTATGTAAACGTGTACTGACATTTTGTGTGGCTGGGTGCGCCCTCGTTACATAAAAAGTGCCCTAGTGGGTCGTGGTGCGCCGGGCATGGCTACATTATTGTTCGGTGTCCATAAAACCCTGACTGTGGAGACTAGCAACGGTACAAATGCAGTTGTTATTGTTTTTGTTTTCCTTTGTTTAGATTTCTCTCGATATTTGCTTCTAGAAAGATGTTTGGAAAATGAAATATATTGAACATGTCAAATACGTGAAAGTATAGAAAAGGATAATTATGAAAGAAAATACACCGGGAGAGAGGAGAAGCGGCAGCCCACAATGTAGTTGGATTCAGGATGTGACGTAATTTACACATGGCGAAGGTGAGGACGGCGCACGTATGGGAATGTCTGGAGTTTTGGTGACGTCCTTTCATGACTCAACTCAGCTCAACATGACGGAGATGAGGACAGGGGCACTTATGGGAATGTCTTGAGTTCTGGTGATGTCCTTTCATGATTCAACTCAACTCAGGTCAACATGACGGAGATGAGGACGGGGCACTTATGGGAATGTCCTGAGTTCTGGTGATGTCCTTTCATGATTCAACTCAACTCAACTCAACATGACGGAAATGAGGACGGGGCACATATGGGAATGTCCTGAGTTCTGGTGATGTCCTTTCATGATTCAACTCAACTCAGCTCAACATGACGGAGATGAGGACGGGGCACGTATGGGAATGTCCTGAGTTCTGGTGATGTCCTTTCATGATTCAACTCAACTCAGCTCAACATGACGGAGATGAGAACGGGGCACTTATGGGAATGTCCTGATAAATGTGATGTGCGTTCTTGACATGACGGGGGTGGGAAAAAGACCTAAAACCACCCGGATGAGAGAATTAGAGAAAGAGATGAATAAATTGAGGGGGACGTGGAGTTGACAAGAAACAGGAGGTTTTGGCGAGACATGGCTGAGCGCCTCGACCAGGAATACAACGCAGAGGAAGAAGAAAGAGAAGCCTTTACGACGCCTGGTGGAGGAATTGATATGGTGTTAACTGCATGTTTGTAAAAATCAACTGGAACTAGATGTTTAAAACAATTCGCTTAAAAGTCGACAGGGTCGACTTAATTGCACCGGGTTTGATCCCATATGGCTCAGTCTCGTTCCGCAGCGCGGAAAGCGTAGCACAAAGCACGAACTCCGCAGCTCCAGCGACGACCTTCAGGAGTCTCCAAGAAATGCACTCGTGAACCGAAGGACGCGGCCCTGAATCGAACCCACAACCCTCGGAGCCCAAGTCAGACAGCTTAACCACTTCACCACGGAGTCTAGATGTTTGAGATGGTCAATATCATCTCGCCGCCTGTCATGCCTGTGAGATGTCCTGATACACATTTTAAGACATTCACCTGTTGTTGTTGTTGTTGTTGTTATTTTTTTTTTTAACATGTTATGAGGAGAAATAAATTGGAGAATATGGTGACAACTGGCAACAAGACTGGAAGGGGGGGGGGGGGGAGAAGAACAAGAACAAGGCTGAGAAGTAAATAACTGGATGGCTTGACCACGTGGTATGGTCGAGGCGAGAACTGAGAGATGATCCACGACTCTGGTGATCGTGTGAGATGGCGAAGCAAGACTGCCCACGCTTATCGGCATGGTACATGATGATGATTTTAAGACTGGGTAGAACTGGAAGCTCAGGTCAATTTAATAAAAATCCACGCAAATGTTTTACAGATTGCACAGTACTCTAAACTTGGCTATGTCAGCCCCTGGTCACACTATATCTTCTCATCATGATACGAACGCTGAATGAAAGCTTACTTCTTCAGTCTGTGATGTAAACATTTCCAGCCGGAACCTTATTAGAAAAATCTCATTTCTCAAACAAGTCCGCAAATCTGACTCTTCAAAGCGTAGGGTGCGCGCACATAATCCTCTATACTTCGAAACCTGGTGCAGACGTAACACATACATAGACTCAGCCCCTCGTTTGTAACCTCTTCAGGCAGAACCTAAAGAGCTTCTTTCAACTCTCAACCGTGCCACACACGCCGAATCTCAAGTACTTTGGGAGGAACAAAGACAAAATTTTGGCTAATACTATATGGTCTCGAAAGTGGCTGGTGAGTTGTGTTGCTTCGGGGCTGTTCCTCGGAGGATCACTTGGAAATCACTCAATGGCAAAGATGGTGTCTCGGCAGCTTCAGCAGAAGAGCTGCCCCACGAAGTACATGAGACAAGTGCCAGCATTGGCCGGGGATTGGCCAGGCAAAAGTGAGCAAATACAAGAGTGCTTGACGTGAGCAGCCACGAAAACAGACGCTAGCAGAACACGGGGGTCTGAATTGGAGTTGTTGAAGTTAACTCTTAAAATTCGCGCTCATAGTTCATGTTTTTACCTGTTGAATATTGTTTATTACCTCATGGCCATGAGTTCGGATAATACTAACCACACCACTCGCCTAGTGGCGATTGGACTATACAAATATGAGCCCTACTCCGTAGCCCGATGCGCCATAAAATGATATGTACCTCTGCAGTATGCACCTGACGAGATGCAGCAACATATGCCAGGCATGAAATCGTGCAATATTTTATTTATGGCTTAATTATCGCCGAAATGTTGTCATTGCAGGATGCTGTTTCAATTAAAATGTCAATGCAGTAGTTTTCCATAAACAACCTCTTTTAATGTGATATATACTACAACTTTAGTTTAGTCAACTCATCAACATCACGGCACACGAGTGTAACCCATAAGTGCTCCGTTCTACCCCTAACTTAAGTCTGAGTCCGGAGAATCTCAGCTCAGTGCACAAACTCCGTAGCACCGGTGAGGATCCTGAAATACTTTGGGTAGATTTTAAACTCGAACTTTTGCCCAGGCAGCGCCATTAGGCCACTCTTTTTGATTCCCAACTGCCAAGGGAGTTTTTACGTGCGCAACAATACACACGGGCGTCCGATCTCACCACCTAGAGACCAGGTGAAATTTTTTTACTAGAAGTCCACGTGAAAAAATCCCGGCCCTCACCGGGGCTTCAACCCGGGACCTCCAGCACTCGAGGCGGACACCATACCTCGAGACCATTCAGGCGTGTCAGAGTCTAACAGGGGACAGCGATGCAGGGACATCGTTACGACCGCCAGGCGACTTAGTTCCCAGTAAGGGATGCAACAACTTCGTTGCGCCGCCAGGCGAATAGGAGTTACCGGCCTGCGAGATCGCTGGCTGACCAGCGGTCAGGCCGCCAACGCAAGACGCACGCCTGCCACGTGACGCCACGTCAGGCAGGAGGCAAGTTGCGAACCAGGTCCAGACAGCTCTGGGGACACGATA
Source organism: Cepaea hortensis (assembly GCA_963921405.1). NCBI lineage: Eukaryota > Metazoa > Mollusca > Gastropoda > Stylommatophora > Helicidae > Cepaea > Cepaea hortensis. The sequence goes on along the minus strand of OY992889.1, from coordinate 75,839,407 downwards.
CAGGACGGACGTGTGATTGAGAGAAAGGCGTTGTATGGTTTCTGTATTGAAAGGCGAGTGTCTGGACATCTTGCGAGTCAGACTTGTGAACTGTATTGTGGATGTAAGTTGTAAAGTATCCATTATATATTGTTATGATCATCATTCTGTATTTGATATGTTAATAAATCCATTGAATGGTGTATCGTTGAGTCTTACGTCAAATCACGTTGTATTTGTACTGTCTCACACTTGTTAGGAAAGCGAGCCAAGTTTAAGACTCTGACATGTGTGAACGTGGGGGCTCGTTGTTTTTTTAGTAGTCGGAAGTGAGAGTTTTAGTATCTTGGACACAATTTTATCGTCTGTCGTGACAAAGCCCCTTACGATGGATGAATTCAGGAGTGCCGTCGAACCATATGGTAGCGCGTTGGTCTTTGAAACTCCAAGATTATAGCTTTGAGGTTCGACACATCCCAGGCAAAACCAATTCAATTGCCGATCTTTTGTCACGTTGCCCGACCGACCCAGTGAGCACCAATGTCTGAGTGCAGTATGTAGAAATACACTCAGACCGACACAGCCATTTAGCAGTGAATAGTGGTTTTTCATTCACAAAAAGCTGTGTAATGTCTACAATATTGTGATAGGGATTACTCCCGTTATATATAGTATTCTTATTTTACTAGTTCATGTAATGATTGTCGTGTATAAATGTGCAGTATGTGGTAGAAAGCGAACTATATTAATTGTAGATAATACGTACAAGAACAGTGTCACATTCGCACTTACCTGAAGCGAATTATCCAACTTCACAGTGACAACTTCGTGTGGAATTTTCCAGGAACATTTTAATTACGAGTGTGAAAGTAAAAACTGAACAGTGACGACTTTTCTACACCTTTGCAGTGAACCGAAATCTTTAATGTTCGACTGAAACATCTAACACATGAACATTCGATCCTAATCCAGAAGATTGTGTAGCAACATCTAACACGAACTTTGAGAACATTGTACCTTCCTTAAACTACATCAAACCGGAACAGGTGTGTTCTACAAGCTTTACCATCAGCTGATTTTAGTGTTCGTGTGTACTTCCGGATTAATTAGAAATTTAGAACAAAAATAGCAGACAACATATAAAAGAAAAAAAAGTTTTGACGATTCTAAAATGTTTAGGATTCTATAAAATTGAATACACGAATTGTGTGTTTATTTATTTCTCTAATGTAATCTTAGAATCATATCTTGATTAACGTATTCATATTACCGACCTTTTTCTCGTTAATATGAAGAAACGTCAAGCAATGACACTAAGAAATTAAATAGTTATTGTAAATTATTGTGTGTCACTAATGTTAAAATTACTTCCCTTTCATTTATTGTTATTACATTTTCACACAAAGGGCCATAATTTGAAATGTATATGCTAATGTGTTGTGTGTAATATAACATGTTGTTGTTAAAGTGTTGACACCACAGGCAGGCATCTACTGGGCATGGCAGAGTGTTGCCAACATTGTATGCCAACACAAAAACTCCTGGCCAAGTAGGGACAGGGTTGGAGTGTTTTATACGACTTATATAAAGCCGTATTTCAGTCTGGCTAGATGGTTTTTGTTCCAAGAACCATATTATTCTTTTTTTTCAAATTGCTGCGAGGTAGATGCGTGAAGCTGGTACTACTGATCTGACTGGGTGATAATACAATTGAGGTAACCAGCCATCGAGAGGGTGAAGCCTGATATGTGTTAAACATGAAGCACCACATGTCTTTGTACCCAACTCCCAGTGCTTATATATTTCTATGCCATGTGTGTATTTTGATAACGTTGTGTATAACAATAGAAAGGTAGACTCTGACAAGGGTATACTATTAACCCAACAGGTACAGACATTATACATGAAAGACGACATCTTTCATGGATTTTACCGGGGGAGCGTGTCAGAGTCTAACAGGGGACAGCGATGCAGGGACATCGTTACGACCGCCAGGCGACTTAGTTCCCAGTAAGGGATGCAACAACTTCGTTGCGCCGCCAGGCGAATAGGAGTTACCGGCCTGCGAGATCGCTGGCTGACCAGCGATCAGGCCGCCAACGCAAGACGCACGCCTGCCACGTGACGCCACGTCAGGCAGGAGGCAAGTTGCGAACCAGGTCCAGACAGCTCTGGGGACACGATACAGGACGGACGTGTGATTGAGAGAAAGGCGTTGTATGGTTTCTGTATTGAAAGGCGAGTGTCTGGACATCTTGCGAGTCAGACTTGTGAACTGTATTGTGGATGTAAGTTGTAAAGTATCCATTATATATTGTTATGATCATCATTCTGTATTTGATATGTTAATAAATCCATTGAATGGTGTATCGTTGAGTCTTACGTCAAATCACGTTGTATTTGTACTGTCTCACACTTGTTAGGAAAGCGAGCCAAGTTTAAGACTCTGACAAGGCCCCTCCCCCGCCCTACATACTACATGTCTGCTGCCATATTAACAACTTCTATGTCATATCTATGACACGCCCCTACTTCCCATTTTCCGCCATTCTATTTTGTTCAGTCCAGACCTACATTTTGTTTGGTACTGAATGGGTTAAGACCCGTAGCCACGCAGACCTTTAAATGTCATATAATAAAACACAAGTAAATGTTTACATCCCGAGTATACACAATTAAAAACAAACACATATACGTGCATGAACAGGGCTACAGTCCACGCAAGCACAATAATTAAGACAATGGGACATTGGTGAAAATAAAATCATAACATAATAAAAACTATGACAATTATCAATTAAATAAGTTAGAATAAAACACAACACATCTGTCCGGCGTTTCGGTGGTCACTACCTTTGTCAAGAACAAAACAAACATAGATATAAAAAAGTTAATATGAAATTAAAACACAATAAATATAATAGGAATATTTACAAAGGGAGAGGTGTCTTATCCATTAAATATTAGAACTTTTTATGCTTTCTCATCCGTGGTATTCTAAGAGTTTGTCCGTAACATTTCAATTCAAAAGCTTCAGTTTTATTTTGTAATCGTCGCGCCCGATGTTGTCACTTAAAGTCGCTTAAAAGCTCCCCGGTGTTGTCACAAGAAAGACGATTGTTCTCACAATGTTTAATGTTATTTGTGAGCTGGTTTCGGACCCTAGGTTCTTCGTGCTGTGAAACCTCAGTCTTGCTGTGGTCAGTATCCTTCTAACATGTATTCGCACAGTCCTCATTTTTGTTAATTATAACCAGAGAGACGACAACAGAAATATCAATTTGGGAACCCTTTGAGGCCACCAAGACAGATGATAAATACATACACATGTACTGTTTAGGGCTGATAGAAGTAGGAGACAGTGTCATGCGTCGAAGTACACGTGTTCCTGCAACCAGGAACCGTCGTTATGCGGAGGTGACAGGTTCGAATCCCGGTCGGTAACTATAGCTTTCAATTTTTATGTTGTCTAGTGCGTCCTCAAATCTCTACTTCTTTCTTCTAATTCTATAGGCGCCAAAATAATACACGTAAACTATTACCTTTAGATCAACACTCAATGGAAATAATGGATGACGGATACATGTTAGTTAGTTGCATATCCTTGACAGGATGTCGCAGTCAACCCCAGCATTTTCTGGATGTTTGTGATCTCTTGGCAAGTTTATGTTCAGTAGTTTCCCCTTGCTTTCTGAACGATCGGCACTCATATCACGTTTTTTTTTTTTTTAAACCAATATGGTCTGCACGATGTCATTAAAATAAACACATTGAATATGTCTCTTTTTTAAATGTTTGCTACACACCGGACTCATAATTGCGGTGTGGTATGTTTTGTGTGTTTGTTAGTTGACCTATGCTGTGTTAATATACAATTATGTGACATATGTTGCTATTTCAGAAGTTTGATACGAATTCTACCCATGTTTCACAGGTGTGGGTTCAAGCCTAACTAATGGTGACAACTTTTTGGAAACGGTCTAGCTGGTTCATGCGTTTGACTACACTTATTCATGCAGAGAGGCGCGGTCGTCATTTCGAGGTGACTAGTTCAAATCTGGATATGGTTACTATACCTTTTAATGTGTATATTGTCTAGTATATTCTCTAATCTCTTCTTCTACTTCTCTGAGCACTATACTATACTCGTGAATTTATGAGCTACATTTCTTCTAGCCGTTTCAGTTAGCATTCAATGTAGATAAGCAAAGTGTCCTCGCTGTTCTAAGTAAGATGTTCGATGTTCCCGTTTAGTGGAAGGTGCTGTCAGGTCTTAAAGGTTTCACTTGGAAAACATTTCGATGCAATGTTTACATTCGGCAATATGTAGTAGATTGTGTGAGAAAGAGCATACTACTGGCTAAGGATTTGTGGTAGAGTAAGGTATACTATGGGCTAAGGATATGTGGTAGATTGTGTGAGTAAGGTATAAGTCTGTTTAATTTTGTCTGCCCCAATATAAAATTCCATATCTTAGTAACCAACTGAGGGAAAATGATGAGATTTAGCATATAACCTTATCATTATGTCCGCCCAACCACCAAATATTTGTTCTGGAGATTGTACAGCAGATTTCAAAGTTTATTTATATGCGGTATATACTTTACGGGTCAGAGATGAAGTACACATTATTAAATGTATTACGTCTTCACAAGGAAACATTACGGTTGAATAGTTAATTTTCTCGTGGGACATTGGCCTTATGACAAGAACCTCGCGTAGTGGAACGGGGCATTACTGTAAAACAAGTTTGTTAGCGAGAAATCACTAGTTTTTCACCAAAACATCAAAACAGTGTCGCATTCCATGGTTTAAGTTGCTTTTGGACCCATCAAAGACATAAGCATATTTTAACGCTGTGTTTATTCAAGGTTTAATATAGTAAAGGTAGTAAGTAAATGACACTTTTACACGTTATACCCGTCGACTGTGAGGTTTAATATAGTAAAGGTAGTAAGTAAATGACACTTTTACACACAGTAAGGCGCATTGGTCACTTGGTGCTAGACCTATATCTCTATAGACCAATCCTCATTCGGTGGGCGACGTGGTCAATATCTTGGCGGCCGCCTTTACTTTCAGAGACATGTCCTGGTGCCCATGTTCAGCTTGGTCGACCTGGGAGTCTAGGTAAGTGTGTTTTAAATTCTAGCCACCACTCTACCGTGGCTTCGGGTGTCTAGTCATCACTCTACCGTGGCTCCGGGTGTCTAGCCATCCCTCTACCGTGGCTCCGGGTGTCTAGCCATCACTCTACCGTGGCTCCGGGTGTCTAGACATCATTCTACCCCACCACTCTACCGTGGCTACGGGTGCCTAGTCATCACTCTACCGTGGCTCCGGGCGCCTAGTCATCACTCTACCGTTGCTACGGGCGCCTAGTCATCACTCTACCGTGGCTACGGGCGCCTAGTCATCACTCTACCGTGGCTCCGGGCGCCTAGTCATCACTCTACCGTGGCTCCGGGTGTCTAGTCATCACTCTACCGTGGCTCCGGGTGTCTAGTCATCACTCTACCGTGGCTCCAGGTGTCTAGTCATCACTCTACCGTGGCTCCGGGTGTCTAGTCATCACTCACCGTGGCTCCGGGTGTTTAGTCATCACTCTACCGTGGCTACGGGTGTCTAGCCATCACTCTACCGTGGCTCCGGGTGTCTAGTCATCACTCTACCGTGGCTCCGGGTGTCTAGCCATCACTCTACCGTGGCTCCAGGTGTCTAGCCATCACTCTGCCGTGGCTCCAGGTGTCTAGCCATCACTCTGCCTTGGCTCCAGGTGTCTAGTCATCACTCTACCGTGACTCCGGGTGTCTAGTCATCACTCACCGTGGCTCCGGGTGTCTATCCATCACTCTACCGTGGCTCCGGGTGTCTATCCATCACTCTACCGTGGCTCCGGGTGTCTATCCATCACTCTACCGTGGCTCCGGGTGTCTAGCCATCACTCTATAGTGGCTCCAGGTGTCTAGCCATAACTCTACCGTGGTTCCAGATGTCTAGCCTTCACTCTACCGTTGCTCCAGGTGTCTAGCCACCACTCTACTGACTGGCATGACACTAACCACATCACTCGCCGAGTCCCGATATAGTATAGGTCTAGCACTATATACCTAGCACCAAGTACCAAGTAAGAAGTACCCACCACCCAGCACATAGTACCCAGAACCCATTATCAAGTACCCAGCACTCAGCACCCACTACCCAGCACCCAGTATCCAGCACCCAGCACACAGTACCATGAACCCAGCACCCAGCACCCAGTACCAAGTACCCAGTACCCTGTACCAAGTACCCAGCACCCGGCTCACAGTACCCAGCACCCTGTAGTCAGCACCCAGTACCCAGCACCCAGCATACAGTACCCAGCACCCAGTGCCCAGCACAAAGTACCCAGCACCCAGTACCCAGTACCCAACACCAAGTACCCAGCACCCAGTTCCCAGTACCCAACATCCAGCACCCAGTACTCAGCAGCCAGTATCCAGCACCCAGTACCCCACCGGGTCTGCTAAAAGATAATTTATGTTACTTTTGTATGTGACCCGTGTGTCGGCCTGGCCTTATAAAATGGGAAGAAGAAGAAAACGAATAGAGGAGAAGCCGAAGAGGAAGAAGAAGAATACACCGATTAGCAAGATGAATATATTAACACAGCAGATGATGCAGTAGGTGTGTGCAACGATTCGAGTAAACATGGGCGTGGCATTAAGATACGGAACAACCGGAACACGTCCTCACAACTTTTTTTCTCAGCAACATGGCAGGTCATGTTTTCCGAGATGGATCGACTTCCCGACGATGTACCAGGTCGAAGTCAAGCCCACCTGAACTGAGGTTGGACTCCCGCCTGCTGACCTGGCTTGCTCATAAGGATGCTTTGGAATTAGGGAATCAGTGTGAAGTTCTCATTACTGGTTAGATATTGCGAAGCCGCGAAAGTGTAGTGGCCAGCAGGCTGGCTTTTCGGCCTGATTTATCTATAAGATATGGGGCAACCATATACTCAATACGACCCAAGGCGAGCAACCGGGTCGTTATTTAACATTGTGTCAGTACAGTACAGTACAGTACAGTACAATAGTATAGTATAGTATAGTATAGTATAGTATAGTATAGTATAGTATAGTATAGTATAGTATAGTATAGTATAGTATAGTATAGTATAGTATAGTACCCTTTACGGGCATTTACACGTTTTGGGCATATGATGCTAGACTCATACATAACACACCAGCCGGCAGCAAGGGTGATGCGGTCAATATAAAGCTGGTTGATTGCACTACCTGAGACATTATCTGGTATCTAATTTAGGCCAGATAGACCTGGAAGCCCAGGTCGATTGTAAACAGCCGCCAGAGGGTGAATTCTAACCCATAACACCACCGGGCCGGTTTGTTAGCGTCCCGGCCAATTCACTAGCGCGACCTCAGCATTGTGCTAACATACACCTAATATATGTCTAGTCACTACACTAGCGCGGCCCCAGCATTGTGCTAACATACACTTAATATATGTCTAATGATTACACTAGCGCGGCCCCAGCATTGTGCTAACATACACCTAATATATGTCTAGTCACTACACTAGCGCGGCCCCAGCATTGTGCTAACATACACCTAATATATGTCTAGTCACTACACTAGCGCGGCCCCAGCATTGTGCTAACATACACCTAATATATGTCTAGTCACTACACTAGCGCGGCCCCAGCATTGTGCTAACATACACCTAATATATGTCTAGTCACTACACTAGCGCGGCCCCAGCATTGTGCTAACATACACCTAATATATGTCTAGTCACTACACTAGCGCGGCCCCAGCATTGTGCTAACATACACCTAATATATGTCTAATGATTACACTAGCGCGGCCCCAGCATTGTGCTAACATACACCTAATATATGTCTAATGATTACACTAGCGCGGCCCCAGCATTGTGCTAACATACACCTAATATATGTCTAATGATTACACTAGCGCGGCCCCAGCATTGTGCTAACATACACCTAATATATGTCTAGTCACTACACTAGCGCGGCCCCAGCATTGTGCTAACATACACTTAATATTTGTCAAATCGGGCGCGTTAACGAAATCCATAGACAGCTGCGCTGATAATGTCCTGAGCACGGTCGGGCGAGGGTTCGACTCCTCAGCTCGTCACCTGCTAAATGAGAATAGATAGTCCACTCATTCCTTCGAACATCCAGGCTACAGAATGTAATGATCCTGTCACGAAACGCTCACAGCAGGAAACCGTATGAGGTTTCTTTTTTTTTTTATTTCTTTTTTTTCTTTCAATGCGTGTAAAGCCTTAAGGTGTGTTGGAGCGGTTCTGTGTAAAGCCTTAAGGTACGTTGCAGCGGTACTGTGTAAAGCCTTAAGGTGTGTTGCAGCGGTTCTGTGTAAAGCCTTAAGGTGTGTTGCAGCGGTTCTGTGTAAAGCCTTAAGGTGTGTTGCAGCGGTTCTGTGTAAAGCCTTAAGGTGTGTTGCAGCGGTTCTGTGTAAAGCCTTAAGGTGTGTTGCAGCGGTTCTGTGTAAAGCCTTAAGATGTGTTGCAGCGTTCTGTGTAAAGCCTTAAGGTGTGTTGCAGCGGTTCTGTGTAAAGCCTTAAGGTGTGTTGCAGCGGTTCTGTGTAAAGCCTTAAGGTGTGTTGCAGCGGTTCTGTGTAAAGCCTTAAGGTGTGTTGCAGCGGTTCTGTGTAAAGCCTTAAGGTGTGTTGCAGCGTTCTGTGTAAAGCCGGAAGATGTGTTCAGCGGTTCTGTAAATAAGCCGGTGTCGTGGTGAAGAGGTTAACGGGTGTAATTCACAATCCCGCATACCGCGATCGAAACACAGCTACGGGCGATTTGACAGCAGACCGCATTGCGATGATTTTTATACAGTGGTATGAGTGTCGGTCGTTCAGAAGGCAATGGCGAACTACTGAACGTAAGCATGCCAAGAAATCACAAAAGGCCAAAAACATGATGCTGTTGACTGCGACGTCCTGTAAAGGATATGCAACTAAGTCAGACGGACGTGTAGCAGTTATCTCTCTTAGACTGGCTCTGTGGATGTTAACAAGTTATAACTGGGACACACCCCTACTTTCCATTTTCCGCCATCCAAACCTACTTTTTCATTGGCATTAAATCTGTTAAGAAAACCCAAATAGTTAGAAAACCGACCACAATAGATTCTCTTCAGCAGGGATCAAGTAAAAATAAATCACGGTCGCAGATATATTTGCAAACTGTATGTTTAGTTAAAATTTTTTTTTTACTTTTGTGGTGTCTTTTCGGGTAGGGTAAGTGAACACCTTTCATAATTCCCTGACATGCGGAATCTTGGGTTCGAAATCAGCCGCAGGTATTTGGAAGTAACAGCATGCGCTGATTTCCATGGTATAAGCGTCAGTGGTTCAAAAAGCTGTGTCAACCATCAGAACGTACAAACATTGCCTAGAAAATCACAAAAAGCTAAAATATGATGGGGTTGATTTCGACCTCCCGTAAAGGACCTGCAACTAACTTTTTTTGTCGTACGTATTGATTATTTGACAATTATTATTATTTGTAGTATCTTGTGATTAAATGTTGTAGTATATGTTGACTTGTATACACTCATTATTTATTGTTAGTAGAAGGTACTATCTGCTTTCTGTTAGCGCCGAAATGTGTGCCAACGGCTTAAGGCGGAAGAGCGCAATTGGGAGGGTACAAGCCTTATCCTGGTGCGAGGAAATGCAACCTAAAGACTGAATGTCATGGCAGGGCAAACCAGGCCCTTAGCCTTGGTTGGCAACTGGTCTAGGATCGAAGCTCCGACAGGCGGACAGTTAGAGCATTGCTTTGCTGATCCGGCAGATTCTGCAGCTTGTCTTGTTCCAGACGTATTGGTGTTACCTTTCCCCTGGCGTAAACTAGACAGGCCGAGAGAGGGATCATGCAGCAAGGGCAACACATGGTCTCTACATTCAGCCCAGGCTTTGTGTTATGGAGAGGTATAACTCCATTTTACAAACTAGCGTCTGTCAAGACGGCATGGTGCCAGTCATTTATTGTTAGAGCACTTAATAATTTTATGTGATTATTCTAAATTAATGTCGCACTCAGCGGCTGGCGGAGTGGCTAGAATGCCGGGCTCTCCTTCGGGAGACCCGGGTTCGAATCCTCGGTAAGGTGTGGAGCTTTTTTCTGTCCGGGCCAAAAAGAAACCTTTAACCTGCATTTTTTGTCTTGGTCAAATCCAGTGGGAGTCACTTTTAAATAGTTTTAAATCGCTCCGGAAATATCAATTTTTTTTTTTCTTTCTGTTTACGTCTTATAGACTTTATTCTTAAACATAAAGAATGCACAAAAAATTATCTTGGACAACAACCCACTTTTAACATTACACAAAGGTCTATATAACATGTCAGAGAGAGGTGGGTATGCCTCATATGAACTAGTTATTTTCACTCTTTGTCCTCTTCTTCTTTTTCTTCTTGCTGACAGAAACATCACCCTCTTGAGTGGTGTCTAGAGACACACTGACTTCCATACTTTCTTCAGCCTCATTTTTATTCTTCTTCTTCTTTTTGCTCTTCTTGGGGGATTCAATGCTCACTTCCACAATTTCTTCCTGTGGCTTGCCCTCACCCTTTTCTTTCTTCTTCTTCTTCTTGTTTTTCTTCAGCAAAGACTCATCTGCTTTAGAGTCATCCATGGTGGTGTTTGCCTGCGATTCATCCAGGGTTGAGTTGACTGCCGACTCATTTAGCTCACTCTTCTTGGTCTTCTTTTTCTTCTTCTTTGGTGACTCTCCATTCTCTAGATTGGCGGTATCGTTCATGGTATCATCCGCTGTGTTGACATCATCATTGTCGTTTTGCTGTGCCAATTTGCGCTTCTTCTCCTTTCTGTCCAGCTTGTTCTGTGCTTTCAAGGCCTTCTCCCTGGCTCCTTGGGCCTCCACGACTGCCTGCCTCATCACGTCAATGTTCTTGGCAGGATTCTCTCCAGTCTCATAGAACTTGAGCCTGTCCTCAACCTGCTGCCTCAAGTGTTCACCAATGACAGATGTGGAAACATCAGAAAAGTTGTCAATCCTGGAAGCAATGGAGCACTTATTGGCCAGGTAACGAGAGATGCGTCCCTTATTCTTAGCCCCAGCTCATCCGATGAAGGTGGAGTGAAAAATCAGTCCATACTTTGGAGTGTTGCCTTTTGTCTTGAGAGCCCTGAACAAAGCTTTCTCAGCTCCTAGAATCTGCACTGTCGATGCGGGGTATTTAGCCAGATTAGTCAAACTGCCAGCATGGGAAATCAGACGAGCACCAACCTGTTCACCAATGAGTGCAGCCAGATTTGGGGCCACGCTGACCATTTTGTTGTGCAGGTATTCGGCGAGTGTCTTCCTGTAGTCTGAGAGACTGGGCACTCGTTTAGAAAACATCTGAATATTGATCAAATCAATGGTTCCTATATCAATACCCATAGAAGACTTGGCTGCCTCCATAATTGCTTTAGCCTTGGCACTGTCCATAACAACCTCTTCGATCTGGCTCTCGTGATCTGGGGTCAGTTTGGTGCGGTCACCTATCAATCCGGTCAGTTTTGCAAACATGTAGTTATCGTTGACAATCTTCACCAGCTCTGGAAAGTGGTAAGAATACCACTCCCTGATTCTCATGGAGAAGGTATTAATGTCTTTATCCAGTTGGTCCAGAAGACTGACGCTCTGAATGATCATGTTGTCCACTCTGTTGACATTGAACTTGACCTTGTCTCTGGAACAGCTGTGGCCAAGACCCAACTGTGCCTTTCCTGCCGTAATCTCGGTCAATCCTTTCACAAAGTGGTGGAAGTGGGTGCGGATGCCTCTCATAATCTCTACAACAACACCGCTGAACTGGCATGAGATGCTCAGCACTTCAGAAATGACCGAGCCAATCTTGGCATCACCCACACCAAGGATAACCTGGACCTTCTTCTTGCTTTTGGGGACCTCTCCTTCCAGAAATGATTGCAGATCAGGGTGCAATTCACCTGCAGCAATAGCATTGATATTGTCCAAAGAGTTGGGCCCATTTCTGAAGGCCTGGAAAGCAGTCAGCTTCACTATGGACTGGAATTTGCTGATGTCAGTGACACTGCTCTCAATTTGAGGAAGCAGAGTTGCAACTTCATCAAATTCTTTCACAGAAAACAAACCATAGCCGGCAGCATGCTCAAACAGAATGTAGAGCAGTTTAGTCATGTTTATGCCTGGATCCAAACAAGAATCTTAAACAAAGTTATAATTTTCATGCTTTCAATCAATTTGGGGAAATAGGTGATATATGTTCATTTTTTTTTTTATTTTTTTTTTTGCGTATTCTTTTTACAGGACTTAGCTGTCAACAGCAGCATCTTTCAGCTGTCTGTTGATCTCTTGGCAAGATTACGCTCAGAAGTTTGCCATTGCTTTCTGAGTGGCCGGCTCAGTATCCCGCAAGTCACGAGCGGGGGTCGAACCACCTCAGTTCTCGCTCCGCTGCGAGACTCTGCGTGATAAACGGGATTACAGAGAGAAAGTGTTGTAACCCCACAGCCAGAGAGACCGGCGAGACCAGAGAGACTCCATGATATATGTTCATAGTCAAAAAGATGTATACGTTGTGAAGAGAAACCAGAGCAGACCTAACTTCTGTTTAGACAGACGCGGCCTAGCAGATAAGGAAATAAATACTTTACTAAACAATATATATTACACAACAATTTAGTGTCTGAAATTTCAAATAATAATCAAAAGTGTGTAAAGCTTTTATAATGGTAACATTCACTTGATACCGTACAAATTATAAATACAATTGTTACAGGAATAAACATATACTTGTCTAGCAAAATAGCTATCGGTACAAGTATAGTGAAATCTATAATTGTTCCCCTTGAGTGCAAAAAAAGCAGAAAGAAATATGATTTCAACCTAGATGAAATTATGTCCCTTGTATTAAAGAATAAAAACATAGGTGCATATCCTTTACAGGGCGTCGCATCAACACCAATATTTTTTGCTGTTGTCATCACTTGGCAAGTTTACGTTCAGTAGTTTTCCTTTGCTTTCTGAACGACCGGCATCCATGCCATTTCGTAAAAAACAGCGCAAGGCGGTTTGCTGCCAAATTGTCTGCAGCTGAGTTTCGAAAGCGTGTATGTGGGAACTGCTCTCGTAACTCCTTCGCATCGAAGCCATAAAAAAAAAAAATATTCGTACCAATAAACCATTCTGTTCACGATATCTTTTTTAAGGTTGGTGTTTAGCTTGTCCTCTGGTGTCCACATTTTTTTTTCTCTTTAAGCTTCTCTAGAAGCTCTGCTGTATTTGATTGTTTTTGTTTGCATGATTATAATTGATTATATTATTTACTAGATGACCCGGCCCGGCTTCGCCCAGGCCCTGGCGGGGATCTATCTATCTATCTGTCTGTCTGTCTGTCTGTCTGAATGTCTGCTTGTCTGTCTGTCTGTCTGTCTGTCTGTCTGTCTTTCTGTCTGTCTGTGTATCTGTCTGTCTGTCTGTCTGTCTGTCTGTCTGTCTGTCTGTCTGTCTGACCCGGCCCGGCTTCGCCCAGTCCCTGGTGGCGAGCATTTCATTTATTTCATATAAGTAGTCATATAAGCTCCCGTTCCCGTTCCCGACTATCTACTGTCTGTCTGTCTATTATTAGAAAGAGCACTTGAAAGATCTTTACATCTTCCCCCAACAATTAACTTGGGTAAATGGAGCGTCTTATTTAATTCATATTCGGCCACTGCTCCTGTTACCGTTCCCAAAAACGACGACCCGGCCCGGCTTCGCCCAGTCCCTGGTGGGAAGCATATCATTTAATTCATATTAGGCGGAGGGAGGAGGAGGAGGGAGCAGGAGGGAGCAGGAGGAGACAGGAGGAGGAGGAGGAGGAGGGAGGAGGAGGGATTAGGAGGAGGAGATAGGAGGAGGAGGAGGAGGAGGAGGGATTAGGAGGAGGAGGGAGGAATGAGGGGAGATGGAGGAGAAGGGAGGAGAAGGGAGGAGGAGGTAAGAGGAGGAAGAGGGAGGAGGAGGGAGGAGGAGAGAGGAGGAGGAGGGAGAAGGAGGAGGAGGGAGTAGGAGGAAGAGCGAGGAGGAGGGAGGAGGTAGGAGGAGGGAGGCGGTAGAAGGAGGGAGAAGGAGGGGAGAGGAGGAGAAAGAGGGAGGAGGAGGGAGAAGGAGGAGGAAGAGGGAGGACGAGGAGGGAGAAGGAGGAGGAGGGAGGAGGAGGAGGAGGGAGGAGGAGGAGGGAGGAGGAGGAGAGAGTAGGAGGAGGTGGAGGGAGAAGGAGGAAGGAGGAGGAGGGAGGATTAAGAGGGAGAAGGAGGAGGGGAGGGAGGAGGAGGGAGAATGAGGAGGGGAAGGAGGGAAAGGGAGTAGGAGGGAGGAGGAGGAGTGAGAAGGAGGTAAGAGGAGGAAGAGGGAGGAGGAGGGAGGAGGAGGAGGGAGGAGGAGGAGGGAGGAGGGAGAAGGAGGAAGAAGGAGGAGGAGGGTGGAGGTGGGAGTAGGAGGAAGAGCGAGGAGGAGGGGGGAGGTAGGAGTAGGGAGGCGGTAGGGGGAGGGATGAGGAGGAGAAAGACGGAGGAGGAGAGAGAAGGAGGAGGAGGAAGAGGGAGGAGGATGAGGGAGAAGGATGAGGAGGAGGGAGAAGGAGGGAGGAGGAGGAGGGAGGAGGAGGAGGGAAGAGGAGGAGGCGGAGGGAGAAGGAGGAGGAAGGAGGAGAAAGAGGGAGAAGAAGGAGGGAGAGGGAGGAGGAGGGAGAATGAGGAAGGGGAGGAGGGAAAGGGAGGAGGAGGAGTGAGGAGGAGGGAGGAGGTAGAGGGAGGAGGATGGAGGAGGAAGAGGGAGGAGGAAGAGGATGGAGGAGGAAGAGGGAGGCGGAGGTGGAAGGAGGATGGAAGAGGAAGAGGGAGAAGGAGTAGGAGGAAGAGGTAGGAGGAGGGAGGAGAAAGAGGGAGAAGGAGGGGGAGGAGGGGGGAGAGGGAGGAGGAGGAGAGAGGAGGAGGAGGGAGGAGGCGGAGGGAGAAGTAGGAAGGAGGAGGAGGGAGGAAGAGAAGAAGGAGGAGGGAGAGGGAGGAGGGAGGATGAGGAGGGAGAGGACGGGGGAGGAGGAGGTAGAGGGAGGATGAGGTGGGAGGAGAGGGAGAGAGGAGGAGGAGGGAGGAGGAGCAGGAGGGAGGAGGAGGAGGTAGAGGGATTAGGAAGAGGGAGGAGGAGGAGAGAGGAGGAGGAGGTAGAGGGAGGAGGAGGGAGGTGAAGGATAGAGGAGGAGAAGGGAGGAGGAGGGAGTTTGCCATTCCCAATTCATACTCGTCTAGGTTCTGTGATTTCGGTCCTTCCATTGATTGTTCTTCCCTTCTACATGACTGTAGATAACTTCTTTACACATAAAAAGATGAGTTGTTATTGACATTGCCGTGTGACGATTCTGTGTAGTCACGTCATTTTCTTCGCTTTTCCTAGCGTTGTGGTTCAGGGATTCTTTCATCATCATCATCATCATCATCATCATCATCATCATCATCATCATCATCATCATCATCATCATCATCATCATCATCATCATATTTACGTACGTATTTAGGGAGGGGGAGGAGGTAGGAGGAGGAAGATGGAAAAAAAACTATGACAGTTGGCAGCGCGGGAATGAGAGGAAGACGTGTAGAAAATTTCATCTCAATCGGATGGACCGTTCGCGAACGCATAAACACAACCACACACATACATACATCCTGTTTTATATATAAGACTAGCTGACCCGGCCCGGCTTCGCCCAGATCCTGGTGGGGAGCATCTCATTTAATTAATATAAGTAGTCATATAAGTCATTAGGAAGAAGAATGCCAGACATGTATGGTTAAATGACATCAATAACATCCAAAAGGAAGAGCATTATAGAAATGAATGTAAAGAGGCTACAAAAATAGTCAGACAGCAGAAGCGAGAATATATGAGTAATATAATCAAAGATATGGAAACTAATCACCAGAAAAATGAATCCAGAAAATTTTTTAAAGAACTGAAGTCAATGAAACGAGGGCACCAACAAAACACATATGGTTTAAAAGACAATTGGAATATGATAAATACCAATGAGGAAATGTGCAACACATGGAAAGAATATTTTATTGAATTACTAAATTGTGAAGCTCCAAGTCACATTTTCCCACAGGAAGAGGTTCTAACATGCGAACCACAAATTGAAGAACCTACATTTGAAGAAATCCTATATGTAATCACACGACTTAAAAACAATAAGGCAACTGGGACTGATGGAATTGCTGCTGAATTTATAAAGGCAGGTGGCCATGCATTACATCTAAAGCTATACGAACTAATAATAAAAATCTGGAGGACAGAAGAATTACCCCATGACTGGAAAGAGTCATTATTGATACCTATCTTTAAGAAAGGAGACAAGTTCCAATGTGGAAATTATAGAGGAATATCACTACTGTCCACAAGCTATAAGATACTATCCGCAGTATTACTAAATAGACTAAAACCATATTCAGAAGACATATTAGGTGACTACCAGGCGGGTTTTAGACAAAACAGATCAACAATAGATCAGATATTTATCTTACGACAAATAGCCGAGAAACATTGGGAATATAAAAGAGATCTCCATAACATTGTTGTGGATTTTAAAAAGGCTTATGATAGTGTCCATAGGAATAGTCTATGGAATGCTATGCAGGAATTTGGAATACCAAGGAAGTTAATCAACATGACCAGACTATGCATGAAAGATACTTATAATATAGTAACATATAAAGGCAGGAAATCAGACCCCTTCCAAATAACATCTGGCTTGAAACAGGGTGATGCACTATCGCCGCTACTCTTCAATCTGGCTCTAGAGAAAGTTGTAAGGAAGGTAAAGGAGAAATGTGATATTGGAGGAACATCCAAGCTGCTTGGTTATGCAGATGATATAGATATTATAGGGCAAAGTGAACAAAAGACATTGGAAATATTGACTCACTTAAAGGGAAAAGCCCAACAGATGGGGCTGGTTATCAACCAAGATAAGACAGAATATATGGTAATTTCAAGAGACGGAATGGCTAGAAACTCTGGCCACATACAAATAGATAATATGACCATTAAAAGAACGGAAACATACAAATACCTGGGTACAATCTTCAACTGCTCCAACATCATAAGGGAAGAAATACAAACTAGAATCAACTCTGGAAATAAGATATACTATGCACTACAACATCTACTAAAATCAAAGGCGCTATCTCGTAACACCAAAATCACAATATACAAAACACTGATCAGACCAGTTGTGCTGTATGGCTCTGAAACCTGGAGTACAACGAAAGGAGACGAAGCCTTGTTACAAACCTTTGAGAACAAAATTTTAAGACGCATCTTTGGACCCATTAGGGATACACAAAGTGGAGAGTGGAAAAGAAGAAGTAACAAAGACATTTATGATCTGTTTAAGTCCCCGCTAATCACTGGTATCATGAAGGCTAATAGACTACAATGGCTGGGACATATAGAAAGAATGGAAGATAATAGGGAAACAAAACTCGCTTACACTCAGGAAATAAATGACCGTAGACCCCGAGGTAGACCAAGAAGGCGGTGGAGAGATAATACATGTACAGACCTACAAGCACTTGGAATCAACGACTGGCAAGAGAAGGTCCACCAGAGAGACGAATGGAGACGGATTGTATTTGCAGCAAAGAACCTCAATGGCTCGGAACGCTGAAGCAGAAGAAGAAGTAGTCATATAAGCTCCCGTTCCCGTTCCCGACTATCAATCTATCTGTCTGTCTGTCTGTCTGTCTATCTGTCTGTCTGTCTGTCTGACCCGGCCGGCTTCGCCTAGACCCTGATGGGGAGCATCTAATTTAATTCATATAAGTAGTCATGTAAGCTCCCGTTCCCGACTATCTACTGTCTGTCTGTCTGTCTGTCTATTATTAGAAAGAGCACTTCAAAGATCTTTACATCTTTCCCCCAACAATTAACTTGGGTAAATGGAGCGTCTTATTTAATTCATATTCGGCCCCTGCTCCCGTTCCCGTTCCCCAAAAAGACGACCCGGCCCGGCTTCGCCCAGTCCCTGGTGGGGAGCATATCATTTAATTCATATTCGGCGGATGGAGGAGGATCAGGGAGCAGGAGGGAGGAGGAGGAGACAGGAGAAGGAGGGAGCAGTAGGAGGGAGGAGGAGGGATTGGGAGGAGGAGGGATTGGGAGGAGATGGGAGGAGGGAGGAGGAGGTAGGAGGAGGAGGTAGGAGGAGGGAGGAGGAGGAAGAGGGAGGAGGAGGGAGGAGGAGGAGAGAGGAGGGGGAGGAGGAGGGAGGAGGAGGAAGAGCGAGGAGGAGGGAGGAGGTAGGAGGAGGGAGGAGGAGGAAGAGTGAGAAGGAGGGAGAGGAAGGAGGAGGAAGAGGGAGGAGGAGGAGGGAGAAGGAGGGAGGAGGAGAAGGAGGGAGGAGGGAGAAGGAGGGAGGAGGGAGGAGGAGGGGGAGGAGGAGGAGGGGGAGGAGGAGGAGGGGTGAGGAGGAGGGAGAGGGAGGAGGAGGCGGAGGAGGCGGAGGAGGAGGGAGGAGGAGGGACGAAGAGGGAGGAGGAAGAGGGAGAAGGAGGAGGGAGAAGGAGGAGGGAGGAGGAGGAGGTGGAGGGATGATGAGGAAGGGGAGGAGGGAGAGGGAGGAGGAAGAGGAGGAGGAGGGAGGAGGAAGAGGGAGGAGGAGGAGCTAGCTGGATGAGGAGGAGCTAGGAGGAGGAGGAAGAGGAGGAGGAGGAGGGATGAAGAGGGAGGAGGAGGAAGGAGAGGGAGGAGGAGGGAGGAGAAGGAGGGAAGTGAAGGAGGGAGAAGGAGGAGGAGAGAGGATGAGGAGGGAGCAGGAGCAATGAGGCGGAGTGAGGAGGAAGAGGGAAAAGGAGGAGGGAAGAGGAAGAGGGAAAAGGAGGAGGGACAATGAGGAGGGAGGGGGAGGATGAGGAGGGAGGGGGAGGATGAGGAGGGAGGAGGAGGAAGAGGGAGGAGGAGGAGGGAAGTGGAGGGAGGAGGAGGATGGAGGAGGTAGAGGGAGGAGGAGGGAGGAGGAGAGGAGGAGGAGGGAGGAGGAGAGGGACGATGAGAGGGAGGAGAAGGGGGAGAAGGGAGGAGGAGGGGGAGAAGAGAGGAGGAGGGAGGAAGAGGGAGGAGGAGGAGAGAGGATGGAGGAGGAAGAAGAGAGGAGTAGGAGGGAGGAGGAGTGATTAGGAGGAGGAGGAGGGAGGAGGAGAGCGAAGAGGAGGGGGAGGAGGGAGGAGGAGGAAGAGGAAGAGGATGGAGGAGGAGGAGGGAGAGGGAGGAGGTGAGGGGAGGAGGAAGAAGGTAGAAGGAGGAGGAGGAGGGAAGAGGATTATAACGCATATGGCTTTGGATAACTGTCTGTCTCTCTGTCTATCTGTCTGTCTGTCTGTCTGTCTGAGCCGGCCCGGCTTCACCCAGTCCCTGGTGGGGAGCATCTGATTTAATTCATATAAGTAGTCATATAAGCTCCCGTTCCCGACTATCTGTCTGTCTATCTATCTGACCCGGCGTGGCTTCGCCCAGCGCCTGGCGTTGAGCGACTCGTTAAATTCATACAACAACAAAAAAAAGTTACTTAAAAGAATGTCCTTCCACACACCATCCATTATTTTTTAATGAAAACTGTTTTTAATTACCTACATGACTGTAGAAACTTCTTTAAGCATAAAAAGATGAGTTACAATGTTATGCATTATGCATTGTTTTTATGAAAACTTTGAAAATGCCTTAAAGATTATATCATGATTTATTATAACTCATATGCCGGTACATAACTATAGACAAAGAGTTTATAATCTTTGAAAACCATGCAACAATATGACTATAAGGTATACAGAAAAGTTATAAAAAGTTATGCCCCTTGAAATAACTTTTCTAGAGTTGTCTCCTTGCTATATAGAAATTATAATGAAAAATGAAAAATTAAATAATATTAAGTAAGTAGCCGATTTCGCACTAAAAAATATGACAGTTGGCAGCGCGAGAATGAGAGGAAGACGTGTAGAAAATTTCATCTCAATCGGATGGACCGTTCGCGAACGCATAAAGGACATACACACACACATACATCCTTGTTTATATATAAGATATGGCTATTTGTTTTAATAATGACTATTCATATTATAAAAAATTAAAATTATACAATTATTATTCATTGTTGTAGTACATATTGATTGTTACACAATTACTATTTATTATTCTAGTCTTACCTTACCGATTTTTAAACAAGTTTAATTTATTGTCAAAAACATCATTTATTGTATTCGGTTATTGTTTTTTGTTGTAGAGCATATTGATTGTTGTACAATTATTTTTTATTATTTTAGTATCTTATTGATTTTTAAACAATTATTACTTTTTGTTGGATTAATCTATTTTTATAGAGAATATACAATTTATTGTTGTAGTAATCTACTGAAGTTATACAACTATTATTTATTATGTTAGCGACGTTTTGGTTTCGATAAAATTTTAATTTACTGTGGTAGTATTCTATTGATGTTGTTTAATTATTATTAATTGTTGTAGTACCTATTTATGTTATAAAATTAATATGTATTACTATTATTAGTAATTAATTGCTATTATAAATTATTATATATTGTTGAAGTACCTATTTCTGTTATGCAACTATTATTTATTATTGTTGTTATCTGTTGATGTTACGCAATTATTTGTTATTTTATAATACCTATTAATGTCATACAATTATTTATTACATACTGTTATGGTAATCTATTGATGTTTTATAATTATGATTTACTATTTGATTCACTATTAATGTTATACAACTGTTGTGTAATCTTGTAGTGAGCTATTGATTTTCTATGATTAGTATTTACTATAGTAGTAGTATTTTATATAAGTACTATAGGAGGGCAAACATCAGAAATGGAATAAAGACAAAGGAGAAAATTATTGCAGATAAGTCACACACCGAGCGTGTGAGACGTAAGATAGTGCATGATGGTGGAAATGACCACGTGTTCACATGCACCCACTGTGAACGGACATTTACAGCGCGAATTGGTCTTATCAGTCACATTCGCTACCGCCATAGGTAAAAGTTATTATGCCTTTTTAAAGCACAAACTATCGTCTGTCAAGACGGCAAGGTGCCAATGATGGATTATGAGTAGTAAACTAATGAGCTATACAATTATTTTGTAATTTTGTTGTAAACTAATGACGTCTCTGTAGGGAAGGGGCTGCGGACGCAATTCGTAATCCCGCATACCGCGTTCGAAACACATCTGCGGGCGATTTGGCAGCAGACTGCTTTGCGTTGGTTTCCCATACAAAGGTATGAGTGCCGGTCGTTCAGTAAGAAGAGGTGAGCACTCACTTGTATTTACAGTCGGAAATAGATGTCAACATGTGAGGTCACACATCACCAATATGGGCTCGGAAGACAAACGCAAATCGCTACGCTATCTTCTCAAGAATATGTTTATAAGCAAGATATAAACTATCAGTTCTCACAGTTAATTATCTGATATGACATGAGCCACAATCGAGAACTTATAGCATAACAATCTCTCGTATATTTATTGAGGCCAAGGGGAAACCACCACATAGAATCAGCGTACGGACAGTCACACGTGGTTGAATAACATAATAAAAACAAACAGACAACATCACTCTTCGGTCTACACCAATCTAACATGCTTGTTTGTATATGCTTTTATTTACCCTATATATTATAATAAACACACAGCTATAATAACGCTATTTCGTGTTACTGCTTTTGTCCGCCGATAAAATTAAATGAAAAGTAAGTACTGATGACAGAAATGAAGCAACTTGCTAGATCTGTTCGTAGAAAATCGAAAGAAACCCAATGCACGACACGAGAGAAAAGTGTTTAGAAAACACTCACACAAGATCTTTTGTGAATAGTAATGCAAAACGCAACAGGCGAAAACAAAAGAATGAAATGAGAAATGCTCTGGCAGCATTGAGTCGACCAGCTTGTACAATCATTCTCGCACACGCTTAACACATATACCACACTGGTGTTGTTTTAACAATTGGGACCCCTGTTCTTTCCATCAGTCAACGGAAGAGCAGCTCTGCTTTCTCAATCCGCCTCAGTCAGCTTTGCGCGTTTTCTCGCTTTACCTCAGGGACGGGCCGTATCCAGTTTTTGTAGACTTCCACGTCCAATAAAAACATCAGAGTTGGGGAATACAATCATGGGGGATCTAGGAACCAGCTTCCCCCACTTAGTTTCGTTCTTTAATGTTTGCTTTCCGTGTAATCTGTCTTTGGGGTGGCAAATTATGTAGTTTCATGCTCTGTTGTATCTTAGAAGTTGTATGTACGGTTGTCGTGATCACAAGATTCATTATTATTGTCATCACCATTGTCACCATCCTCATCATTATCATTATTATCATTAACATCATTATCATCGTTATCATTGTTTTCATTATCATCATTAACATCAACATCACAAGCATGGTCATCATTATCATAGTCACCATTATCAGCATAATCATCATTAGCATAATCATCATCATAATCGTCCTTATCATCATCGTGGGACGCAGAGGTGTTTCCAAGGCACCAGGGCCGGGTTATATACTGGCCAAGACCTATTGACGCGTCCTCGTCGAGCGTCCTGGGCAACAGGTCCCTTTGGGGTCCAGGCTAAAGTCAGTAGGATCGCCGATTCCTCCGAAGTCGGAGAGTGCCTGCCTGTACGGCGAGGAACCACCAGTCTGCACACCAATAAGCCAGACATGGGACAACGGATACTCACGCAAACCTCAGGTCCTGTATGACATCACACTGATGTTGGACAACAGGATGCCTTCATCCGACATACAGGACTTCGGGTTGGAGCTCAAGCTAACGAACACAAGCAAGCAAGCATCATCATCGTCATCATCATCTTCATTATCATCATCGGTATCATCCTCATCATCAGCGTCGTCATCATTATCATCGTCATCATGATCATAATAATCACCAAAATAAACCATCATGTTCGTACTTGGACAGCAGTAAACCGAAGAACTGTCAAGGCCGTCTGGCAGCTCGACATCTAACGTAATCCAATTGTGTCATTTGTTTGTCATCATTTTGCCTCGTCTGTACTTACATGTAGAAGGCTGCTTATCTCGTGCGTGTGTGCGTGCGTGAGTGCGTGCGTGTGTTATTTTCTTTTCTTTTCTTTCTGTCTTGTTCTTCTCTTTTTGGTAAATGTGGTTGATACGTGCAAACCGTTCAACATATCACAGGCAGGTTATAAATGGGGTAATGATAATAACTGTCAAAACATTGTCTTCCTTCAGCGATATATGACTATGGTTGAAGCAGTCCTCTTCTATTGTGATCAAGATGATGCCTTACACGTCATAACATTCTGTTTAAGGAGCGTTTGACCAGTGTGCAAGAGCATGTCAAGTCGTAGTCACACATAGTTGAGCTACTGTATTACAGTAGACGGTACTACCTGCTTTCTGTTAGCGCTTAATGTTGGGCGGCGCTTACCAAAGGCAACAGCCCACATTGTGCCAGCGGCTTTGGGCGGAGGAGCGCAACTGAGAGGATACAAGCTTTGCCCTAGTAGGAGCAACCTAAAGACTAAATGTCATGACAGGGCAGACCAGATCCTAAGCCTTGGTCGACAACTGGTCTAGGATGGAAGTTACGACAGGCGGACAGTTAAGAGTATTGCTTTGCTAATCCAGCAGCTTGTGCACCTTGTCTTGTTCCGGGCATATCAATGTCGCCTTTCCTCTGGATAAACTAGGCAGGCGAGAGAGGGGTCAATCTGCATGGGCAACACGTGGTCTCTAAATTCATCCCAGCCTTTGTGCTATGGAGAGGTATGACTCCATTTTACAAACAATCGATTGTCAAGACGGCAAGGTGCCAGTCAATCAATAGCACATCGGCATTAGTTTCTCTGTCCTTCCAAGAGAAGACGAGGAAAAATCGCAGACGTTGACAGTAGAAGGTGTTAGGCTTTTTCTCTTGCTGGAAATATGTGTTTGGGGTATTCATGTTGTATCATAGAGATCAAATGACACAAGCGGTATACACCAGGCTTAGTTTTCACTGTAAGTTTGGGGTTTCTCTATAAACGTTTCACGAGACCCAATAAAACTACTGCAGCTTTACCGGAGCGGTTATCAATGCCTGCACCCAGGGTAAGTCTGTCAATGACAACATAACCTAAGTACATACAGACTGCCCTGTTGTAATAGGTTCAAATCCCTATGGAGACAGATTTGTTTTTAAAAATTGGCCCAAGGAGACACAATTTAAATTAAAACCGGGATATATACTGACCATTAAAAGCGACCAGCAAGATATTGATCACATCCTTTTAGTACCTACTGGTCAGTTAAAATATGAGGATGCCATCATATATGGAATACGCCTCAAAGAATCCTTTACCGCGCTCATCTTACTTTCAAATACACGTAATATTGACTCGACTAACTGTAACATTGTGACATGGTGTACTTACTAAAAGAGTGTAAAAAGCAAAAGAATCGGCTTCATTGCACCGAGTTTTATCCCATATGGCTCGGTCTCTTTACGCAGTGCGGACTGCCGAAATCGTCTCACAAAGCACGAACCCCGTAGCTTCAACGACTACGCCTAAGAATCTCCGAGAAAATTGCACTCATGAACCCAACGACGTGGACCGAAATTGAATCCACAACCGTCGGAGCGGAAGGCAGATGGTGTAATCACTTCGCCACGGAGGTTCCCAGTTGTCAGATTTAGGGAATCTAAAAGCGGGTGGAATGTCCCTTCTCTCGGGTTATGTTAAGAGGTGTAGAAGAGGGAAGGGTATTTATCATGAAGTAAACGTAGCAATAAGAAAGACGGATGTGTCCTAACAGACAGGACACAGTCCGAAATATTTTGGGAACTCCTGGTGTTCATTTTGTAAATCTGTATGAGCAAGGCATCTCTCTAAGAACAGAACCATTGATTCTCAACAGGCACTCAGCTTCTGTTAGGACAGCGACGTCCAATGGCACAGTCAAACACACATGTGACCGAACGATCACAACTTTTCGTTGATCCCTGCAGAAAACAGCGCCTCTTGTGAGAGATCGCATGGCAACATTGACATCAACTGGACTTAGTTCCTGACTTATCTCCTTCATCTATACTCATATCCCAACAGCCATTTCGTTATGCATCCCAGAGTGTGCTCGTTACCTCGCCAATGCACGCCGACGATATGCTCATGATCAAGGACATTGACGTTAAATGAACGACCCTTCAGAAAGATGTCTGGAGACGTGCTTGTGTACCGGTTAGTGCACTTGTATACCAAAACAGCAATCCTGGGTTTGATTTTTACATTAATTGATTCCTAGATGGTTTGATTCTTTTTTCTTTCTTTTTTTAATTTATAGCTAGTTTAATTCCAAGTTGTTTAGATTGCTAGGGGGTTGAATTCCTAATTGGTTGCATTTTGATTTGATTTGATTCCTAGTTGGTTGAATTCCTAGCTTGTTTGATTTCGATTTTGTTAAATTAATAGTTAATTTAATTCTTAGCTATTTATTGTCATATTTTAATATTATTCCTAGTTGCTTTGATTCCTTGTTGGTTTCATTCCTAGTTGTTTTGATTCCTTTTTGGTTTGATTCCAGTTGACTGCATTCCTACTTGGATGCATTCTCAGTTGGTTTGGTTCATAGTTGGTTGAATTCCCAGCTAGTCTAGATTGATTTCTATTTCCTAGTGTGTTATTTGGTTGGTTGGTCAGCTTGAAGACTTGCATCAAGAGTTCTGGCCTCCCGAACCCCCAAAGTGGATTGGAATGAGTTTGGTGTAGCTCTATCCTGCTGACATGCTACCAAAGTACCATCTCCACGGGCACTGTCTTCCACAGCAGTTATCTTTCCCTTCTCCAGCCTCAGAAAACAGCGGGGGGAGACAAATCAGTGCTGACACTTCACATCTCCAGAAGAACAATTTAGTTAGTTAATGATTTATCGCAGCACATCGGACTGACTAAGATTAGGCCTAAGCTGGTAATGCCTTGTCTACGATACTTCATTGACAAGAGGCTCCAAGCCCCAGCCCTGACCAGGGATTCCTAGAAACAGCCAGGCTGACTTTTCTCCAGACCTGGGTTCCCATGTTGGGGGGGGGGGGGGGGGGGGGGGTTATAGCACAACTGGTGTACTACTACTACAACAACAACAACAACAACAATAACAACAACAACAAGTACTACTACTACTACTACTACTACTACTACTACTACTACTACTACTACTACTACTACTACTGCTACTACTACTACTATTACTACAACTACTACTACTACTACTACTACTACTACTACTACTACCACTACCACTATCACCACTACCACTACCACCACTACTACTACTACTACTACTACTACTACTACTACTACTACTACTACTACTACCACTACCACTACCACTACCACTATCACCACTACCACTACCACTACCACCACTACTACTACTACTACTACTACTACTACTATCACTACTACCACTACTACTACTACTACTACTACTACTACTACTACTACTATCACTACTACTACTAGTACTATCACTACTTTTACCACTAGAGCCTTTACTACTATTATTGCTACAACACCCAACTACTACTTCTACTTCTGCTACTGCTGTTCCTGGTGCTGCTGATACACTACTGCTGCTGCTACTGATCCTGCTGCTGATACTCTTACTGCTGTTGCTGATACTACTCGTGCTGTTGATCCTGCTGCAGCTGATAATACTAATGCTGCTGTTCCTGCTGCTGCTGAAGCTGATACTACTAATGTTGCTGCTATTACCATTACAAACAACTATCGGGTGTTATTCTGAAAAAATTCAAACAGTCAGACACAACAGAAATTAAGTAAGAAAAACAGAATGCTTCGTCTGTCTAATAAAGAATAAATAGAAAAACAGAACGGTTCATATCATAAACAATCATAAACGGTTCATATCATAAACAATCATAAACGGTTCATATCATAAACAATCATAAACGGTTCATATCATAAAGAACAGATAAAAAACATGACGAGCCTGTGGTTACAGTTAATTTTCAAGCTATAATTCCTGACTTGGTACCTAACGAGCTAAGGAGAAGTCGCCGAGAAAAACCCAGCAATCTCCGGGTCTTCCCTGGCTCTGTGATGCATATTTCACGGAAGAATATAAGAAGATTCCCCATCAGCCTGACCTCTCCTTTGTACATAGTTTATCTTCGGGAGAAGCTAGTGAATGACGCAGTCAGCGCATTACAAGACGCACCTGCCGCTGGCCTGAGTCACGAAGCAATTTATTTCTTGTTTATAATTAAATTGCCTGTTTTATTTCGGTAGGGGGGTACAGTGAAAGATAATATGACAAGTAGGGGTTGGTACTTTCGTGGCGAGGAAGTGGAAGATGATGTAAATCAGGTGTCGTCTTTTGAAGTGTGGTAATCCAGCAGCTGAATCTGTTGCAGAAATGTCGTGTGTTGGCGTGATGGCTAGGACGTTAGGCTGGCAATGGCAGGAACTCCGCTGGACGAGGGTTCGTGCCTGAACTCGCCGTTCGCTTCGGGAGTGAAAGCTGGCCAACATCTCCTCTGTAAACTGATGCTTGAACATATGAATGTCCTAACACTCACATATCCTCTGTAGGTTTCACTACGGGATTACAAATTTTAGCAGTTAGGGTCGTCATATTGAAGATATAGGGGGCTGCGTGGTCTCGAGGTATGGTGTCCGCCTCTAGTGCTGGAGGTCCCGGGTTCACGCCCCGGTGAGGACCGGGATTTTTTTTTCAGGTGGACTTCTAGTAATAACATTTCCCCTGGTCTTTGGGTAGTGAGATCGGACTCCCGTGTGCATTGTTGCGTACGTAAAAACATCCCTTCTTCTTCTTCTTCTTCTTCTTCAGCGTTCCGAGCCATTGAGGTTCTTTGCTGCAAATACAATCCGTCTCCATTCGTCTCTCTGGTGGACCTTCTCTTGCCAGTCGTTGATTCCAAGTGCTTGTAGGTCTGTACATGTATTATCTCTCCACCGCCTTCTTGGTCTACCTCGGGGTCTACGGTCATTTATTTCCTGAGTGTAAGCGAGTTTTGTTTCCCTATTATCTTCCATTCTTTCTATATGCCCCAGCCATTGTAGTCTATTAGCCTTCATGATACCAGTGATTAGCGGGGACTTAAACAGATCATAAATGTCTTTGTTACTTCTTCTTTTCCACTCTCCACTTTGTGTATCCCTAATGGGTCCAAAGATGCGTCTTAAAATTTTGTTCTCAAAGGTTTGTAACAAGGCTTCGTCTCCTTTCGTTGTACTCCAGGTTTCAGAGCCATACAGCACAACTGGTCTGATCAGTGTTTTGTCCCTTGGCAGTTGGAAATCGAAAAAGAGTAGCCTAACGGCGCTGCCAGGGCAAGGTTTCGAGTTAAAAATCGACCCAAAGTATTTCAGGATCCTCGGCAGTGCTACGGAGTTCGTGCACTGAGCTTAGTTTCTCTAGACTCAGGTTTGAGTTAGGAGGAGAACGGAGCACTTATAGGTAACACCCGTGTGCTGTGATGTTAATCCATCGACTAAAACTAAAACTAAAAAAGCTAAACTATATTGAAGATATGTGGATGTGGTGATTCAGCTACTATCTACCTACTTATGTTGTTTTTTACTTCATCTAGCTACTTACCGAATTAACTCTTGTATTCACATTGCGAAGAACATACTTAGCTGCATAACGATACGATTCTTCTTCTTCTTCTGTCTTGTATTCTCTATTGGGACATAGGGCCCTCAATCAAAACACGCCAAGGCATCCTATGTTTTGCTATCTCCTACATCTCCCTCCGTGTCCTCCCAATATCACACATCACTGTAATTCTCTTCTCCGTGTGTTTTAGGTCTACCACCATTCCGTTTGCCCTGTGGGTTATGGAAAAGAAAGTGTCTAGTTATACTGTCCTCAGGTTTTCCCAGCGTGTAATAGCCAGTGCCAGTGTCTTTGCCTCACCGCTTGGTTTACTGGAATTTGTTCAGTTCTCTCCATGTGCTCTACGTTGCTGATTGTCATACCAGTGTAGATTTTTTTTTTTATTCTGTGCAATCACCGATTAGTAAACTTCAATATTTCCCATAGTTGTTTTCCGTGTTTCAGTCACATACAAAATTACCAATTTAACCCTCAAGTTAAACATTCTAAGTTTGATTAGACGTTTAACTTCTTTTGACTTGTTACTGCAATGCAAGCTCCTCTTGCATTGTGTATTCTTAGTTTAATATCTCCATCTGTTCTATTAACTATAATATATCGTACATTTATACTCTCATCCCTTGATATGTTTACTATTCCCGTACAGCGCTGATTATTAATGCGTCTATGTCGTCACCGCCTTCAATCACTTCTACTAAGTGGTGCCAAATGAGAACAGTTTTAGCCTAGTTGTTTCACTAACTCCTGCGCCCCCCCCCCCCCTGTAGCAACATGCATACGCCATATGTATTATTTGCCGTTGGATCAACGCAACTCTCACTCAAGCATTATTGGTGCCTTAACTCATGACCTGGACTGAAGGTCTTGAAAAGATGTCTGTATAAATTAACCAGTCATCCCTTAGTCGCGCACTACGCACCTTCTGAAGCATGGCTTGAAACTGGGACACAATTGGCACTCCTGTGTATGGGGTCTCATAGCCAATAATGGTTTCAAGACAACGCATTCCCTCAGTGAATTCAAATGCAGAAACCACAAACAATATTCTACACGATTTATTGCCTGGTTTATTTCGAGATATATGGCTATATCTCTGCATGACTGCTATATCTCTGCATGACGGCTATATCTCTGCATGACTGCTATATCTCTGCATGACTGCTATATCTCTGCATGACGGCTATGTGGCGTGGTGAAGCTCGAGATATGGAGGACTTTAAACATTGCAACACCAGTGATGTGTAGTGATTTCTTCTATTTTCATGCCTGGAGTGAAAATTGTTCTCACATATGCACCACTCTTCATATGCAATCATCCGCACTCTATATCTAATAGAGAATTCTTAACCTGACCTTTTACCACGAAGGTCATCCGTTAATTTAATGGCATTCTGTCCAGTGACATCGTCTAGTAATTATCCCACTTCCTGTTCTTTCATAGAACCACTGCTACATTCACTTCCTGGAGTATATAGATAGTTCAAAACAATGTTTTCCCGTGATGAATTTGAATAACGAAGACACAAACAATAGATTGCACGATTTATTGCCTGCCATATTTCGCTGCATCTCGTCAGGTACATACTGCAGAAATCACACAACTTACGTGAATTAACTAGATAAATCCTTCAAACTGAAATATACACATGTTCGCACAGTAATGTCGATTGTCTACCACGGTAATTTTAAACTGACTAACATGTCTTTCTGCTTGCACAAGGACGGCTTACGAAGGTTGATTATTATAGCTTCAGCAAACTTTAACAATCGACTACTTTGTGTGTTGAACAACACACTGAAGGCACTGTTTCTTTCAACCACGTGACCGCTCTCGAGCACATGTCTCCCGACCGATGAAGCTGGACTGTTCCGGTGTGTCGGCCTGCCTAGGCTACCATCTTCTGTGTGTAGTATCTTGTCCAACCAATTCGGAATGTGTTCCGAAACCCTGTAATGTAACTGTCGCTCAGTTCTACCTATGTAGATGGCCTCGCGTCTGCATGTAAGTTGGTAAATACAATTTGATTTGGCGTACAAAGCTGCAGGTTCTTTTACTGTTGGGATGGGGATCGGTGTGTATATAGATAGATTTGAAGATTTAGACTTTTCCCTGCACATACCATAGACATTTCGCGGCACATACTATATGCTTTTCCCGGCTCATACTATAGACATTTCTGGCACATACTATATACTTTTTCCAGCTCATGCTATATACTTTTCACGGCTACTTCCCGGCTCATAATATATACTCTTCCTGGCTCATACAATATACTTTTTCCGGCTCATACTATATACTTTTCACGGTTCATACTATATAATTTTCACGGTTCATACTATATACTTTTCACGGTTCATACTATATACTCTTCCCGGCTCATACTATATACTCTTCCCGGCTCATAAAATATACCTTTCCCGGCTCATATATATATATATATATATGTATATATATATATATATATATATTCTTTCTGGCTTAAACTATATGCTTTTCATGGCTCATATTATATAATTTTCACGGCTCATACTATATACTTTTCCCTGCTCATACCATAGACTTCTCCCGGTTTATATCAATTAGCTGGCGGCACATGTGAAAATGCTCAATGCTGGCCATCTGCGCGTTTGTTTTCTCAGCTTGTACCATTCAAGACATCTGTGGCTGACTTCTAGCAGCTTTTGTATCAGCTATGCTGCTATGTAGGGGGTGTTCATTGTTGTGTTCAGTATTACATATCACCCGCATGTAGGTTTTGACATGGGCAAGAACATATCCTAGGGGCATTTATAACATCAGATGGAAGATGCACAATAGAGATTAAGAGCAGAATAAAGCAAGCAAAGGGTGCATTTCAGAAAATGAAGAGTATCTTATGCAATAAGTCACTATCATTGAATTTAAGAAAGAGAGTGCTGAAGTGCTATATAGAACCTGTGTTGCTGTATGGCTATGAATATTGGAATGTAAATAAACAAATTAGGAAGAGATTGGAAGCAACAGAGGTGTGGTTCCTGAGACGACTGTTGCGAATTCCTTGGACTGCCAGAGTAACTAAAAACGACTTCTTGAAAAAGGCTAATGAAACTAGAACATTATATACAACCAAAAGAAAGAGACAAAAGCTTTCTTCGGTCATGTGATGAGAAGAGAGGCATTGGAGAACACCGTGACAACTGAGAAGATCGAGGGAAAGAGAGGCAGAGGCAGACCAAAAGAAATGATGCTGGATGGATTGAGACGGTGGCATGGAGAAATACCAACAGCGGAGTTGATCTAGGAAACCAAAGACCGAGATCTGTGGAGAGTCATGAACATCTACGCCAACCGGCATGGTGCTTGATGATGATGATGATGATGATGATGATGATGATGATGATGATGATGATGATGATGATGATGATGATGATGTAGAACATATTTCCACCTTATTGAGACACGTCTAAGCATATAATGGATACCAAGACATGTCTCCGGAAGTTAAGGCAGCCGATGAGGTACAGACCACATGACCCTCTGATTCCGGATTGGTCTATAAAATATATGGATCTAGCGCAGTAGGCCAAATGCACCTTTACAGTTAGTTGCATATCCTTTACATGACGTCGTAGTCAACGCCATAATGTGATGTCTGTTTGTGATTTCTTGGCAAGTTTACTTTTAGTAATTTGCTATTTCTTTCTGAACGACCGGCACTCATACCATTGTAGGAAACACCAACGTAAGCGGTCTGCTTCCGAATCGCCCGCAGCTGTGTTTCGAACGCGGTATGCGGGATTACGAATTGTGTCCGTAACGCCTTCGCCACAGACAATTATTTCATGCACATGAAACCTTTACTGTTTTTGTAACTGTAAATATCGCATTGTCTTTTGGGGCTGATCCCTACTACACGCCAGGACAATCCTTATGCCTTCATTCTGGATACAGTTTAACACCCTAAGGCGATTAGGATAGTGAGTACACCCAGTCTATAGTCGATCACAAACAGGACCCTTGATCATTATTCTTCTGCCCTTTATTCCCATTTTGAGGCACATGCGCTCAACCAAACCACGCCAACCGCCCTACCCTATTCTCTCTTGCAGCTGTCTCTACGTCACTCACTCTCAGTAGTATTCATCTATGTCAGTGGTTTTCAACCGGTGGGGAATTCCCTCCCCCCCCCCCCCCATGGGGGTGGATTTTAGGGTTTCGGGGGTGGGGGTGGGGAGGGGGGAATTAAGATTATTTCAAGATCGCGTTAATACAAGAACCGATTACTTTATATTGTTTTTCCCTCCATACTTTATGGTGCTGTACTTCTCGCCCTTCTGGAATTCATTTTATAACGTAAGTAGATCCGAAAATCATGTTTTATCTAAACGTCAAGACGTGTTCTAGTATGTGTTATTAAATTTAGCTTCTATTTTTACGTATACTGTGTAGGGGACGGAGGGGGGGGGGGGAATTTATAGGGAGGAAATACCAAAAGGGGGAGAGGGTGATGACATTCTGAACATATGGTGAAGGGGTGCATGGGCCAAAAAACAAAAGGGTTGAGAACCATTGATCTATATGACTCTCTTCACCAAATGTTTGTAGGTCTCTCGCTGTTTAGTTTGCCTTATGGATGCCAGATAAGAGCGTGTTTACTTATATCGTCCCCGGGTGTTATCAGATTGTGTCCTAGCCATCGCCTTCCGCCAGCGTCTTTACTTCACCTCTTGCTTCAGTGGGATTCGTTCACTTCTCTCCATGAGCTTTACATTAGTGATTCTGTCATACTATTTTGTTTCCATTCTTCTGCGCAGGCACCAATTAGGGAATGTTTGTAGTTTATTTTAGCTGTTCTGCGTGATTCTGATCCGTACAGTAGTACCAGTGGGATTAAACATTCTAAGTTTGGTGCTAAGTGTGACTTCCTTTGACTTCCACAAATATCCCAGTGTCATGATCTCCTCTTTCCCTATGTTTTATTATGTTAATATCTCTGTATATTCCTCCATTTGTGTTCATATTTCCACATGGGTATATGATTCGGCCTCTTGAAGTGTTGTTAGCTGTTTGGTTTAATATCAATATCTTTGTCTTCCCTCTATGAATGTTTAGACTTAATTATTGGAACATGTCTTCAGGCGTGATTAATTTATCCTGCTATTGATTACGTGTGTGTGTGACAGGAGTCCAATGTCGTCAGCGAAGCCCACATCATCAAGTTGCTTTGTTCATTTAATCTAATGTCCGGTGGTAGTTGTTGTTGTCTTCATTACCCAGTCTATAATGAGTACAATAATCGTGGTGACAAAAGACACCCTTGTCGAACTCCTGTTTTTATTTCACATGTATCAGTCAGTTTTCCGCCATGAAGAACTCTACTCTTGTTGTCTTCATGTGCTGCCCTAATTAACAAATTCAATTATTATCAAATTCA
The DNA here is from genome assembly GCA_963921405.1 of Cepaea hortensis. Taxonomy (NCBI): domain Eukaryota; kingdom Metazoa; phylum Mollusca; class Gastropoda; order Stylommatophora; family Helicidae; genus Cepaea; species Cepaea hortensis. The sequence goes on along the minus strand of OY992889.1, from coordinate 75,805,234 downwards.
ATGCCCCGGGAAGGTTAACCCGGTCAACAAATGCCCGCAGAAGTCGGATGTGTCGGCCTAACGGCGCAAGAACGCAGCTCTGCTGTAAACAGGCACACCGCAATCACGTCCGGAGAAGAAAATAAACTCTGGATGAACGCAGAAGAAGAAGAAGAAGAAATTCAATGCCAACCAGAAAGTAGGTTTGGACCTAATGTAAATGGATGGCGGGAAATTGGAAGTGTTAAGACTTAAAATTTGTTAATATGGTTGCAGACATGTTGTATTATATATCAAATAAAAGGACGTTGCATAAGAAAACCTTCTTTATATAAGCCCATGGGAAGTCGCTTAAGACGATTAATCATCCCTTGGCATTAATCGCTAAAGCATGTTATGTACGATCGGGCGAGGGCCCAACGTTCGTTGTCCGCCAGTAGAGGAAAAGACTGGCCACATATTCCTCCATGTATTCAAGACTACAAAATGTGACACCCCTATGACAATACAGCCCATAGCTGGTTCCTTTTTTTTTGGGGGGGGGGGGGGGCGTGTAAGGCACGTTAACCGTCTATGAATAATGAGATCAACCAAGTAATTTAAAGATCAAATATCACAGCGCTGTTTAACTTATGAGGCGGGTTAATAACTGTTAATTCAGTGTAACGTAGGCATGATTTAACAATTACGTTAGTTAGAGAAATCAACACTGTAACAGCGGCCTCGCAATGGTTATCACGCTTTTATGACGACACATTAGACAAGCCCCAAGGCTGGGGAAATTATCTTTAATGCTTTTTACTTACTGCATCACACATGCTTTAATACTTAATCTTAGAAACTGTTTCTATACGTCATAGAGAAACAGTAGTTGATGTCATTTGCGAGCGAAGGCACATTGCATTGTTTATGTTTACAACATTCATTTGACAATGTTTTTTTTCCTATGTGAATGTACTATGCACTGATGAACGAAAGATGCGTGATTGGAAGGGCCGAATGTAAGACGGGCCTGCGTGCCCAATTTGTTACCCTTTGAAAATAAAGTCCTTCGTTCGTTCTTTCGTTCGTTCGTTCAGTCTACGTGTCTGACTGCCTGTCTGATTGCCTGCCTATCTGCCTGCCTGTATATCTATTCGTCTGCCTGCCTATCTTTCTACCTACCTACCTACCTACTTTGCCTATCTGCTTATCGGCCTGCCTGCCTGCCTGCCTGCCTGCCTGCCTGCCTAAATACCTAACTAGCTACCTGTCTGTCCGCCTTTCTCCTTACCCGACTGCCTGCCTTCGGTATAAATTTATAAATATACTTCATGTTCGCAAACAATTCTATGAAGTTTTGTGTTCATATAAATCAGAAAGTTAGACTAAATCCCGCAACGAATTCAAACGCTAAGTAGCCGACTACCTTGTCTCACAGTTGCCAGATAAACCAAACAAAAACAACAAAACCAAAGCAAAGGTTTCTAGATACTCCGAAATTTCGGCAACCGCTTTCAGCAAAAATGTTCTTCTCTTTCAGCATGGAAGGCCAGTCCTGGCATTTCAGCCCCTCTCGGGTACGGCCCATGACATTTTGCTAAAAGACGCAGGCGTGAGGAAAACACAGCACACACTGAAGACTGCAAACACCCGGAGTAATGCGACTGTTCGTCTTGTGTGGTCACACCAGGGAGTAACTTGCACGTGCGGGTAACCGGGAATCTGCATTTGTTCTTCTTCACATGTCTTAATCATAAAGAAAATAACAAATAAATGGACTTCTACAAGAGACTGAATTCGTTAGGCAAAGGGGAGGTAATTTAGCAAGTAGCATTAATGCTTGATAAGTAATTGTACTCCTCAAAAATGCATGATTGTTAAATTTTTTTTCGTCAGGTAGGAAACGTGCAGACCAGAACTCACACTTGGAAATTCTCTTCACCTGCAGTTCACGTGTTGTAATGCATGCATTCATATATCCATTTGTAATCCATTTCGAAGCGATGACGCAGGATCCGCACAGGATACGTAAGTTTTGCATGCCGACTGCGGCAAACGGATTATGTGGATGTGGAAAATGGGGAAAATAGGTAGAGAGAAGGAGGAAGCGGAACAGTCATGTTCAGTTCCCCGGTTTATTTACTCTCTCAAACTCCCGCTCTCTCTATTAACTCTTACAGTCTGTGACAGTTATAACACCATATATCTTCCTTATTGTGCCAGCTCCGTGGCGAAAGGTTACGGACGCCGTTCGTAATCCCGCATACCGCGTTCGAAACACAACTGTGTTGGTTTTTTTTTTAATGAAATGGTAAGGGTGCCCATCTTTCAGAAAGCAATGGCAAACTACTGAAGGTAAACTTGCCCAGGAATCACGAACAGCCAAATAATGCTGGAGTTGACTGCTACGTCACTAAATGATATGCAACTAACTTCCTTATTTAATTACACTGTAACTTCACACCCACACAGTTATTACTTCAATACCTTCGATCTCCACCAGATATTACTGAATATCCTTATGTCTCAAGTATGTATTAATAAACGACCTTTATACACTCCTTGAGGCTATGTAGCTGACAGGGCTTGCCTCAAATTTATACGGACGGGGTAGGCACTTGGTGGAGATGTGCTCAATACCACGCCGACCGTCTTTACTTCCCAAGATACAGAATGTATTTTTAATGATTGTGCAGTGTTTGAAAATATTGTCGGTCCAAGTTTTGTATTTACCTGTTATGTTGCATGAACATTACAGAGGGTTAATACAAAACTTGGACCGGCAATATTTTCAAACACTGCGCAGTCATTTAAAATACTCCCTATATTTGCTGGTACTCATTTTATTTTGGGGCGACCAGGCAGCCCAGATGGATTTTAAAACACCGCCTCGGTGCGAAATCTAACTCTGTCTGACTATCCGGCCAGCAAACGAGCGTCTACCTACTCTTCCCCCGACCCCTCCCTTGTTGGGTATATGGTGCAAGCCTCATATTTCTAGAGCACAATCTACACTCATCCCGTATACCCACGTACGAAATACTGCTGCTCGAGATTCGGCAGCGGATCGCATCGCGTTGGTTTCTTACGAAAAGGTATGTAAGCCAGTCGTTCAGAAAGCAATGGCAAACTACTGAACTTAGATCTTGCCAAGACATCATTAGTAGCTGACAATGCTGGTATTGACTGCAAAGTCCTGTAAATAGGATATGCACCCCCCCCCCCCCAAAAAAAAAAAAAAAAAGAAATCTACACTCGACGTGTGTTGTGGTCAATGTCAAGCTTGCTGACTTTACTTCCCTGGACGTTTCCTGATACCCACTCCATGACGCGCACTCAATGATACACACTCCATGATATCCACTCCATGATACCCACTCCATGACGCGCACTCAGTGATACCCAATGATCCACATTTTATGATACACACACCACGATACGCTCTCCATGATACCCTCTCCATGATATGTGCTCAATGATAACCATCCCATGATACCCACACCATTATACCCTCATCATGATACCCACTCCATGATACCCACTCCATGACACCCACTCCATGATACCCACTTTATGATACTCACTCCATGATACTCACTCCATGATACCCACTCCATGATACCCACTCCATGATACCCACTCCATCATACCCACTTTATGATAACCACTCCATGATACCCACTCCATGATACCCACACCATGATACGCACTCTATAATACCCACTCCATGATACCCACTACATGGTACCCACTCAATAATACCCACTCCATGATATGTGCTCCATCATATCCTCTCCATGACACCCACACCATAATACCCACACCATGATACCCACTCCATGATACCCACACCATGATACCCACTTCATGATACCCACTCCATGATACCAACTCCATGATACCGACACCATGATACCCACTTCATGATACCCACTACATGATACCCACTTTATGATACGCACTCCATGATACCCACTCCATGATACCCACACCATGATACCCACTCTATGATACCAACTTCATTATACACACTCCATGATACCCACACCATGATACCCACTCTATGATACCAACTTCATTATACACACTCCATGATACCCACACCATGATACCCACTCTATGATACCAACTTCATTATACACACTCCATGGTACCCACATCATGATACCCACTCCATGATACCCTCTCCATGATACCCGCTCCATGATACCCACTTTATGATACGCACTCCATGATACCCACACCATGATACCCACTCTATGATACCAACTTCATTATACACACTCCATGATATCCACACCATGTTACTCACTCCATGATACCCACTACATGACACCGACTCCATGATACCCTCTCCATGATACCCACTTTATGATACCCACTCCATGATACCCACTCCATGATACCCACTCCATGATACCGTCTCCATGATACCCACTCCATGATACCCACTTTATAATACCCACTCCATGATACCCACTCCATGATACCCACACCATGATACCCACTCCATGATACCCACTCCATGGTACCCACTCAATAATACACACTCCATGATATGTGCTCCATCATATCCACTCCATGACACCCACACCATGATACCCACACCATGATACCCACTCCATGCTATCCACACCATGATACCCACTTCATGATACCCACACCATGATACCAACTTCATGATACCCACTACATGATACCCACTTTATGATACGCACTCCATGATACCCACTCCATGATACCCACACCATGATACCCACTCTATGATACCAACTTCATTATACACACTCCATGATATACACACCATGATACTCACTCCATGATACCCACTCCATGACACCGACTCCATGATACCCTCTCCATGATACCCACTCCATGATACCCACTTTATGATACCCACTCCATGATACCCACTTTATGATACCCACTCCATGATACCCACTTTATAATACCCACTCCATGATACCCACACCATGATACCCACTCCATGATACCCACTCCATGATACCCACACCATGATACCCACTCCATGATACCCACTTTATGATACCCACTCCATGATACCCACTCCATAATACCTACTTTATGATACCCACTCCATGTTACCCAATCCATGATATCCACACCATGATACCCACATCATGATACCCTCTCCGTGATACCCACTCCATGATACCAACTCCAAACTGGTTCCACCTAGAAACACAGTTCAATTTAACAATTTCACATCGATGGGGATGTAAATGCACGACCGGCGGGAAAATATGCTAACAACTTCGCTGCTCCGACCACTCATAGACATGTACAGGGTGTTCGTAAAGTCTCACTACACTTTGTATGTAGAACAATTTTTGAAAAATTAAGTACAAGACGTTATCACAAAATGTGCTAAAAAGTTTATTAAATTAGTTACAATAGTCCCCGGGAAGGTTAACCCGGTCAAAAAATGCCCGCAGAAGTCGGATGTGTCGGCCTAACGGCGCAAGAACGCAGCTCTGCTGTAAACAGGCACAACGTAATCACGTCCGAAAAAAAAAAACTCCGGATGAACGCAGAAGAAGAAGAAGTTACAATAGTCACTGCTATGGTCTAACGCTGTTTTGGGGGAAGCTGGAAAGTACCTATGAAGTATTCATTATAACATATTCAACGAATTTCTAACCGTAACGCGATGAAGAGTTTGTTTATCAGGAAATCTTGCTAGAAATCTTTGTACAACTTGTGTATCAACCGCCATTCCAAAACACTTGATTAACCAAAATAATTCTTTCTTCTGTGGATAACACCATTCTTCTGTTTGGAGTGCAAAGAATTACTCCAGCAGACGACAGCCATTTGCTGCATATTGCTTCACGGTGGATTGTGGAGCACATTTTTTATGACGACATATACTTCATATTTTCAAATAAGTTCTACATACAAAGTGTAGTGAGAATTTACAAACACCCTGTATAATAATAATAATAATAATAATAATAATAATAATAATAATAATAATAATAATAATAATAATAAATGTTTGCATATCCTTTACAGGACATCGCTGTCAACATCAGCATCGTTCAGCTGATTGTTGATGTCTTGGCAAGATTACGCTCAGTAGTTTGCCATTGCTTTCTGAGCGGCAGGCTCACATACCCCGTAAGTTACCGACGCGATTCGAACCACTCGTCACGTTACCTACGAGAGTATACGAGATTAGGGAGAAAAGTTGCTAACCTCTAGGCCAGGAAGCCGGCAATAATAATAATAATAATAATAATAATAATAATAATAATAATAATAATAATAATAATAATAATAATATAATAATAATTTGTCCTCAAGCAGTTTCCTGCAATAGGTTTGTGATGTAACTGGGCTATCACATGTTGCAGGCCTGAATGCATGGAGGAATAGGGGGCCAATATTGTCCTCACTTAGCAGGCGATGAACTCAGGCGTCGAACTATCTTCCTAACGTACTCATGACATTATAAACGCAGTTTCCTATCAACCTCGCTATCTCGCCTGCTTAAATATGTATTACATTTAAGATTACCACGTGAAAATGCTAATATATGTGTTCATGGAAATATTTGTGGTAACTACTCTAGCACACACACAGCGAGGGACGGATTTGTTGGTGTTTGATTTTCATTGAGGGTGACTTTCATTGCCGAAGGACATCTTTAAAACAGCTTCAGTCTTCTCTCATTGATCACATCAGGAGATTTACTGCACAGTGCACGAGATCTGTAGTGCCTGAGATGATCCAAGAATGTATTCGTAAAATCACTCATGATTTAAATACTATACTGTGGATTTAGTCATATTTTGAAAGTTAGTCATATTGTGAAATTTAATCATATTGTGAAATTTAGCCATATTGTGAAGTCGACCTGAGCTGGAGTTGATCGCAACGTCCTGCAAAGGACTATTGGCCCCTTGCCGTCTTGACAGGAGATAGTTTGTTATAGTGTGCTTCAAAAAAGACATAATAACTACAACATAGATCTCGAGGTAGGCCTCTACTACGATGTAAAGATGTATGCAAGTTGGACATGACTGATACAGGCATTATTACATCTTGGGAGCAAGTCACCGCTGATTGTGTTGCATGTAGGGCAAAGTTCAGAAATGGAATAAAGACAAAGGAGAAAATTATTGCACATAGGTCACAAATTGAGCATGTGAGACGTAAGGTGGTGCGTTATGGTGGAAATGACCATGTGTTCACATGCAACCATTATGGGCGGACATTTACAACACGAATTGGTCTGATTAGTCATATTCGCTACCGTCATAGGTCTTAGCTGTTGTGCCCTTTTTGAAGCACAGCGTAACAAACTATCGTTTGTCAAGACGGCAAACTGCCAGATTACTATTATCATCATCATCATCATCATCATCATCATCATCATCAATAGCGTTTAATCTTTATTTCACTATGAGAAATTCACAAAAATCATACGCTATGAGCAGCCAGTCTTGTATGTCATATCACCTGACGCCTCAAGTGGCGCGCATTAATTCCAGCGGGCACTTTTTGCCAGTTCATAAATCAGTAGACACCTGGTTTCCTCCAGACCAATTTGCCGAGTTGTCTGATACATTACTGTCCCAGGCAGGAGGGCGCGTGCGTTATGTTATTTAAATCGCCCCCCTGGTAAACATTTCGCCCACCAATCAAAAGAGGCGGCCTGGAGTGAGAGCGTGCGGGCCTGTGCCAGATCGACTTGTGAATAGATAGCGCGGGATCTGTGGTACAAGAGTTTATGGTTCGCACGATGATAGTGGAAGACTGGCTTTGTTTACTGAATGTTGCCTTTAAATGTCGACCCAGTTTGTAGAATTTTAACCTAGCCTTGGGATGTGTAACGTCAACGAATATCTATGAAAGTAAAATGTCAATTTTGCTGATTTATTTTGGTCTCGCAATAAGTTGTGATAAATGTAAGTAAATGCCTTATATCACAGTATGGGTGGAAGTGATGGGACAACACATTATTATATGGGTGGGATGTGATTGGACAACATGCCGTATGGGTGGGATGTAGTAGGACATATTACTATGTGGTTGGGATGTGATAGGAAAACAAATCGTATGGGTGGGTTGTGATGTGACAACACATTGTATGGGTGTGATGTGATGGGACAATACATTATGTGGATAGGATGTGATGGGACAACACATGATATGGGTGGGATGTGATGGGACAACACATTATGTGGGTGGGATGTGAAGGGCAACACATGATATGGGTGGGGTGTGATGGAACAACGCATTTTATGGGTGGGATGAGATGGGACAACACATTATATGGGTGGGATGTGATGGGACAACATAGTGTGTGGCTGTGATGTGATGGGACATTAAGTCATATGTGTAGGATGTTGTGGGACACTACACTATTTGTGTAGGGTGTGATGGAGCAACATAGTGTATGGGGGAGTTAGATGGGACATTACACCATATATGTAGAATGTGTTGGGACAACACACTGTATTGTTAGGACATCACAACATATAAGTGGTATGTATTGGAAAACATCACATGGTGGGGTGGGAAATAAAGAGGCATTAAATTTATGTAGTGGTAGGAGAAGAACTTCTCTATGTGTCCGTGCTGGAGTCAAACATGACTTCCTAAAGGCGCGGGCTGTGGGTGTGTAAACGAACGAACAAACATACTTTATTGACGTGTGTGAAGTGTTAAGGCCATCAAACTTGTGTAGGCCTGTGTGCATGGAGGAATAAGTGGCCAGTCGTTCGTTCCTTTAAGTGAACAAATAGAGCTGGTATCGAACCACGCTCATTTCGTTGTCAATGTAACGACATGACCGTTATAACAACACGCCCGATCAGATGTTATGTAAGTTGACACACACACACACTCACATACACACACACACACACACACACACACACAAATTACAGAAAGATTTCTTTTCCTGACGAACAAGAAAGCAAGGAAGCAGCAAGGAAGGCAGGCAGGCAGGCAGGAAGGAAGGAAGTGAGGGAGAGAGCGGAAGGAAGAAAGGCAATCAGGGAGACAGACAGGCAGGCAGGCAGGCAGGCAGGCAAGAAGGAAGGAAGGAAGGAAGGAAGGAAGGAAGGAAGGAAGGAAGGAAGGAAGGAAGGAAGGAAGGAAGGAAGGAAGGAAGGAAGGAAGGAAGGAAGGAAGGAAGGAAGGGTATGCTCACTGACATATTCATTGGGGCCCTAGTTCTAGCAAAAGGGATGACCCCAGTCAACACAGAACATACTGATTGTCTGCATGAGAGCAAGAGCCTTATCCACCTCTGAAATGGTGGTCCTGAAAAACAGACTACATTACATCAAACCTGGTCCTACAATATGCCGTGCTAAAGTTGGATGTGTCGGGCAAAAGAAGTTAATATCTCAGTTTAGCTGACAAATGACCACAATGCAGACAAAGTCGTCTATTTTATAACGAGGAAGGAGGAGAAGGAAGAAAAGGTAGTAGTATTAGTGGTAGTAGTAGTAGCAGCCGCAGCAGCAGCAGCAATAGAATTAAAATAAGAAAAATAACAAGATGAATACGAGGAACAAGAAAAGAAGAACTGTACGCAAAGTTTTCACGCTGACACTCCTTGGATCATGTGGTCAATATCATACAGTCCACCTTCACTTTCCTGAACATTCCCTGGTCTATAATTTAGGCCCAGGTCGACGTGAAAAAAATAGGTCAGTTATAAAACGTCTCATCCACCACGGGAGTTGGAACATACGAAAACCTATCCGACAGGCGAGAAGCCCAAACAGTTCTTGCGTATAGATCGAATGAGAGTATGTTGCCGGACGAATGTCACATGATCTGACCCACTCCAATGCCGGATAGACAGGTCCGTTGGAATTCAATGTAAACTTATCGTTCCAAACACAATGGCAAACTGGTGGACGTAAAATTGCCTTGCAAATCAACCTAGATTTGGGGTTTATCGCAACGTCCTATAAAGGAGTGCACCATTTTAAGTAACTTGTGTATATATTTGTGCATAGTTTTACCAGTGTCCGTGTATTGTTTGTGTGCTCACGGAGGCTCTATCCGCAACGTCCATTTTGTGACTTGCGATTGTGTTCTTGTCGACCTAACCAAATCCATTTCTTGTTTCGGTTGATCTACTCATTGTGGTAAATTATAATCTTGATAAGCTCTACTTTGCTAGTTTAAAGTAACCAATCAAACAATGCATTTGAATAACAGCGAAGTGTGGCAGGGATCCTGGAACATTTTAAGGTAACATACGGGAAATAGATCACCCGTGGCTTTGTGGTCCCCTTGAACGTCATATTGTAGCGTTCAATAAGCGATCGATCCATGGATCAAAGATTTTGCTACTTTTGACCGCCTTCTGGTAATGCCTACCGTCTATTTCTCGTATTTTGGTGATTCGTTCATTACATTATGTAATGTTTGTTAATCAATGAATTAGAGAGTCCAGCATCGAGTGATCAGACCAAATGCCATGACTGACACACACGTCAGTATAAGAATCGGAAGTGAACACATCTCAACGTAATATTTCTCTCCACAGTTGAGATGTTCCTGCCGCGTACATTGACAACCTCGCCCATTTCTGGACTTGGAGAGGGGAAGGAAAGCGTATCAACAACAGTCCCCTCGGAGATGGTACGGAGGACATCTCTACACCAGCTACACTCCAATAGATGCAAGCTTTTTCCAGGGATTAATCGACCTTGTGGCCAACGCATCGGATTTAGAGGTTACAACTCATAGCCTTCCAGAAGATTCATAACCAACCTAATAATAACCAACCACTAAATAAACCAATCAACCAACAAACCAACCAGCACACAAACAAACCACACCTCCAATCACTCAACCAACCAATCAACAAATCACTCAACCAACCAATCAACCAACCAATCAATAAACCTACGAACCAACCAATCAATCAACTAACCAATCAATAAACCAACTAATATACCAACCATCAAATCAACAAACCAACCAACCAAACAATTAACCACCAAACCATCCAACCAACTAACTAATCGACCAACCAACCACTAAACAACCTATCAATTAACCAATAAACAAAACAATCAAACAATCAACAAACCAATCAAGAAATCAACAAACCAACCACCCAACCAGTCAACCAATCAACCTATCAACCAACCAATCAACAAATCAATCAACCAACCAATCAACAAATCAACCAACCAATTAATCAACAAACTAATCAACCAATCAACCGTCCAACAACTCAACCAATCAACATATCAACCAACCAATCAATAAACCAACCAACTAATTACAAACCAACCAACGAATCAACCAACCAATCAACCAGTCAACCTATCAACCAACCAATCAACAAACCACTAACCACCAATCAAGCAACAAACCAATCAACAAATCAATCAACCAACCACTCAACTAACAACCAGCCAATCAATCAATCATCAAAGAAACCAACCAACCAATCAAATAAACTAACCAATCAACCAGCCAACCAATCAATGATCAAACCAATCAACGAATCAAATAAACCAACCACTTAACAAACGAACCAACCAACCAATCAATCAGTCAACAAACCAAGCACCCAATCAATTAGCCAACAAATCAATAAACTAACCAATATATCAATCAATCAAATATCCAACCAACCAATCAATCAATCAACCAATCAAGAAACCAACTAACCAATCGACCAATAAACCAACCAACCAACCATTCAATCATCAAACCAACGAACGAACCAACCGATCAAATAAACTAACCAATCAACCAATCAACCAACCAACCAATCTTCATCAAACCAACGAACCAACCAATCGATCTAATAAAGCAACCAACCAATCACCAACAAATCAACCAACCAATCAATCAACAAACCCATGAACCTACCAACCGCTCAAATAAACCAATCAACCAACTAATCAATCATCAAACCCACCAAACAAACAACCAATCAATCAACCAACACACCAACCAACCAACCAGCCAACAAACAGGCCAACCACTCAACAAAGAGCTTTATTTTTCTTTTTTATAATAATGTGCAAGGCCTTGCCCGTGCCCCTCGTTGTGAGACCTGACATACGAAGGTCACTTGATGAGAAGAAGTGAAGAGTAAGATTTTATTTAACATTTGATGAGCAAAAACGTGTGCTTTACCCGTGTTAAAATCCATAGCAGCTAGACAGATTTATATCATTGCTTTTGTCTATGTTGTGTAAATTCAGCAGTATGCACCCAGCGAGATACAACGAAATATACCAGACCATAAATCGTGCAATCTATTGTTTGTGTCTTCGTTATTTACATTCACTATGGGAAAACATTGTTTTGAAAAACCATATCATTGGTAATGATAGACCGTCCCGTCCCCGTGTTCAAACAAGTTACAAATCTAGTTAGAGTTAAACATTAACATACAAGTAATATCTAATTGATAAAGTCCCGCAGACAGATCCCTGTGGAACTATTCGCTGTAAGACTCGATCCTAGTACATCAAACAAACATTTGTTCGCCGGTGTGTAGTTTGTTTTTCCTACCATATTATCATCACCACGGGAGGTTTTGTATATTTGACCTAACCTGGTGTCAGTAACCCTTTTAAAAAAGCAACCACTGCAAATTAACTTGTGTGTATATTTTCCCCGAGTGTATTCTGCGTTGTTACATATACTTGATCACGTCAGAGCTTAGAAAATAAACGACATGAACTAAGAGCCGCCAAGCTTGGAATTGTTGCGTGTTTGTAGCAGATTACCAGTTTACTCTCCATTTCTTCCTATTGGCTGGCGGATTAATAGAAGAATGTATCTTGTTCGTTTATTTGCTCAGCAATTTTAGTTTACATTTGACGGGCAGATCCGCTGATTTGAACAGAAGTTTACCTTAATGACAGATTGCGGGGCGGAAGGATATCTTGGCTGAACTGAAATCGGCGAAACTGAGGTGAAATGCCACAAGGATTCTGAAACATTTGAGGGCGGCCAATTAACGTGTGACGTCTAAAAGTTGACTGTTTTAATAAGAAGATAAAACATATATCACATACATTGCCACCAGTCAAGAATGTTGACCTTTGAGAGTTTGCTGTTCGTACACCCTAGCCAGTGATTAAACAGCATGCCTTGCGTGCCGAAAGTTGTAGGCTCGATTATGGGCTCATTCATTCGGTTCACGTGTGCAATTTTCTCGGAGAGTCACTCTTGGTGGTCGTCGCTGGAGCTATGGAGTTCGTATTTTGTGCGACACTTTTGGAAAAAGATCGGGTCATATGGGACACCTTCCCTTCATATTCTCTTCCCCCCCCCCCACCACCCCCCATCCTTCTTATTAAACAAACAATACGAAAGTATATACATAATATACACGCAGCCATTTCAACAATGTGAAATTTAAGAGATTACTAATCAAACATGGAAATACATACTGAACATACAATGCCACCATTTCAACATGAAGATTATTGAAACATGTGTTGACAACAAACAGCAGCCATAAAAAGTGACAGCCCGTGGGAACTTGTCAACAAATACAACAAGTTGTTAGACAGGGTTGACATTCAGCAGACAAGAGAGGGATTAACGTGGACATGCGGAAATGTGGTTTTATAGTACAGTGATGAGAACGCCATGGATAGATAGAAAGAGCATCTTAAAAGAAGTAAAAAAAGAACGGGTTACTAGCATCAGGAGAAGACAGCATTCTTTGGACATGTCACTAGAAGGGAAAAGCTGGAGGAATATGTCGTCACAACGGGCAACCTGAAGGAATATGTCGTCACAACGGGCAACCTGAAGGAATATGTCGTCACAACGGGCAACCTGAAGGAATATGTCGTCACAACGGGCAACCTGAAGGAATATGTCGTCACAGCGGGCAACCTGAAGGAATATGTCGTCACAACGGGCAACCTGAAGGAATATGTAGTCACAACGGGCAACCTGAAGGAATATGTCGTCACAGCGGGCAACCTGAAGGAATATGTCGTCACAGCGGGCAACCTGAAGGAATATGTCGTCACAACGGGCAACCTGAAGGAATATGTCGTCACAACGGGCAACCTGAAGGAATATGTCGTCACAACGGGCAACCTGAAGGAATATGTCGTCACAGCGGACAACCTGAAGGAATATGTCGTCACAGCGGGCAACCTGAAGGAATATGTCTTCACAGCGGGCAACCTGAAGGAATATGTCGTCACAGCGGGCAACCTGAAGGAATATGTCGTCACAGCGGGCAACCTGAAGGAATATGTCGTCACAGCGGGCAACCTGAAGGAATATGTCGTCACAACGGGCAACCTGAAGGAATATGTCGTCACAGCGGGCAACCTGAAGGAATATGTCGTCACAGCGGGCAACCTGAAGGAATATGTCGTCACAGCGGGCAACCTGAAGGAATATGTCGTCACATCGGGCAACCTGAAGGAATACGTCGTCACATCGGGCAACCTGAAGGAATATGTCGTCACATCGGGCAACCTGAAGGAATATGTCGTCACAGCGGGAAACCTGAAGGAGAGGGGGAGAAGTAGAGGGACACTAAGAGAGAAGATGCTGGACACTTTGACATCATGGCATGGATGGTATATCAGTTTCAGAAATTATCGGCAGCACAAAAGACTGAAGTCTATGGACAGACATGATCTTCAACCCCACACGGCATGGAATATACCAAGATTAATGTTTCAACACTTGCCATTCTAACAAGAATATATATATACCCATGGATTCTTGTAAACACACATCGTGATAATTGACAGTGCTACCGAGTTTCTGTACTAGACGTGAGATCTTCTAGCGTGATCTCAAGAATGAGATCATGGAATCTTTCTGATAGCTTCAACGTGTGATCAAGATAATCATGAATTCAATCAGTCACATAATCAGTCAGTCAGTACATTATTCAATCAATTCAAAGTCATTGATTCGAAACCTTGCGACGGAATTTGTCTAGACCACATAGAGTGTCTAGCACCATAAACACCCCCCGCGTCATTCTGGCAACAAGATCCTTTACATTCTTTGTTGACCTGTTTACCATCTGTCCGGCCATGATATATTTATAACTTCTATCCAGACATCTATCCATCAATCCATCCATGAAACATCGTGTGCCATTGTGAGGTTTTCTATTCCTCTTCTGGAATCTTCTCCTTGTGCCTTTTTCTTTTCTTGTGTCTGTCAGCATCCCTTAAAACAATCCATTGCTACATTGGTTGCATGTCCATTGCAGGACGTTCGGATCAACCGCACTCCCAGGTTGATTTACTATGCAATTTTAATGTTAAGTAGTTTGCCATTCGAAAGAGCAATGAATGCAATTTGCAATCCCTCATACCACGCTCAGAACACAGTTGTGGGCAATTTGGAAGCAGACCGCGTTGCGTTGGCTTTTATACAAAGATATGAGTGTCGGTCGTTCTGAAAGCAATGGGAAACTACTGAACGTAAATTTGCCAAGAAGTCACAAACAGCCACATGCACACACAAAACGCTGGGGTTGACTGCTACGTTCAGTAAAAGATATACAACTAACAGCAGCTTACCATTGCAGTCAACGTTGAAGTCCGACCGGTGTAGCGAATGAATCCCAGACCCCGTTGTTAGCCCACTAGAAGTTAAGCGCATTAAGTCCCGCTCTCACGCTGCATCCTACTGAACGTGACAACTTCGAGTCAATTACGAATTGCTATTAAATGCTGACGTTGACTGCAACGTCCCGTACAAGGACATGCAATTAACTTTTAACTGCAATGTGTCCATTTGCCCAAGTCTGCCTGTGTACGTGTGTGTGTGTGTGTGTGTGTGTGTGTGTGTGTGTGTGTGCGTGTGTGTCTGTCTCTGTGTGTGTGTGTCTGTCTGTCTGTCTGTGAGTGTGAGTGTGTGTGTGTGTGTGTGTGTGTGTGTGTGTGTGTGTGAGTGTGTGTGTGTGTGTGTGTGTTATATCTGCTTCTCCCTCCTTCAACCATACATTTCACCCTCCTTCCAAACATGCATTTCACTCACCTTCCAATCATTCATTTCACCCTCCTTCCAATCATTCATTTCACCCTCCTTCCAACCATTCATTTCACCCTTCTTCCAATCATTCATTTTACCGTCCTTCCAATAATGTATCTCGCCCTCCTTCAAATAATTAATTTCATCCTCCTTCCAACCATTCATTTCACCCTCCTTTCAATCATTCAGTCCACCCTCCTTCCGATCATTCATTTCACCTTCCTTCCAATCATTCATTTCACCTTCCTTCCAATCATTCATTTCATCCACCTTCCAATCATTCATTTCATCCACCTTCCAATCATTCATTTCACAATCTTACTATCTGGTTACACATGTCTGTTGTCCCTGGCTGTCTGTCTATGTTTTTCACTAAACTTCCGTTTTAAACAAATTAATATGCATACTTAAAGCACCCATTCATCCACCCACTCATCAACTTTCAGCACTCGTCACTCAACCCCCATCCTCTCCCCCCACCCGCTCCACCAACACTCAGTTTTAATATCTACATTACACAGTCACAAACATCTGGTGAGCCACCCCGCAAGAATTTTCTCGCCATTGATGCACATCATGGCCCAGTTCAAGGGTTGACGGGAATTCGGGCTACAGGGAGAAACAGCCAGAAAAAAATGTCTCGAAAATAGAACGGGAAATAGTATCAAATGTAGAGTCGGAGGCCACGGAGTTATCTCTTCATTAAATGCCACTTGAAACATTCGCGAAGATGCTTCATCGGCGTGGCTCAAAGAACAGAGGACCGTCTGTTTCAAGACGTTCAGCTGTTACAAATCCAGGCTTGTTGCTTTTAGAATGTTACTCATTGTACTTACTTATTTATTTAGCACGGATGTGTTTCCAGTTCCGTTTTTTTCGCTCCTTTTATTTGTCTGTTGTTGGTTCTACTGTGTTGGTTATGTATTTCTCTTGTTCATTACTGCCTGCTGCGATATTAGTTCGCTCTCCTATTATTTATTTGCTTCCTCCGCCTCTTATTTCTCAGTCACCTTAAAGTGATCGCATTGCGGGTGTAGTGTTCTGAATTGTGTAGTTTACATATCACCAACATTTCACCATTCTTCCATTCATTCATTTCACCTTACCTGCAATCATTCATTTCACCTTATCTGCAATCATTCATTTCACCGTCCTTCCACTCATTCATTGCACCCTCCTTCCACTGATTCATTTCACCTCCCCTCAAATCATCCATTTTACCCTCTTTCCACTCATTAATTTCACCATCATTTCAGTCATTTATTTCATTATGTTTTCATGTTGTTGCCATGTTTGTTTATCTCAATAAATGACGTCGGATGATTAATCGTCTCAAGCGGCATCCCGTATCTGCCATGTGCTTATAAACATAAGTTTTTCCTAAGCATCCCCCTTTAATTTGATATAGAATACAACATGTCTGTTACCATATTAACAAACGTTGAAGTCATCACTGTGACAACCCCATACTTCCTTTTTTCCACCAGCCATCTTTATTTGGTCCAAACTGACATTTTGTTTGGCACAGAATCTATTAACTCATTCTGACGAACCCACTTCAGATAGTAAACCAAAGTAAAGGACCATTTTAAGCCTTTAGCCTCATCAGCCATATAGTGTTAGACCATATTTTTATAGACCAGTTTGCGTTCGCTGAGTGATGTGGTCATAATCCCGACTGCTGTCTTAATGTCTTACCAAGACATTCATGCCACCCATATTAATCTGGGGCCACCTGGAAATCCATGTCATTTTTTCCAAATCCGAATCCGTATAGCTGCAAATCGAACCCATGCCCATCAGGTCAGCAGGCGAGTGCCTACTCACTAGACTATCGTGAGTGCCGGGTATATGGTGCTAGACTAATATTTACCACCAATTGGCGCTGGGTGGGTGTTGTGGTAAGTATAACGCCTGCCGCCAGTGCTTCCCAAGATATTTACTGAAGCCCATTTTAGGCGAGGTCGAACTGGGAGAACAGGCCAATTTAGAAAAGTCGAATCCTTTATGATATGGATCGAACCCTTGACCATCGCACCAACCGACACGCGACTGTTCTGACTTTAACATCTCCTGTGTCAGACATATATAATTGTGACAGTTGTGACTTTAACACCGTCTTTCATCACACAGATATAACTGTGTCAGTTGTGACTTTAACACTTTCTTTCCTTACCCAGATATACCTTTGATAGTTGTGACTTTAACAGCTTCTTTCGTCACACGGATATAACTGTGACAGTTGTGACTTAACTTTCTTTCCTTACCCAGATATAACTTTGACAGTTGTGACTTTAACAGCTTCTTTCGTCACATACATATAACTGTGACAGTTGTGACTTTAACACCTTCTTTCGTCACACAGACATAACTTTGATAGTTGTGACTTTAACTGCTTCTTTCGTAACACAGATATAACTGTGACAGATGTGACTTTAACACCCACTGTGTTAGACAGATATAATTGTGAAAAATGTGACTCTTAACACCCCCTGTGTCAAACAGATATAAAGATATAAATGTGATATTTATGAGTTTTACAACTCACGTGTCATACATATATAACTGGGAATCACTCTGTATAAGCATATGTGTTACATCATGCAACTCCGTGTGTTTATTTGTAAAAAGTAAACGGCGTATTTCCACGTCTTGGGGCCTATTGGGTTTACGTTGCTAGGCTTTTATTTTAATGGACAATTCAGGACTTTAGGAGCATTTACAACATCAGATGGAAGATGTACAACAGAGATTAAGAGCAGAATAGGGAAGGCAAAGGTCGCATCTTATGCAATAAGTCACTACCAATGAATGTAAGAAAGAGAGTGCTGAAATGCTATATAGAACCAGTATTGCTGTATGGCAGTGAATCTTGGAATGTAAATTAGGAAGAGCTTTGAAGCAACAGAGATGTGTTTGAGGCGAATGTTGTGAATTCCTTGGACTGCCAGAGTAACTAACAACGATTGCCTGAATGAGGCTAATGAAACTAGAACACTATATACAACAATAAGAAAGAGACAAACAGCTTTCTTTGGTCATGTGATGAGAAGAGAGGCATTGGAGAACATCGTTACAACTGGAAAGATCAAAGGGACGAGAGACAGAGGCAGACCAAGAGAAATGATGCTGGACGGATTGAGGCAGTGGCATGGAGGAATATCATCAGCAGAGTTGATCCACAACACCAAAGACCGAGATCTGTGGAGAGACATGAACGCCTACGCCAGCTGGCATGGCACTTGGTGATGATAATGATGATTCGGCACTTTGAAGTGTATGTGATCATTGTCAGGGCGACCACCTACCAAATGTACTGCGACGCAAATAGACACCTAACAAGTGACTTTGTCATCATCATCATCATCATCATCATCATCATCATCATCATCAACATCATCATCATGTGCCAAGTTGATATGTTTAGGCCGTTATTGTTCGACAGTTCACAATAGTCCCTTACCAGGAGGTGGAGTGTGTCAGAACTTCTTTCGCTAGATCACGTGAACCCACAACTATAGAAAATGGACTGAATTCGTACTCTGCCGTTGAAATGGCATTATTTAATCTAATCTCTAC
Organism: Cepaea hortensis; assembly: GCA_963921405.1. Lineage (NCBI taxonomy): Eukaryota > Metazoa > Mollusca > Gastropoda > Stylommatophora > Helicidae > Cepaea > Cepaea hortensis. Next base: position 75,785,698 of record OY992889.1, on the reverse strand, counting down.
TTTCTTCGTCTACTTCTTTGAGTGTCAATCCACATTTGTAAATTTGCTAATTGAAATAGAATCACAGATCTCAGAAATGTATATTAACTCAGTATACATTAAATACTGACAATGAACAAGTGATTAGAAAGTCTGGAGATGTGGATATACCGAAGAATGTCCTGAACTAAAAATAATCAAATACAGAGGTTCTAAAAAACTGGGAATGAACAGAGAATTGATGAAAGAAATTAAAAAGGAACCGAGTTAAATACTTCGGCCGAGTTAAAAGACACAACACTCTTATAAAACCAATACTGAAGCGTAAGGCTGAAGGCAAAGCGAGCAGGAGGTAGACACCGATACAAGTGGGAAGATTACATCAAGAGATGGACGAACGGCAGTCTGACACAATGTACAGTCAGGGCGAGAGACAGCCGATTTTAGAGACCCAATGCAGCCAACCTTCATTGTGGAGACGACACCTGCTTGATTGAGATTAAATAACAATCACATAAAAACAATGGACCATTCATGAAATCGCTTTCATCGTTGCATGAAACAGGTGGCTGGAAAACATTAAGATACACGCAATGAGTTAACTTTCAAGAACCACACACATTCGTCTAGTTTTCATGTTTTTATTCCGATCAAAATTATTTTCACAGTTTAAGTTAGCAGCGTGGCCTCCAGAAACGACATATTGTCTTACATAGATCGCAGCCAATTAAAGAATGCAGGAATAAGCGCCTCCAAAGGGTTAATGTGTTATTAGTGTAAACTACACGTATCCGAACTGTTATGGAACACGCAATCACTAGACTTCTATTGGTGGCGGCAGTTCTTGGGTGGTCCGAGGCAACTACTGCTACCAGCCAGCCACCACTTGGTGATCGCCTAGGCTCAATTACCAGCTCGCAAGGAGTGGAAACAAAATCCTTTCTACGCCCAAGACCAGGCTGTACCTGAAACCAGATTGTTGTATTTGTATTCGCCATTCTTGAGCATTCCCATATCCGTGTTCGTGATTTCGATTTTAAGTCAATCTTCTTCTTCGTTTCATCTTCTTCTACTTTTTCTGTTGCTGTTGCTTCTTCTTCTTCCTCTTCTTCTGCTTCTCCTCCTCATTTTTCTTCTGCTGCTTCTTCTTCTTCCTCTTCTTCTTCTCTTCCTCCATCTCCCCTTTTTCTGCTTCGCATCCTCCATCTCTTCTTATTTTTCATCTGATGATTCTTATTCCTCTTCTGCTGCTTCGCCTCCACTTCTTCTTCTTCTTCTTCTTCTTCTTCTTCTTCTTCTTCTTCTTCTTCTTCTTCTTCTTCTTCTTCTTCTTCTTCTTCTTTTTCTCCTCCTGCTATATAATATATATATATATATATATATATATATATATATATATATATATATATACAGAGAGAGAGAGAGAGAGAGAGAGAGAGAGAGAGAGAGCGAACGAGGGAGAGAGAGAGAGGCAGGGGGTGTATACATTGCATGGGTGTGTACTATATAAATGTGTATATCGTTCTGTGTATATATATCATTCCTGTCCATACAAACGTGGTGTGTCTTCAAGCATTACCTCTACTTCTAACCTCTGAACGCCTTTCAGAAACCCCCCTCCACAGAACACCGACCACCATATCCTCCCAGCCCCACAACTAAGCGCAAGTATTACAACCCTAACCATCCTATCATAGAGGCCCAACAGCCGTCAGCGCATCCCAGGATAAGCTCCTCAGCTCCGATTATGTGATCCCAGGGTGTTGGTAAATATATAGCTTCTGACTTTTACAGGCCGGCTTTGGGGCTTAATATTGCTAGGACATCCTGGAACACCAGACTGGCAAGGGTAGATAAGCCTGGCTATCCCTGGGTGGTAACTCATCTAGGACAGAGAAAACAAACCACTAACCAGATGCTACTGTGTGAGATTGTTTAGAGTGTCGGCTGGAAGAGATGCTTGTAAAATGCAGCGGAAGGCAAGGTGCTGTTATAGTAGCCCGTGTAATGTTGTTTTAGTTTCCTGCACGATTAACTCTTTGAGGCCGGTAGGTCAAGGTATTGGGCTAGTATGTCCAACTGCCGCCGGTTAGTACGAGCAGTTGTTTTGTTTCGTTATCATCCTGGTTATAGTTTTGAAACTTCCTATATATTACCATGTGTAACACCAATATTTGGGACCCTTTACGCGTCTTGAAAAGCAATGGATATATGGTTCTCAATCAATCAATCAGGTGCCGTCTCCACAATGAGGGTTGGCTGCAATGGATCTCCAACACTGTCTCTCGCCTTGACTGTACATTCTGCCAGGCTGTTGTTCGTCCATCTCTTGATGTTATCTTCCCACTTGTATCATTGTCTACCTCTTGCTCGCTTGCCATCAACCCTGCCTTCCGGTATGGTTTTCATAAGAGTATCATGTCTTTTGCCGGCTTCGTGGCTTAGAGGTTATGACTTTTCTCCATAACCTCGTATACTCTCGTCGGTAACGTGATGACGGTGAGAGTCACCAGTGGTTCGAATCGCATCGGTAACTTACGGTTTATGTGAGCCGGCCGCTCAGAAAGCAATGGCAAACTACTGAGCGTAATCTTGCCAAGAGATCAACATACAGCTGAAAGATGCTGGTGTTGAAAGCGATGTCCTGTAAAGCATATGGGGAAAAATAAAAAATCATGTCTTTTAACGCGCCCGAAATATTTCATTGCCTCCTCTTTATTTCTTTCATCAACTCTCTCTTCATTCCCAGTTTTTTCTAGAACCTCTGCATTTGATTGTTTCTGTTTCCATGAAATACGACCTATTCGTCTGTATATCTACATCTTCAGGGCTTCTATGCTACTTTCTAGTTGCTTCTTCAAAGTCCAGGCTTCCGAGCCATACAGTAGCGTTGAATATGCGTAGCATTTGACAATTCTCATGTTTAATGCGTTATTAATCTCTCTAGATGTTAATACCGATTTCATGTCGTTGAAAGCATTTTTGGCCATTCCTATTCTCTTTTTGATTTCTATTTCACTTCTGCTATCATCTGTTATGATATGGTTCTAGTCTCATATTTTATAGTCCAATCAGCACTCGATACACAATCACTCGGCAGTCTATATTTCCCATAAAAGTTTCTAGTACCCCTTTAGGCTGGGTCATCTTAGAAGCCGGATGTTAATAATTAGTCAGGATGAGGTTCCGAAGACATGATCACTGAGTCGGCAGGCAACCATGCTAGGCACTGCGCCACCATCAATACAAAGATCCAAAAACCACGCTTCAGTTTAAAAGTTCCGAACAGCTCAAAGAGTGTACATCATTTTGCACTAAACAAAAACATTCGTGGTCTCTCTCTCTCTCTCTCTCTCTCTCTCTCTCTCTCTCTCTCTCTCTCTCTCTCTCTCCTCTCTCTCTCTATCTATCTTTATGTGTGTGTTTGTCTGTCTATCTCTGTGTCTCTGTCTGTCTGTCTGTCTCTCTCTCTCTATCTGTCTCTCTCTGTCTATCTCTGTGTCTCTGTCTGTCTGTCTGTCTCTGTCTCTCTCTCTCTCTCTCTGTGTGTATGTGTGTCTCTCTATCTATCTCTGTCTGTCTGTCTCTCTCTCTCTCACTCTCTCTCTCACTCTCTCTCTCACTCTCTCTCTCTTTCTCTCTCTCTCTCTCTCACTCTCTCTCTCACTCTCTCTCACTCTCTCTCTCTCTCTCTCTCTCTCTCTCTCTCTCTCTCTCTCTCCTCCCTCTCTACTCGTAAACAGACGAGAAATGAAATGTGTTGAGCTGTACAAGCAAAAGCGCAGTGAATAAATCAACAACAACAAACGTGACATCGATCAGCTTCACGAGAACACAATCACCACAACTCAACCGCCTCTAGTTTGAATACTTAATAACATGTGGCATGTTTAGTTTAGTTTAGTTTAGTTTAGTTTAGTTTAGTTTAGTTTAGTTTAGTCGACGGATCAACATCACGGCACACGGGTGTAACACATAAGTGCTCCGTTCTACTCCTAACTCAAGCCTGAGTCCGGAGAATCTCAGCTCAGTGCACGAACTCCGAAGCACCGGCCAGGATCCTGAAATACTTTGGGTATATTTTTAACTCGAAATTTTGCCCGGGCAGCGTTGTTTGGCTACTCTTTTTCGATTTCCAACTGCCAATGAATTTTTTTTTTACGCGCGCAACAATACACACGGACGTCCGATGTCACTACCCAGAGAACAGGTAAAGTTTTTTTACTAGAAGTCCACGTGAAAAGATCCCGGCCCTCACCGGGGCTTGAACCCGGGACCTCCAGCACTCGAGGCGGACACCATATCTCGAGACCACTCAGCTCCTTACATGTGGCATGTCCTTTGTAGGACGTTGTCATTAACTGCAGGATGATTTTCTAGAAAATTGTACCTTCATTAGTTTTCAAGGCAGCCTTTTGCAAGATGAAAAACATACTGACCAATACAAAGATGTCAATTGCAACGAGAAAAAGAGTGTTTATGTGCCACATAGAGTCTGTAATTTTATATGGATGTGAATAGTGGACAATGAGCAGACAAGCTGAAAAACATCTGACAGTTGTGGAAATGTGGTGTCTGAGGAGAATGCAAAGAATACCATGGACAGACAGAAAAACCAATGACCAAGTCCTACAAGAAACAAATAAAACCGTAAATTGGTTAGAGAAATTAGACGTAGACAGTCACAATGTTGTGGCCACGTTATGAGAAGAAATAAATCGGATAACTTGTTGACAACTGGCAAGATCTAGGAGAAGAGAACCAGAGTAAGGCACAGAAGTAAATACCCGGATGGCTTGGCCACGTGATATGGTCAAGACAAGAGCGCTGAGCTGATCCACGACTCTAGTGATCGCGTGAGATGGCGAAACATAACCGTCTACACTGATCGGCATGGCACATGATGATGATGATGATGATGAGTTTATCATTGTCGGTATCTCTGGCTTTGGGATAGTCAATAAATGCCGGGGTTGATTGCGACATCCTGTAAACACCATGCAACAAACTAATATTAGTTTGCCATTGTTTTCTAAAAGAGAAGCCACCGGTTACGTCCCACTGACCGCTGTATTAAATAAACCCACTACCCCGTCGTCAGCGCACATGAAGCTTAAGCGCGAGCGCGTTAAACCTCTCGGCCAAGCTGGCCTACTACAAGGTGTATTTTTAATGACTGTGCAGTGTTTGAAAATATTGCCGGTCCAAGTTTTATATTTACCTATTATGTTGCATGAACTTTACAGAGGGTGAATACAAAACTTGGAACATCAATATTTTCAAACACTGCAGTCATTAAAAATACACCCTATATTTGAATAGTGATGATCCGAGATGCACGTCATTTTAAGTAAAACAGTGCATTTCAATCGGTTTGTATGCATTTGTCTATGAGCAGTACAGTACCTCTGGCGAAGGAGAATCCGATGAAAAGCCAAACATATGAAAGGATCATTCTCCTCTGTGATATTATCTTATCGTGGACAACATTTGATGAAAGAGGCGTTTACAAGAAGGAAACCGGGCGATGAAATACGAAACCTTCCGCCTTTCCACTTTTATCGAATTGTATCCAGAAGAGATAGGCATTAACACAATGGAGCTATTCTTCTGTTCAGATTTGCGAGAAATCTCCCACTATTGCAGGTTTGAGTCATGGATGCCGTCATGTTGGTAAATTTATGAACATGTTAGTCATAGAACCATGATAGAGTAGAGGCTAGTGGTTAGCTTATCAATGGCACCTTGCCGTCTTGACAGACGATAGTTTGTTACATTGTGCTTCAAAAAGGCATAATAACCACAACCCATGGCGGTAGCGAATATGACTGATAAGACCAATTCGCGCCGTAAATGTTCATCCACAGTGGATGCATGTGAACACATGTTAATTTCCACCATCATGCACCATCTTACGTCTCACAAGCTCTATGTGTGACTTATAAGGTTAGCTTATCACCGCAGAGTGATTCGTGATTCAAAAGCCTCATTTGTAGCAGAATATACGTGTTTGCTTGTCCATATAACTCATGGATCAACGATGCTCTGTAAAATATTGTACAGTGTGTGTGTGCGTGCGCGTGAGTGTGTGTGTGCGCGCGCGCTCGCGCGCTTGGCCGCTTGTGAGTGTCACAAAGAGAACAGTAAAGAAACTAACACAGCGAAACTAAATAGACTTAGCTGACCAGCTAGCCAGCCTGGCTTGCTAACAATGAGCCCACACAAGCAACGAAGAAAGAGCAACAACACAAACTTTATGATTATGAACGCGCGTCGCCAATCAACGCTCGCCACATTTTTGTACATTATTATTTCAAGAAACCCTTCAGAATTCAAAAAAAAAAAAAAAACCCAGCTTTTCCCTTGTTGTGAGGGTCGAGCCTGGTGAAATGAAGAAATGATTTTCCCAGTCGCTCCGATAACACGTGCTAATGGCATAGGTGTATCCTCCAGCGGCGAGCGCCCCGGGGGGCCCAGGCACGTGCTAATTTGGGAACCCGTGTCTTCAGTCTGATTCCTCAGGGGCTTAGCGTTCTGACAGCTTCTTATAATGGTGACATTAACTCTTTACTGACAGCTTCTCGTAACGGACATTATTAACTCTTTTCTATGATAGATCCTGATAATGAAGGTTTTAACTCTTTTCTGCCGGATTCTTTAGTTTAAACTTTAATGGAAAATGTATTATACTATGATTATTACACGATGTAAATGACAAGTACCTCTGAAGTCGGAGTGAGTTCGCCTGATGGTGAGGGACATTGGTAATAGGCAAAGCTAATTCACGCGTAAAAATCAGTCCAGTGCACAAGCAATTATATCCTTATATATCTTTATATATCTTATATATCCTTATATCCAAGAAAAATCCTTTCCAAGCAAGGGATTCAGATAAGTACCTTTAATTAGTTTAATATTGTCATAGTGTGTTTCATGTAGGTTTGTGTCGGGTTGTATTTGTTTGTCCTGTGCTGACGAAGGCTTTGGCCGCAACGTCCAATTTGTGAGCTTGTAGTCGTGTTTTAGTAAAGCTCACAATCTACTTCTCGTTTTGTGGGTGATTCATTCATTGACAAGAAATTATAGCACGTGCTTGGACTACGTTTGAGTTCAAAACGAGCGATCGCATATTAAAAACAAAAAGAATTACGTGGACTTGGTCTGTGGTGTTGTCTATGTGTTGTATTGGGTTATTTTTGTTAATTGTTAATCTCCATACGGACTATGACCTCTTGCCTTCTACATTTGCTTTTAAACTTCACCAAAATGGCGGAATGAGGTTGGCGGAAGTTCTCTATCGTGTGTCAGATGTGTCGTCTGCTCAGTGAGGAGTTTTGTTTGCTTGTTTGTTCAGGATTCATTTGTTAGTTTCTATCCATCTGATTCTTTCTTTGTTAGTTTTTATCCATCTGATTCTTTCTTTGCTAGTTTCTATTCATTTGATTCTTTCTTTGCTAGTTTCTATCCATCTGATTCTTTCTTTGCTAGTTTCTATCCATCTGATTCTTTCCTTGCTAGTTTCTATTCAACTGATCCATTAACTGATTAAATTCCATGGGATGATTAATCGTCTTAAGCGTCTGCCCGTATCTGTCATGGGTTTATATATCACCTAAATGTTGTTACTGTGTTATAATACAATATGTCTGCCACGATATTAGCACCTTCCAAGTCATAACTGTGACACACTACTACTTCCCATTTTCCGCCATCCATATTTGTTTGATCCAAACCTACTTTCTTATTTGGCACTGAATCTGTTAATTTCCTAGTTTCTATC